>JAQSVV010000280.1:1800000-2338945 GCA_036375495.1 Agrotis segetum | reverse complement strand
ACTTGGCTAACAAATGTGTAATTACAAAACGGATTTTGTCGTATTTTTGTTTGATATAAGGTCCGTTTTACAGTTACACTTTTTAAGACAAGTGTTTAACTGGTGTTTAACATGCTGTAGTAAAGCTGTATAATTCTAAGTACTACCAAAACTCGTTTTATAATTTCGTGAAAGCTCACTCCTGAATTTGTTTTATCTAGCAATGATATTTAGTAGGATATTATGTTGACATTAATGCTACTCATTACACTAAAAAAACTCATTTTATGGTTATAGTTTTAATAAAATTGCTTTGGTTGCGACTTTTTGAAATAATAGAACTTAAACTTTATAATACCAGTGCTGAAAAATGGCAAGTAAGACCTAGAAAACATAAACAATTTTTCAAAAACACTTGAAGACTAACCAAGAAAAGATCGTTAAGCCACTCACCTCAACTCCAGTCACGCCCAGTGCTGTCACCATGTTGGGTGTCATCCTGAAGGGCACCTTCTCCGGTACCCGCAGCGTCTTGCCCTTCTCGAAGCACACGTTATAGTCTATGTGCACCACCTCACCCGACGTGAGGTCCACCAACACATTGTCCATGTGCCTGTCACCGAGCCCGATTATGTAGCCTATCGTACTCATCACGGCAACCGAGTAACTGTACCGACGCGTGATCTGCCACCACTGCTCCGGACTAACACTGCTGCACCACAACTCCCTCCACAGTAAATCACGAGGAGTTTCTGATTCTAACTCTTGCAGAACTTGCTTTAGGATCGACACCGGCCACTCTTTTCTGTTTTCAGTTGATATACCCGCTTCTTTTAAAAGAGGATTAAGCTTGTTATAGAATAACTCCGATGGTCGCAAGATGTTGACTGGTTTATTGGTTTTGGCTGTTAAAATAGCAGCTTCACGATTTTGCCAGCGTTTATATAACGCAAAGAGTGGTGTTACATTGTCTACCCAGCTAATCAGTCCTGATCGAGGACCTAAAGGTATCACCGAGTAATGCCGCGCTCTATACGTTTGATTATCATTATTTTCAGAATCCCTGGCCATCATCGTATTTGTTATTGACAGCAGCTGCATGATTCTTTCGTCTAAATGTAAGTCTTCCAATCCTTTGAACAGATACGTGTAAGCCTTGCCGTCTGACCCGTTAAAGACCAATTTTTTTGGCCTTGTCTTTGTTGGTAGTATCGCCACATTATTTTCAACCGCTTTTATTGTGACTCTTACAGCTCTCTGATTTGTATGCACTCCAGGCATAGTGATCACAGTGTTCTTAAGCTCCGCTAGTACGGGACTGATGTCCGACATCTTTAAAATGTATGAAGTTCTTTTATTTACTTTCTGTTGAAGTCTTATTTGCAGTTGTTTAAATGGCGCCCACGACTCCTGTGGTTTATCGGGATTCGCAGGGTTCTTCAACTTGTCGATTACATCAGTGATGAGAGACTGGAATTTATTTTGGAAGGACACTTCATGCGGTGTCTCAGGTTTTGCCGAGGTAACTTGATAGAGTTGTTCCAACACACATACGACAGGCTCAAAAATAATGCGATGTTTCTCCTTAATCAGTTTTTCTTTATCTTCTGCTGACAAGTGTGAATTATTTTTTACTTTGGCGACTTCGCTTTCTAGTTGTGAAAGTCGCTTTGAAAACTCAGAGTGATGTTGTACTAATGTTCCCAGGCACAATTCATCCCATAATAAATTGATTCTTTGCAATTCTTTGACTAACAATTTGACTTGTTTAATTGTTTTTGGGGCTTGTTTCGAAAGTGTTTCTACCATATCCAGGAAGCAAGAGTTAAGTTCATTGTTAACAACTTTGTCGCTGGCAGCATCTTCAACGTCAAGATTCTCTTCCCCACTTGCACCGTCACTTGATAGAAAAGATCTTGCAACATTCAACTCCATTAGATCATTTTGCTCATTTTCCACCGCACCAACAACTGCTGGGAATGTGATCAGATGCGGTGTATCCTCTGCCAATCTGCACAAGAGGTCAGATACGCATTTCCGCACGTACGTTTCCGGGTGGTTAAGACGGGAGAACAGCTGTGGAATGATAACTTTCCAGGGCTGAGTGGGTGTGTTTGCTAAACCTGACTCCAGTACAGTTTGTAACTCCATTGCATGTTTAACAATCAAACGTAGAAGTCTCAAAGTTGCATTGACTACCGCGTTTTCTCCGCTGTGATTGATGAAGTCTGATGCACAAATAAGCTGCAGAAACTTAAAGTAAGCATCAGCCGAGAGTTCAAAATAGGAAAATACTCGTTTTTGAGCTTGCCGCCAGATATCTACTAATAGAGCAAGGTGTTCAGGAAAAGCATTGCTCAAAGATGGAACGGTTCGAAGTTGACTTTCAATCATCTCGGAAGTATTTATTTCGTTCCAATCAATATCTTCGTCATCACAAGTAGCTTTCGTTTTCGACAATATTTCACAAACCTGTTCAAAATCTTGTGGGGAGCATCCAATCATAACGCTCTCTATCTGTAACTTATCATTTTCTGTTAATTGCTCTCGAGTTTTTGAACTAAATTCAACCATTTTTCGGCCCCATCTGAAACACCAAGCTGCAAAGCTTGCCCAAGCTTTAGCAAGTCCAGGACATTGGTTAACACCAAATTGTAGTAGTTTTCCAACGGCGGAATCTGATAAAGGGATAACATTTTCCGATATATTATTGTCTACCAAACCTATTTCGGGCAAAGCTGACACCAACTTTAATAAGGGTGAATCTATGTCCAATATATTTTCCGTTTCACTTTGCACCCACTTCGAAAGGGTCAGTAGTAACCTTGTGCCTTTTTCCCGCAGTTCATAACTTTGTTCACTCATTGCCAATCTTTGAGAAAATCCAAAGGAAATACTTGCACATAGATTGACGGCGCGTATTTTAGTTTCTTCTTTCGAATACGTCAATTTGCAAAGCTCAGCCAAAGCAGTGGCGTTGTTTAGTGTCCAAATTTCGAGCTCATAAGTGTTAGTAGACATAAGAAGTGCCTCGCTTAAGTCATCCAAGTTATTTACGCTGCCTAAACACATTTGGAATGCAGAATTTTGTTTGAAATGATTCAAGAGTTCTCTCTTTGCCATTATCAAATTAGCATTCTTCCTCGCACTTTTGATGACATCTAGACGAAGACATTCTGCGTAGAAAACGTTTTCTTCTGTCATATTCAGTTTAGTAAAATATTGATTCCACCATAATATTCTGCTTAGGTTTTTAAAATTAGTCCCATACTTGTACTCCTTGACTGTTGATGGTTTAAAAGGATTCGGGATAACCTTTCCGGACTTTACGATGTTACTTAACCCATGATTTGCTAATTGCAAAACAGCGACTTCTTTTAAGAAGTGGACTGCATTCGTTCTGGAAAATTCTTCGGCTTGTGATTTTAGTAAGACATCGCATTGTTTTAACATGTCCTCATATTTGTCATTGTAATCGTTGTTATACATCTGAACTGCAGCACAAACAAGAGTTGATTCAATTTTGTTTAATAAGCCCTGATAGGAACATGTATTTTTCGATATCTCATTGGCTTCATTATCAAGTATGTCCCAGTTCGTGAGCTCAAGCGGGATTTCTGTGCCATCTTCGAAAAACTTTAACGTCGAAAAAGAGCTCCACTGAGAAATACTTGAATTAAATTGATCACTGTCTTTCCATGTCTGCATGTCTTCCCAGCTTTGTATGTGTTTGTAACTTTCCATCACCTGTTCGTCAATGAATCTGGTACTTCTTGCGTCAACTTGGGTTGATATTTCACCCTCCTTCGTATCATCATGTGCTTTTATGTTGTTTATTTTTTTATAGAACTCTATAGCCACTTCGTGTCTAGAATTTGCCTGTTCAGCAGCTCCTTTGAGCCACAGTAACTTCTTGTCAAAATTCTGTTTTATCCAGACATATAAACCGTGCAACATTTCTGGTTCTTCAATTTTTATAAGAGCTCTAGCAACGCTGATCGCTATAGCTTCTATATCAATATTTGTATTTGTACTGGCAGCAGTTTGCAATATAAGTGAAGCGTGGTAGATGGCAGCACCGAAATGTCCAGCGTACAGGCTAACAGCAAGCGCAGCGGGACGTATTCTAGCGAACCACTCGCGGCATGTCGGCCGGTTGGTATGAAAGAATGTTCTTACAGGTTTCGCGACAGCTGGCAGTACTGTAGCTGTTCCTTCCGCGGCATTATAAATGTATTTCTCTAAGAACATCATGAACTCTGTTAACCAGCGCGTCCTCGTTTGTTCTGATGTTACAACTTCTACCAATTGCTGTTGGTCACTGCCTACGTACTTAGTTTCATGAGAGGATATTTCTCTTGCTATTCCTTTCAAAGCTCCTTCGATTCTCATGAAAGTCTCCTGTGGTTTGCCCAGAATAGTTCTTAATTTTAATGACACACAGGTTTGAGCCAGTTCCGAGAGTGCCCAGCCGACACAGATAGATGAAAAACTTGTAGCACATTGGCGGAAGAACAAAAGATTATTTTCATCAATGTCGGCAGTTTGCAAAGGCCAAGACGTTAAAAATGCATCTACTAAAGCTTTCTTATCATCCATTGTATTTTGGAGAAGGCAATTCATTATTATTTTAAAATGCTGGTTTGATAGATTACAAAAGGATCCATGCATAAGATATTCTTTGAAAGAATTAGCCTTTGTATCACTGTTGAGCACATTCAGGCTCATTTTTCTTGCAGTAAACACTTTAACTACCTGTTTGTCCAACTCCAGCTGAACAATATCCCAAGGCAATTCAAATAGTACATCTTTACAAACATTTGACAGTGTTTTATTTTGATTATCAATGTGCAGTATACAAAGCACTGCTATTGTTTTTAGTACCATGACATTCCAAGTGAGAGTCTTATTTTTCAATAGATGTTGAGAATTCTTCATTACAAGCAAAACTATATCTTCATCAAAATGGTATGCCAGTGATAACATGTTGGTTGTTAATACAAGGAAGCCCTTTGACATGCTTACTATAGGTAAGTATTTATCTAATTGGCAAAATATGTCAGATATCCAATTGAGGACTAATATTAAAGTTTCTTTTGGAGCTTCCTCATCTAATACCATGCTCAATGTATTGAGGATCACGGCTAAATGGCCAGATGTGGGGCTGGAGCTAGAGACATCTCCTAGACTCAAGTTTGATAGACCAAATATATCATTCGCTCTTTGTTGGGTATTTGTTACCAAGTCACTAGAAGCAATGAAGTGGTTGTTCTTTTTACAATGGGAATAAAGCAAGTATAGCACAGAATACTGAAGTGCAGGCTTCTCCTTGATTAACTTTTCATCATGTGGACACATTTTTATGGCCAAAAGTTCTAGTATGCTAGGTTGCAATGCCCACATCCCAATTATAGAGTTACTCGCATTAGCCAGATCTGATAAACATTGTAAATAAAATATAACATTTTTCTCCGCATCATCCTTTTCCACCTCTTCTAGATACTCTGGGTTTATAATTTGTATGTCAGGTATTATAACAGAATAGGAGTTTTGAATATCTGTCAAAACATATTTGTATGTTTCTTGCAAAAGTGGGATATTCTTCAAATTCAACAAGTTACTGTATACTGACATCACACTATTTAAAATGTGTGAACTGTCCGAGTACCGCAATTGACGTAAAAGGGATTCAGGCCCAATTGTTTGTGATATAAACTCTATGGGGAGGTTTGAAGCAATCTCTTTTATAACAGTGGATACTAAGTCAATAACACTGAGGCTAACACTTTCCTCTCCCTGCAGAAAGTTACTCATCTCTTTGGTTACTAATGCGAACAGGGCAGGCGAACAAGATGAAGATTTTGATTGCAAATATTTCAAAAGCAAAGCAATACATTCATTACCTGCCAGTATCAGATCTGCTTCGGCATCATCCTTCAGGGTTTTAGTTAACACTTGTAAGATCTTAGTGAAGGCTTCTGTAAGAAATGACCATGACACAACTTGTGACACAGTAGGGCTCAAGAGTGTACCCAAGCTCTTTACAACAGTATTGAACACGTTGAGGAATGATGTGATCTTCTGCTTACAATCTTCAGGTGTGGTAGCATCACTTTGTTTTTCACTACGATTTGAATCCATCTCTGTAGAATAAACAACCATGTCTTCTACAAACTGATTAAGGAGGTTTACAGAAAATCCAACATCAGCTTGCCAGTGGCGACTCAGTTTGAACAATGATTGTAGAGCAAATTCTTTGATCTTCTTGGGCTGTGCATTGTCAACATGCCAACCAACCAGAATGTCTACAGTGTCCACAAAATGATTCGCAAAATGTTCTGGATAAGAATTTGACATGATGATCATGGCATTTATAGCAGACATAAATACGTCAGCTGAGTCTGTACCTTCAATGATTGTCTGAAGCCGATCTAAAGTTAATTCTGCAAAATCTGTTAGATTAGGAGTTTGATAATCCAGTTGGAAAGTCTCAGAAAATGATAGAGTCAAATAATGTTTTATAGTTGAATTATGCACAGCAAAACTAGCTGCAATCCAGTCTAAATGTTTCCTGAAGTCAGGACCCATGACGTAACCGATCCTCCCAAGCACTACAGATGCACCTTCCTTAGTCTCAGGGCCAGGGGCATCATACAGCACATCTAGGAGTGACTCCACTAATATGTCGTAAGAACGACGTATGTAGCGCGCGTTTTCCGGCAACATGACTGCGTCTTGTAGTTTACTGCATATGACAAGCGATTTTTCCATATCCACCTCGGCACATAGTCGACGCAGCAACTTGGAGATGCGAGGGTCCTCGGGAAGACTGACGACCAACTCCGAACGCTCATAGAACTTGTTGCTGCTGTTACCTTGCGACCAGGTGTCGTTGGAGGGCTGGTTTAACGATTCGTGATATTTATAGGAATTATCAAGAGGCTCACGATCACCGCGGGGCGGGAATCCGCCACGACCTCTGCCTCCGCGCCCACCGCCTCGCGACGGCCTGAACTCGGTGACACGTCCCCGGGACCGATACCTGCCATCTCTGGACGGTCCCCCAAATGATGAGGAAGCATCATACGCACCAACATAACCTCTGACCTTATCGTCCGTGTTTTCTTGTCCAATTTCGTCCCTTTCCGGAGTGTCGGTACCCTCCGTTCCCTTTGGGTTTTTCACTTTACTGTTTGCAGTGGTGGATATCATCACTAGAAATTTTGCCTAACACGTAATTGTAAACACACATGGCCGTAAATTTACGACAAAATACGGGCAAAACAGACACTCTTCGCCAACAGTCACTGTATATCATAGACAAAATTGTAAATCTGTCACTGTTGTTGTTGAAACTGTCAAAGTCCGTCAATTCATGAGCATAGATTGTAGAACTCGCGTATAAAACGTGATATTTCAGAACGAAAATAGTCTGAAACTACAAAATTTCTCTATTTCAGAAGAATTTTATTGTATCAATAAATAGGTAATAGGGTATCATAAATAATTACATACTAAGAATAAAATTATTTGAGTGGAATCAATTTGCTCATCAAGAAATAAATTAAGAGAGAGTTTGCTTATATAGTTTTGATTTTGAACGATTATGATATTGTCATCCATCAAACATAACCTCAAATTATACATGTTGATTTGTGTACTTTCAATAAAATCATAATTATTAAAACTGCTATATTCGCTTGTCGGATGTCCAACATACAGATACTCTAAATAGAAACATGAAGGCTACAAAACGTACTCAAGATTTCAAAGGTAAGAATAAATCCATTTACATCATCTACTAGTAAAACTGTGTTTATTTACGAGTAAAACTGGGTGACTCGAGCGAAACCAAACTTGAAAAAAAAGAGATATTAACGTTAAATTTTATTATACATGTTACGAATAAACAATAGGAATCAAATCAAGGAATAATGAAGAAACTCTCGGCATAAAAAATACAAAATTCTTTTTGGACTCGATTCGCAACTGCTTTTTTTATTCACCCCGTAATACGATAACTTTAATTTCAACATAATTTATAAATAAACATGTAATAATCTAGTTTATCTTTGCAGCTTTAGAGCTACCGTTAACAGGAGATTCAATAGCACCACACACAGTATACCTCAAAGAGCATATAGTAAGAGAACATACAAAAGATAAACCACAGGGTCGCACCTTACTTGTAGTCAATGTTCCTCCTTATGCAGATGAAAAGGGATTGATTAACGCTTTCCGAGAAGCTGGCACTGTACAGTCAGTTCAAATCTGTTTAAAACCATCAACTGCTGAAATAAAGCACATAACAAGGTTCATACCTGAAGAAAACAAAACCACATTTAAAGCAGCATACATAGTTTTTAAAAAGGTTGCAGAGTTAGATAAAGCATTGAAACTAACTGAACTGCAACCACTAAACTCAGATGCTCACCAAATGAAAGTGGGAATCAAAAAGTGGATAGATGAGTACAACAGTACTATTTTATTGCCAAAAACACTGAAGGAAAATATAGAAGATTTTATGAAGAAATTTGATGAAAATGCACAGAAAGCTGATAAAAAAGAGAAAGAATTGGAACAAGAAGACGATGAAGGATGGGTCACAGTTACTAAGAGAGGCAAGGTCCAGAGCTTTGCACGAACAGAGAAGGTAGAAAACAAAATAATGCAAAAGGAAGAGAAGAATAAGAAGCGAAAAGAGTTGAAGAACTTCTACACTTTCCAAATAAGAGAATCAAAGATGAAGCACATTGTGTCACTGAGGCAGAAGTTTGAAGAGGACAAGAAAAAAATAGCACAGATCAAACAGAGTAGGAGATTCAAACCATTTTGAAATAAATAACCATTAAGTTTAACAAATTATCACAGTATTTTATTTACACTACTTACACATACAACATACATCATTTCATAGCACTTATACTAGCCATTACATAAACTTTCTAAATTGATTCAAAAGAATCATTACATGGACCATCTCAGTTACAGCCAATTACTATGATACTATAACCAATAACTATTTCATGTTGCCTTGTTCAAAAACTGGTATAACATTTTTAAAAACCTTCAGATCACTATAGAAACTAATATTTAGAATGTTTGAAGAATGTCCACTGTTGCAAACTTTAGTTCTCTATCACTGTTCTCTGTTGACTATTCAGTCAAAGTACTTGTCACATAATCTGCTGGTGAGTCTTGATGATGATGCGCAGCAGACGGTTCTCTGGCAAGGTGTCTAACGCAGCAAGGAGGTTGTTGATGTTACCATAGACACATCCATTGGCTAAAGCCACTTGAACTGACTGCCCTATCCTGTCAAGGCAATCCTGTAACAACAAATTAAATGTAAATTTTAACACTTAAAACTTATGTTAATTACATTCTTCATTAATTCAACATTTGTATGTCAAAATCGCATAAGACAGCCTCTTAACAACTTCTTGGTTTTTAAATGGGAAGAAGTAATGGAATCATTCTTCAGCCAAATGACTGTTATTTACTGCAAAAAAGTATAGTGGCATCACACATTAACCTGTGAGAGAGGACTGTCTGTCAACATGTTGCAGTAATAGAATATCAACTAAACCAAACCTGTAACTTAAAATCATTGTTCAGCTTGCCTCCTCTCTTGAGCACAGCATGTGCATACCCCTGCACGACTGGTGCTAATGCTGCCAGATGCTGCGCATTCACAGCTGTAGGGGGCCCGTGAGTACGCCGGCCGGCCCTCAGACTATGTAACACGCCCAGGTGAAGTTTTATATATAATTCAGACTCTGTCTGAGGCTTTTGAGTTACAGATTTGATGATGGATCTGTCCAGGTCACCCTCCAGTTTTATTTTCTTAACTGGTACCGGTACTTCTACCATTTCAGAATCTGTAATTAATAGATTTTTATTTTATTTTTAAATATACTATTTTTTAAGAAATTGGGTTTGTCATAGCCTCAAATAAGTGTATAAGTGTAACATTGCAATATTCTTAACCTGAACAGAAAGTATACTTGGAAGGAACTAGCTTTCAGGACATTCACTTTGGCAAAACAGTCTTACAGTAATTATATATTAAGAAAATCTGCAATAAATAACTTAATACATAACTATCATAATTATTTTCAACACCAATGAATTTATTAAATTATGTACCTTCATCAATGTACAATGGAGCAAGTGCACACCAGTGTATGAGGCCTGCCAGAGGGGTCACAGCAGCCATGGGTATGGATCCACTAGGCAGAGCAGCAGGATTCAATTGTGCTGACATGCACAGAGTGGGGTTTGAGTACACCTGCAAAATCAAACAAGGATATAAAATCCTCCACCAATAAAAGCATGACTGATAGAGTTTATGTATGTATGCTTTGTGTTCCAATTCAAAACATTATTAAACAAGAAAAGATGATTATTAGTAGGTCCTTAAAAATTCTAGAAATTCTACTAACTGTTTTAAAGACAATGTTCTAGTTACTAACCCAAGCTGTGACCACTTCTAAAAGATTCTTAGGTGGCAATTTAGTAGTTCCCTGAGCTTCCCTCATGTACAGCTCAGTGACCGCCGTGATGAAATTGGACACAAACTGTGGGGCTGTATTAGCCAGGGACTTGAGAGCCAGCTGGTTTGATGTGTTCAAATAGAAATGGTCTCTGATGACATTCTCGACCAGCTGCAGGGATTGTGCTGATGAGCAGCCCATTTGTTGGAGCCAAACACCAACAGCTAGTAACACCTGGAATGTAAAGATTTATATTAAAAGCAAAAAAAAATACAGCTTTGCATAAACTTTACATAATTTACACTCACTGGAGTACTAGATGCTGACACTGCCATGCTAGCGAGTATGCTTAGTATTTTCAACCTCCTCTGACTCTCCATGCCACCGAATAGTGATAAAAACACTGTATTCTTAGTAGTATCATTAGTGCAAGCCGACAGGTAGTCGCATATGATGTCTATGAGCTGCAAGTCCTGCAGTGGGGTCAGACCTGCACCCCGCCGGCCGCCGCGCCTGTCTGACTCGCAGAAAACGAACTCTGATATGATGTCCATCGCTATATCGAGTTGCTTGTTTGACGGAGCTGCCCGGCCCACCAAGAGTTGTTCTAAAAACAAAATGTATCATCATATTTCTACCACAACCAAGTTAAATAAGATAAAGTGGACGATCTAAACAAAATGTTAACTTGTAGCTTACCAATTTTGCTAAGAGCTTCCTTAGCACATAATGGAAACTCATACTTCCTAAGAGCATGTTTTAAATCGGATATAGACATTTTGGAAACAGATTATTTGCGTGTATTTCTCCAACAAGATAGAAAGATTATAAATATAGAAATAAATTGCTAGCACTCTTCGTGTTTCTTTTGAGTTTTGTTCATAAGTTTTGTTGGACTTATTCACAGACTACTTAGAGTGGACATATTCTATATTTTTTCTCTTTCAATTTTCGTATAAAAGACAAAGACAGTAGTTTTCTATTGCTTCAAATACATAATTTGGTACTGGAACGCATTCTTTGCTATGCTATCATTCATGTCATCATGACATGACTGTCGTATGCTTCGTTTAGTTCATGTTCGGATACTCATAAAACGTTTTGGCCATGGTTTTTAAGCGCTATATTCACGATCCAGCACGGCTGTACAGCAGCTCAAGGTCGCGTTGCTGGACGTAGCAAAAACACCGTGAATAGGCTTGACGTACGTCAAAACTTTTTCCAGCACGGCTGTACGTCAAGCCTATTCACGGTGTCTTTGCTACGTCCAGCAACGCGACCTTGAGCTGCTGTACAGCCTGTACAGCCGTGCTGGATCGTGAATATAGCGCTTTACAGTGGTTTTTAAGCGTTGTAATTTCACAACTAAACGTAACTGTTTTCGTCCCACAGAACATTAATAATAGAGCAAGAGCCTGTGAACCCCAGACCTACGTTATTTTATAAAGGCTGAAAGTTTGTCAGCTGATGCTCCCAACACTGGTAAGACGATGGACCAATTATGGAGTTTGGGTTATGGTGGCTTTGGCAGGTAAACGGTACTAAAGGTGCGTAAAATGTAAGTTAACTTACGTCATAGTATAAAAGCTGATTTTTATGTATAATACTCAGGTAATATGTAGATGATGTTTCCTCATCAGCCAGACACTTATCATGGTGGCAACCCCTTGCCAGACACCCTTAATGTTCAAGAAATTATATAAGTTTACTTACGTCATAGTATAAAAGCTGATTTCTATATATAATACTTGGGTAATATGTAGATGATGTTTCCTCTTTAGCCAGACACTTTTGATAGTTCAAACCCCTTCCCAGACAAACATTGTAAATAGCCCAGTCAACGGATGTTCAAAACAAGGTATAGAGGGAAAGTCTTGGAACACAATTTTATGACTACACAACTTTGTTTGT
Organism: Agrotis segetum; assembly: GCA_036375495.1. NCBI lineage: Eukaryota > Metazoa > Arthropoda > Insecta > Lepidoptera > Noctuidae > Agrotis > Agrotis segetum. Next base: position 2,326,559 of record JAQSVV010000280.1, on the reverse strand, counting down.
ACTAGTTAGGAGGAGAACATATCGAAAGTACCCATCCCTAGCCCTTGAGCTAAGGGGGAGGGAGGGGTTTGAAGGTACCACTTTTTGGTTTTTGGCTTATGTCTCGGAAAGTCGGAAACCGTAGGTCCTAGCGGCATAATATGTATGAACATAATAAAAGCTGAATAAATTCTCTATAAGTTTAATCCAGTAAACATTTCCAGGTTTTGTTTAGTTTTCGAGATATTGCTCTTGAAAGTCTGTAATGATATTGGTTAAAATCATTTTTACCTCTTTGCATGTGGAAAGTTGTATTTGATGTCGCCAAAGTTCCAGAAAACAGCATCCAAGTTGGTTTCAGACCCTCCAAGTTGCGCCGAATGTCATTTTAATTTATATTAGTTACATTACAACTTAGTCGTATTTCGTTAGATTCGAGTCGTTTTATAAGATTTGACCCAATTCTGTTGCCCAGATATTATCCTTCTCATACAATAAAATTATCCTAACATGACACTTAACCAAATAGCATCATAAAAAAATAAATTATTTTAAAATTCATACAATTTGTATGAAAATTTTTTTTGCTGAATTTGACCAACTTCCGCCGTCTTGATTATTTTATTCCAATTTAATAAAACGATCCTTACCTGAAAGAGAGTCGAAGGCATTAAAAAAATTGGCAACTCATTTTTATGACACCTCGCACTTGATTAAAAATTAAATAATATTCTAAAATTGTTTACATTATAAATAGCTAAAGGTTCCTAAGATTGTTTTTCTGTAGCTCTTATGGATGCGGATTTCTCCTTATCGGTCAACTTAGAATCAAAACCCCCTACATGTACTACCTAATATGTAATTATAATCTAGAATGAGTTTCTGAGCTATTTTTACTGCTCCCTCGGTGGAAGGAAAACAAAAAATATCAAGCTTGATGATGGCTACCGCGAATTCAAGAATTTGTTATAACTTTGTGAGCACAGTAAGAGACCCTTTTAGCTGGAGCCTCATATCGCCTCAAGATGCAGGTTTCACTTGGCTTTATTCATTGCAGGTGGTAAAGTGAGGGTCTGAAAAGACTGCTCATGCTTTCTGGACCTTGGCGATATGAAATACAACTTTCCAAATGCAAAAAGGTAAAAATGATTTTTCAGAATATTACAGACATTCAAGAGCAGATAGCTCGAAAACTAAACAAGACCTGGAAATGTTTACTGGATTAAACTTATAGAGAATTTATTCAGCTTTTATTTTGTTCACACATATTATGCCGCTAGGACCTATGGTTTCCGACTTTCCGAGACATAAGCGAAAAACCAAAAAGTGGTATCTTCAAACCCCTCCCTCCCCCTTAGCTCAAGGGCTAGGGATGGGGACTTTCGATATGTTCTCCTCCTAACCAGTACAAACAAAGTTGCGTAGTCAAAAATTGTGTTCCAAGACTTTCCCTCTATACCTTGTTTTGAACATCCGTTGAGTGGGCTATTTACAATGTTTGTCTGGCAAGGGGTTGGAACTATCAAAAGTGTCTGGCTAAAGAGGAAACATCATCTACATATTACCCAAGTATTATATATAAAAATCAGCTTTTATACTATGACGTAAGTAAACTTATATAATTTCTTGAACATTAAGGGTGTCTGGCAAGGGGTTGCCACCATGATAAGTGTCTGGCTGATGAGGAAACATCATCTACATATTACCTGAGTATTATGCATAAAAATCAGCTTTTATACTATGACGTAAGTTAACTTACATTTTACGCACCTTTAGTACCGTTTACCTGCCAAAGCCACCATAACCCAAACTCCATAATTGGTCCATCGTCTTACCAGTGTTGGGAGCATCCGCTGACAAACTTTCAGCCTTTATAAAATGACGTAGGTCTGGGGTTCACAGGCTCTTGGGCTATAATTTCGTATAGCTATGGTCCAGCCAGCTGTCAATTTTTTTTATTTATCTGTGCCGCTGTCTGTGCGTAGCGTTTTTCGTTGTGTTCTTTGCAATTTACGAATATTTCTCCATATTACTGCAAGAAAGTAAAGATCATCTGAGAAAAGATGGAAGTCATCGTTGCTAACGTCGATCACATAAAGTTTGATATAGATTACGCCTTAGAAGAACAATATGGGGCGCTACCGTTACCATTCCCAGGAATGGATAGTAAGTTGTTTTCTTTCGAAAACCATTCAGTGCATGAAGATTTTATCATTATCTAACAATTTAGTAATACAGCGTAGCGTATCAGGTAATAGAATAACTCATTATTTCCAGAGTCAACCGCGGCAGTGTGCGAGTTCTTCAGCCAGCCGGGAGGTTGTGGGAATGGTCCTCAGTGTCCTTACAGGCACGTCCGCGGGGACCGCACGGTGGTTTGCAAGCATTGGCTGAGAGGCCTCTGCAAGAAAGGCGACCAGTGCGAGTTCCTGCACGAGTATGACATGTCCAAGATGCCTGAATGCTACTTCTATGCTAGATTTAATGCCTGTCACAACAAAGAGTGTCCTTTCCTTCATATAGACCCTGAAAGTAAAATTAAGGATTGCCCATGGTATGTATTCCTAAGATTATTTATTAATTTGGACTCAAAAATATTATATTGTTTGAGAACACAAGACATGTCACAAATAAAATTACAAAAACTACCATAATTTAATTACCTTTTACAACATTGTTACTGCTCACACATATTATGAAGATGTAACATGTCAAGCCAACTTTATTTTACAGGTATGACCGTGGTTTCTGTCGTCATGGACCCCACTGTCGGCATCGACATGTGCGCCGCGTGTTATGTATGAATTACCTCTCAGGGTTCTGTCCTGATGGCTCTACCTGCAAGTACATGCACCCACGGTTTCAGCTGCCAGCTCCTCCAGAACAAACAAAGGATGCTAAGAGGCTATTACCTGTCTGTCATTACTGCTCTGAAGCAGGACACAAGGCTTCCTCTTGTAATAAGATACCAGCAGAGGTTAGTTTCATTGCAGGCATTAAAACATTCCATGTTATCAATCATTTGCTGCATAGTTTTCTGGCTATTGATATGTAAATGTGATTTTGTTTTATAAACATTCAAATCAAATTCCAGCAAAGAGAAGCAGCCCAAAGACAAGAAGAGGCGAGATACCGTGCCCTTGGCTATGTCAAACCAGCCAATGACAATGATGACAACAATGTACCCACTCAAAGACTGCAGAGAATGGCCCACAAGCCCCTGGAAGAAGTCACCTGCTTCAAGTGCGGTACTAAAGGACACTATGCCAACAAGTGCCCTAAGGGCCATCTGGCCTTCCTTTCCAGTCAGAATCAGAATCATCAGAACAATCAAAACCCTCATCAAAATCAGAACATGCATAACAATCAGAACCCTTTCAAAAAACCTAACTAGTATAAGTTTGTGAAGCCCCCAGATAAGAGGCTTCAGTGATGAACTATAGAAATAAGATATGTGAATATTTGAATTACTATAAATATAATGTGACTCCTGTACTTTACCAACACCCTTGGACTCTAATTAAATCTGGTGCTGTGCAGTGTTGAACACTGAGACCAGACTTAATTGACACAGATAGACTGGCCTGCCAGAAAGACCATGCAATGAAAGTGAACCAAGTATTTTCTAGTTTCGCTTTCCGAGCCGAGACAAAATAAATGATGTATTCGCTTCTCATGGATTAAGTCGATCTGTGTTGATAGGTGTGGTCAATCCCGAATGGCGCTATTTACTGTTGTAAAAATTAAATGAGTTTGCACGTGTTCTCCCAAGCTTAGTTTCCCAGGCTTTCATTCATTTCACAACAAATACTGATTCCCACACAACGGGAATGTGAACTGATAGACTACCTACGTAAATTCTCAATGCTAGCCCCTGTTAATAATGATCCAAAGTGCTAACTAGCTCAGGCGGGTAGAGTTTGCACATTTCAAATAATGTTCTATGACACAGTCAGCTCAAAGTGAAGCCTAATATAGATTATATATGAGCATAGGCTCTAAATAATAATATATTCCACAACTATCACACACGCCAGATAGTCCCATGCTAAGCAGAGCTTGTGTTATTGGTATCTCGTTGACAAATTAAACTGTCAACTAAACATAAACCGTTGATTCATAAACGGTTTCTAAAACGATTGCGCGTTTAATTTAAGAAACAATTTGATTCAAATTTTGTATTGGAAACGTTTTATGTACAAACTAACATCTTAAATTGTGTGAAATAAAAATATTATTATGTATTACATTTTTCACAGAGGGCTGTTCGCTATACCTCGTGCGTCTCAAAAAATAGTACATTTCAAATAATACATTGGAATAATTAAACAAACTCCAATATTTATGTACTATTATTAAAATAAATAATTAGAAAATCAACTCATTCAACCGCTCGCAATCTATGACTTTAAAAATATCGAACCATAAAACTCAACGTTGAAGATAACATTTGCGTTCTCGTTAATTCAACTCGTTGAATTAACGAGAACGAACGAGTTCAACTCATAAACGTCGTTGACGAATTCAACTAGTTGTACACTCGTTGAATTAAGGTGATTGCTTCGATGTAGCCCGCGAAATTCAAATTTTTTTACGTTTTTTGCAATTTGCAGGCCAGTGACATGTTGTAACTTTATAAATATTTGTGTTGCGCAAATAACAAGTATAATTTTAAATATAAAAATTGTCAAAAAATTCGCTCCATCAGCTCTCACGTATAAAAGGTGCATCGTAGTTAGATTTCGGAGATTTTAACATGATGCACGTTTTCTATGTGAGAGCTGATGGAGCGAGTTTTTTGATATTAGTTATATTTAAAATTATACTTGTTATTTGCGCAACACAAATATTTATAAAGTTACAACATGTCACTGGCCTGCAAATTGCAAAAAACGTAAAAAAATTTGAATTTCGCGGGCTGGTTGGAGCATCCCCCTTAACGAGAACGAACGAACGAACGAGTTCAACTCATAAACGTCGTTGACGAATTCAACTAGTTGATTCATATTCAGTTAACGTTAATACGTTGACAAGAGATCAACGGTTGATTCAACTAGTTCGTTGATTCAACGCTCATCCCTAGCTACAACACAATCTAATATTTTGTAGTGTCCGACCGAAACTGATTTTTCAGCCGAAACCGAAACCGAACCTTCGGCCTTGCTCTCAGTTTCGGCCGAAACCGAAACTTTTTAAAACTTTTAACATATCGATTTTTTTCTGTTTTTTTTTTCCATTTATTGGCACAAGAAAAAGTGTCAAATACACAGAGTGAACTTTCAACTGGGCGTGGACGGCTATATTTTTAACTATGAGGAATATCGAAAAACGTTGAATAGAGTCTTGAGACCGATTTTGCCGAAAACTAAAACTGTATCATTGGATTTTAGAAAAATCAATAAACGTGGCCAAAAATTGAACCCGCTAATTTTGAAAAAAAAAATCACAACCTGTATTATTACACCATTTGAGTGTTAATAGTAAGGATCAAATTCTGGGTAATAATGAAGTACGGCAAACTTATGGATAGATAGACGATCTTAAGAATTGCTATTTTTCTATGTTATTTAACTTCTACGAGTCCATAATCTATTTGAAATTATAAAAAAAACAATGTTTCACTAGATTTGAAGTCTCAACAATCGCACTATATTAATTTAGCAATACGAAATAACTGAGACAATAGACTAAAAAAATTGCATTTTTTCAAAAAAGAAACCGATAACTTAATTATGTTTCGAATACCGCCTAATCCTAATTCTAATCGCCTTGACGATTGATAAGTTTTTAATCAATAACGTACGTAACAAATATTTTTAACTAGCTGTTGCCAGCGGCTTCACCCGCTACTACTCGAAAGTTATCCCACGGGAACATAAAATCGGGATAAAAACTATCCTATGTGTTAATCCAGATTATAAACTATGTGTGTACCAAATTTTAGCCAAATCCGTTCAGTGGTTTTTGCGTGAAAGAGTAACAAACATCCATACATCCATACTTACAAACTTTCGCCTTTATAATAGTAGTAGGATAAGACATGAATATAATACAAGACTTAGGTACTCTTGGCAGTAAACTCAAAAACATAACCTCGTCTCACGAATAAACGGACGGTGGCAAACTGAGCCGGGGCCCCGCCGGCGAGCAAGTACGTGTTAGCTACGAATTTTACCGAACGACGCACGAAAATGCAGGACTGAACACTTGAGTTTCGGCGGGGCCGAAAGTTTCGGCTATATCTTGGCCGAAACCGAAACTAAGGCCGAAACTAGATATTTTGGCCGAAACCGGCCGAAACCGAAACCGAAATTTCGGTCGGTCACTAATATTTTGTTAACAAATGTTTACTAAAGATCCTAGATATGCATGTAACGTAAAAGTGAAAATAATATTTGATTGGAGCAAAGACTAGGTAGTGTTCTATAGTTTCTGCTTAGGGTCAATTTATACTAGCGCAGAGTCGAAGCGTCAAATTATTCAGTTGGTGTGGATCTTACCTTCAGCGAAGCCGCACGATTCACGATTAGCGTTGTTCACGCGCAGAAGACAAAAGTTGAAAAGACGCGCGCATTCTTCAGAATTTGCGCGACTTTCTAAAATCTTAGGGTCAATTTATACTAGTGCAGAGTCGAAGCGCATCGAAGCGTCTTTCTAAAACTGAACATAGCAAATTCAACCTTAACTCCACAGCGTAACGCACACATTACTTCTAAGGTTTTAAAAAGTCGCGCGCATTCTTCAGAATTCGCACGTCTGCGCGTGAACAACACTGATCGTGAATCGTAAAATCTCAGAAGTAATAGTATATATAATACTAGTATAAATTGACCCTAAGATTTTAAAAAGTCGCGCGAATTCTGAAGAACGCGCGCGACTTTTTAAAACCTTAGAAGTAATGTCTGCGTTACGCTGTGGAGTTAAGGTTGAAATTGTTATGTTCAATTTTGGAAAGACGCTTCGATGCGCTTCGACTCTGCGCTAGTATATAAATTGACCCTTACTCACATAGAAAAAAGGCATGAGTTGCTTTACATTGTAGGATAGTGCCTAAGTAGTTAGTAATGTTTTTATAAAGACAAAATTAACTATATTTTTTCAACTGTATTAATGGCGATTCTTGTGACCTGAGATCGCGGGACCTGAGAAAAGGTCACCGCGGGCGAGGCTCAGGAATGCAAAGATCGCTCCACTCAGCAGAACGTGGAGACACATTATTTTGTAGATTATGCAGTGTCTAGCTGGGGGTGGATTGAGAATATCTGCAAATAGTTCTTATTCACTAGTATCGTATTCACTAGAACTCACGCAGCCTGTCCAAACTATTTTTTTTTTTTATTTAGCTCAGTTTCTACTGTATCGTGGGTGCTTAATCAGAATCTCACAGACCTACACAAATACTAAGACCCGAGAACAAATAATTGCAGATCATACAAATATTTGTTCCGTGCGGGGATCGAACCTGCGACACATTGCACAGCAATCGATCGCTCAGACACTGCGCCAGCTAATGGAGTGCCGTAATGCGATGCATCTTCATTTTTTTTTTTGTAATGCTTTGTTAACAGCATTGATAGAAAAATGTTTAAAAAAAACCGGCCAAGTGCGTGTCGGGCCACGCACAGTGTAGGGTTCCGTAGTTGCCCATCAAAATACTTATGCGAACTAACTAAACTGATTCGCTGAATTTAATTTTAAAAAGAAGAATTTTCAAAATCGGTCCAGGAGTCTTTGAGAAATCAGGGAAAATACATAAGAAAAAAGATTACGACGAATTTAGAACCTCCTCCTTTTTTTGAAGTTAGTTAAAAATAGTTGACGATAAAACCTACCTATCCCCAAAAATCATACCGTAAAAACATACCTATTAAAGCTGTAAAAATAAAGTTGACAAACTTACATTTGCAGTTGATTTATTGTTTTTCCGATACATTTTGTTTAGGAAAACATATTGCCCAAGTACATTTTATAAGTTGGTCGACTATTACTCGTAAAGTTGTAAAGCCTACTTAGTCATGATAATTTTCTTTTAAACTTCGTTATATATACTACTATTGTGAATTTTTTCACACCCCCAAACATAACCGTTTAGCTGGTAGAGGGGGGGACACTCGAATCGAGCAAAATTTAGCACTTTAAAGCTTAATATTTCACAAACGAATTTATTTATCAAAAAATTGTTAATGGAAACTATCATTATTTTTTAAAGGCCTATTTAATGATATCCCACACTAAGGGGTACGCGAGAAAAAAAAAAAATCCTCACTTTACGTGTACCTAAGTACAGGAGCCTCCTGTACTTAGGTACACGTAAAGTGAGTCAGGAGGTACCCTAAAAAAAATATTTTACGAGATTTTATTTTACCACTTTTTCGGCACAACAAATCCGTATATTTACACCAAATTACAGCTCTCTAGTACTGTGCGTCTCTGAGCTAAACTGCGGAAAGACGGACGGACGGACATGGCGAAACTATAAGGGTTCCTTGTTGACTACGGAACCCTAAAAATTGGCCAAAAGGGAGAAATTAGGATAGTCTATGTGAGATACGAGAAAACTTTCTTGGGAACCTTTAACTATTTTTTTGATGTTGACTTTTGGCGTTAATATTTTTTGGTCAAGTGTGAGTTGACCACAAAAATGAATGAAACGCCATTTTTTTTTAACCATTCGACTCTGTTTCATGTAAGGATTATTTCATTGTATCGGAAGAAAAAAATCGTAACGGCGGAAGTTAGTCAAATTGACCAAAACGTTTTACAGCAGAAAGTTGTAGGTATTTATTGTGGTCAGTATGTCATTAGATTTCCCACTTCTGTTGCACAGACATTTTCCTTCCCAAACAATGAAATGAAACTAGATCAAATAACACATAAAAAAAATTGACAAGAATTGCCAATTTTTTCGTTCACACAATTTGTATGAAAATATCCAATTAAAAAAATTGAGATCGGTCAAATTCTTTTTTTTTAAACTTTTCTTTATGTTGTTGAAAACACATTTCAATTTATATGAAGATTTATTGACTAAAAATGTGTTCCCCTTATGCCTTCCACGTTCCTGTTTGGACGGTCCCGCGACCCCTGCAGGGATTTGGCCCTATATGGCGGCCCCCTGACAATAGTTCACCCGTCGCGTCTAGCTAGGAATAGTAATCTACGAATTTTGTATACACAATAATCGTAGTACATTTGCGATAACGTAATCACAATTACTTGATTCCTGAACTAGACGTGGAATAAGGGCGGCCGCATACAAGGTTTTACGCATACACCGTTCTTCGGAATTCGAAATGATGTATGAAATTAACCGGTTTAGAAAAATGTGTCCTTGTATCCATTATCTCTTAAGAAAAGATATTTGTGTATTTCATTAACCACATGTATTGTTACTCTGATTTCTTAATTTTAATAAATCGTTTACATAAGTCTAATTTTATTTTTATTTTCTATTAGCAACATAACCCTGGTCACAGATTACCAGATGTTGCACTCCATGTACTTACACGCGCTAACTACCTACCGGCCGCCGGTCCGTAGAAAGACCTTAGCGCAGCGGGTTATCAAAAGCCGCGCGACGCGCACGTACGCATATTTTGGTCGAATTGATGTTGGTTTTGAAATACTAAGATATGGTTGAAGAGATAAAAACTATTTTTTACGGTTTTCCTCGTGGAGGTTTTTTTTTGTTATGAAAAAATGTACTTACGCGAAAAGGTAATGAATGTTGAAATGTAATGTAACGACAACATTAATTATTTAATACTGTCGTTTATTATAAAGTTGTAGGTAGGTACATTTTTCATCGACGATCTTACGTTTCGATTATTTTTAACGTACCCACGACACAGGAGAAATTTCTGGTGTTAGACAATTAAAAAAAAACATTTTATTTCTTTTTACAAGTGTATATTTTTAATTTTCACTTGTTCCGTTGGCAGTCTGTAATAAAATCTTGATAAGTTGATAATTATATTTGACTTACTTCCCGGCTTCCGATTGAGCAGATGAACTCGTAATAATAGGTATCTACAGCCGAGTTTCACTAACTCTCGCTATTACGAATTATCGAATGTTTAATATCAAAAGGAAAAAAAATAAGATAAAAAAAAACTGAATTATTAAGTGTTGATAAACAAACAAATTCGTACAAAAGTAAGTGTACTGTGTCAAAAAAAAACCCTAGGTATACATCATTGTCGACAGAGGCAGCCCTCGTATTTAGAATATCCTCGCGGCGGCGCGCATCTTCAAAGCGAAATTTACTTTACGTTTGTATGGTTAGGGCACATTTTCGTTCGCAGCGTCTATCGACTTGAAAGTGTAGGCTATTAAAGCGGTAGGTATTGAACATTTTGTATGGAGTGCGTTATATGTAATATGTGCCCTGGTTTGCAACTGCACGGGTGATAACACGGATTTATGACATATGATCTTTTGTTCATTATCTATCACCCTCATTGCTATTGAATAACTCTCGTCTATTGATAAAACCTACGCGGCAGGAAGCGACTTTATTTATACTAGCTGGCCCGGAAAACTTCGTACCGCCTCATTCATAATAACGATACTCAAATGGTTTGCAGACGTTTGTATAGGAATATAGAAATTATAAGCGTCGCCTTAGGTACTCATTAATAGAGCGAGAGCCCGTGAACCCCAGACCTACGTTATTTTATAAAGGCTGAAACTTTGTCAGCGGATGCTCCCAACACTGGTAAGAACGATGGACCATTATGGAGTTTGGGTAATAGTGGCTTTGGCAGGTACACGGTACTGAAGGTGCGTAAAATGTAAGTTAACTTACGTCATAGTATAAAAGCTGATTTTAATATATAATACTCGGGTAGTAAGTAGATGATGTTTCCTCAGCAGCCAGACACTTATCATGGTGGCAACCCCTTGCCAGACACCCTTAATGTTCAAGAAATTATATAAGTTTACTTACGTCATAGTATAAAAGCTGATTTTTATATATAATACTCGGGTAGTAAGTAGATGATGTTTCCTCAGCAGCCAGACACTTATCATGGTGGCAACCCCTTGCCAGACACCATTAAAGTTCACGAAATTATAATTTAACTTACGTCATAGTATAAAAGCTGATTTTTATATATAATACTCGGGTAGTAAGTAGATGATGTTTCCTCAGCAGCCAGACACTTATCATGGTGGCAACCCCTTGCCAGACACCCTTAATGTTCTAGAAATTATATAAGTTTACTTACGTCATAGTATAAAAGCTGATTTTTATATATAATACTCGGGTAGTAAGTAGATGATGTTTCCTCAGCAGCCAGACACTTATCATGGTGGCAACCCCTTGCCAGACACCATTAAAGTTCACGAAATTATAATTTTACCTACGTTATAGTATAAAAGCTGATTTTTATAAATAAAAGTAATAATTAGATGATATTTCCTCATTAGCCAGACACTTAACATAGTGGCAACCCCTTGCCAGACACCATTGAAGTTCAAGAAATTAAAATTTTACTTACGTTATAGTATAAAAGCTGATTTTTATATATAATACTCGGGTAGTAAGTAGATGATGATTCCTCATTAGTGTCTGGCAAGGGGTTGCCACTATGTTAAGTGTCTGGCTAATGAGGAAACATCATCTAATTATTACTTTTAGATATAAAAATCAGCTTTTATACTATAACGTAAGTACAATTACAATTTCGTGAACTTTAATGGTGTCTGGCAAGGGGTTGCCACTATGTTAAGTGTCTGGCTAATGAGAAATCATCATCTACTTACTACCCGAGTATTATATGTATATAAAAATCAGCTTTTATGCTATGACGTAAGTTAAATTATAATTTCGTGAACTTTAATGGTGTCTGGCAAGGGGTTGCCACCATGATAAGTGTCTGGCTGCTGAGGAAACATCATCTACTTACTACCCGAGTATTATATATAAAAATCAGCTTTTATACTATGACGTAAGTAAACTTATATAATTTCTAGAACATTAAGGGTGTCTGGCAAGGGGTTGCCACCATGATAAGTGTCTGGCTGCTGAGGAAACATCATCTACTTACTACCCTAGTATTATATATAAAAATCAGCTTTTATGCTATGACGTAAGTGAAATTATAATTTCGTGAACTTTAATGGTGTCTGGCAAAGGGTTGCCACCATGATAAGTGTCTGGCTGCTGAGGAAACATCATCTACTTACTACCCGAGTATTATATATAAAAATCAGCTTTTATACTATGACGTAAGTAAACTTATATAATTTCTTGAACATTAAGGGTGTCTGGCAAGGGGTTGCCACCATGATAAGTGTCTGGCTGCTGAGGAAACATCATCTACTTACTACCCGAGTATTATATATTAAAATCAGCTTTTATACTATGACGTAAGTTAACTTACATTTTACGCACCTTCAGTACCGTGTACCTGCCAAAGCCACTATTACCCAAACTCCATAATGGTCCATCGTTCTTACCAGTGTTGGGAGCATCCGCTGACAAAGTTTCAGCCTTTATAAAATAACGTAGGTCTGGGGTTCACGGGCTCTTGGGCTATAAGGTCTTCGCACATTATAACAACTCCACGCCAACGCGGCAGCAACTCTACTCACACTCTCGATGAGTAGTCAACTAGTTGATCCACCCAATGGTCACTAGTGGACAACGCGGTGTCAAGGAGTGGCCAACGCGGTGCCAACGAGTGGGTTATTCAACAGACAACTCGTCTAACCTCAGTTGTCCCGTCACGCGTCAGTCGCAAACGCATAGTCGTTACGTGGACAACGTGTGGTCGTTGCGTGGACGACGTATGGTCATTGCGTGACAAACGTGTCGGGGTTGACCTCTAGTGTACGATGCGTAGGCCACTCGTTGTACACTACTTAACATATGATACAGGGCTTAAATTTCAATGTCTAGCATAGAGTCGAGTCGCCGGTGAGTTGTTATAATGTGCGAAGACCTTTATTGGCGTCATCCTCCTCATGATTGCATCACCTAGGTAGGACGCAGTGTTTCCGAGATGTAAGCGAAAAACCTTCAAACCTCACTCACAGCTCAAGGGGAATGGGCGGGGACTTTTGATGTGTTCACATCCCAACTTGTGCAAACCAGTCCAAGAATTTCCATGTATAACTGTTCGTTGACTGGGTATATACTTGCAACCGAACTTGTACGTCGCATTTTCGCGCTACAGGTTTGCTCGCGCTCCTCGTGGCGCAGTATGCAATATCGCTGATTACGGCACAAAGGCTCTGAAGCCATGTCAGAAACATTACAAAAAAAAACAATATTTCTGTCAATAGTGTCAATGTCAACACTTCAACAGTGTCAAAAAAAAAGTGCGTGTGGTACATTTTGGCCACATTTTGGCGTCTAGCTCCTTTGCTCTGTGCTTATTTTAGATTTCTTGATTTCTTTGAGTTTCGCAATAAATCAATAATTAACAACAATTTACTCTCAGACTCAGTTAACACTGAGTTAAATTTGGGCATCAGTCTTAGTCTTCTCTGCGATACCCGGTCCTCAGTGAAGCGAGAAATCGCCGAGAGGTTGACAATAAAATCAACACTCGCTCCCACCAAATAATCAACATGGTAAGCACGTGTTTCTATTTTACTGTAATCCGTCATTAAAACATAAAGATGTATATTTTAAATCGACACATAAACGTGTATGAAAACCTTCACGCGGTGTAATTTTTTTTAGGTTATGTTGATGTTACTGCACCTTCACGCCGTGTAATTTTTTAGGTTATGTTGATGTTACTGCCTGTCTTATAATAATTTATTAAAATGTTATTTTTAGGGTGACGAAGCTGCAGTTAATCCCAAAGCATACCCCCTAGCGGATGCCGCCCTCACAGCGAAGATCTTGAACTTGGTGCAACAAGCATCCAACTACAAGCAGCTTCGCAAGGGCGCCAATGAAGCTACGAAGACGTTGAACCGAGGACTTTCAGAGTTCATTATAATGGCCGCTGATGCTGAGCCATTGGAAATTGTGCTTCACATTCCTATCCTCTGTGAGGACAAAAATGTACCTTATGTATTTGTTAGATCTAAGCAAGCCCTGGGCCGGGCGTGCGGCGTGTCCCGCCCGATCATCTCTTGCTCTATCACTATCAATGAAGGCTCTCAGCTGAAACCACAGATCCAGAGCATTCAACAAGAAATTGAAAGGCTCTTAGTATAAGTTGTGTGATTAAAGCATTATTTTTTTTAATAAAAAAATACATTTTTGTATTCTGAAATATTTTAGTGGATTTTAAACAATTGTAAAACTCTGTTTGAAATACAAAATCTACTAACAAAAGCTGTTTATATATTTTATAATCAACATCCTAACTTTCTCTTTACTCTTCATTAAAAAGAATACTAGGTACAGTTTCATTCCATTTTGTTTTTAAAGCAATAAAGGTTGATTAAAAACTAAAATTTCATTGAGTTGACAACCTACCCTTATTGTAAAGCCTATAATATACAATTTACTCTAAGAATAAATTCTTAGGCGATAAATATTTTATTATTTATGTGTTCAATGATAATAAAAAGAATAAGGCTGCTCCCACATCATGCACGGCACGGACGACGCGAGCCGATGCGGATGGCATTAGTAACACCCTTATTACGTTGAGATAAAGGATTTTTTGACCGGCTCTGACCGGAAGACTCCGAGTCTACAAATGTGGGAGCACCCTTACAGAAGCACCTGATATACTTAATTTGTTATTTGACCATGGATGTGAAATTCAATAAAAGATTATGTTATAATAATAATTCAATAATAATTTTCTTAAAATAATAAAGATATCATTTACATTAACATTGGCCCCTAAAGATAAAACAACACTTGATCAGGATGTAAAGAACTTTTTAATTCGGAGGTCCCAGTTGTCCTCCCAGGTGGTTTCTCTAAATGTGGCTATTTCTTTGCGCATTCTCTCTGCTATCAAGTTCTGTCTAGCATTGCCGGGGAAGTCCTGGAACCAGCTTGCCAGCAATTTGAAGAGTTCATCACTTGTTCTGAAGGTATAACCATTGACACCATTCTCTACAAGCTCATCAAGGCTGTGGGCAAGCAATACATGTTTTAGTGTTTTCAAAAATACTTACTGATTTTTAAATTATGAGTTTTGCTTCTGGAAATGATAATTTCGACACTCAGCATTCAGTCTTAATCATCTGTATATTTTTTCCTAATTATGTTGAGGTTGGCTTCAAGTCTGATCAGATTCAGCTGAATATGGGTATTTTGCATGGAATAACTGCCATTTGACCTACAAAGCTACCAGCAACTGGAGAACCTCTTGGCAGGACTGGTTGTCAGACTTTCAAGCATCCAGTATCTCAACAGTCTATATGATTTTGTCTCACATTAATTAGCAAAATAAACTTACCAGAGGAAATCAAAAGCACAGACAGGGAGTCCAGCCCCAAACATATCAACTACTTTCATTGGCAGATCCAAGCCTGATGAGCTCGTGTGGAGGCACACACCAAGGTCTGCACTGGCCACCATCTTAGGGTAGTCAGCAGCTTCCAGCCACGGTGTGTACACCTGAATGTTCTTCCACTTCCGCCCCTCAATTTCCTTTAGATAGCGCTGCTTCTCTGGACCCTTACCAGTGATCACACAGACCAACTTTGGAAGGGTTTTAGACAGCTCATAAGTAGTTTCATAGACTGTGGACAAAAAATTTACATTATTTGAGAACAATTAGTAACTCATCATTGCAAAGATTATCACCTGCACAAGTTTCCATAACAAAATAAAAATATGGTTCCTTACACTGTAAAGCTTCCATCAGTAAACTAAAATCTTCATCAGGGGTCCAGCTAGTGCTGCTGAACAGAAGCCCTGGCCTGTCTGGTCTCAGTTGCACTTCACCATTAATCTCCTGGGTGAACAATGTCTTTGTACCAGGCTCCCCGCTATCTTCGTTCAGCTGCACGCGGCCTGTGCCTGCAAACCCTGGGTATGTCTTGCTTAGCTCCACAAACCAACTATGTTTTTCCTGTACTGTAAGTGGTTTGAATATTTTTGGTGGTCTATCATACAGAACTGTTGCATTGCTAAAATAATAAGGATCAATTTCAATCATAGTTTGTAAGTAAATCATAGTCTGAATAAATCACACTGAAACTTATGCTTATTCATAAAATATAAAATACTTACTTTACATTCCAATTCATGATGAGATCCTCTTTCATAGAATAAGTGACACAAATGCTATGGTCTGCTGACTGACCAAAGAACTTCTCTAAAGATCTTGCTATTCTAACAAACAAGTTATCAGGAGAGAGTGACATGGCCATTATGGAATAAGCATAGTTATGCCAATCTATTATGAATTTGGCTTTACTAAACAAACAGTACAATCTACAAACAGGCAAAGTGGGAATTGCTGGTGGATTCTGGCAGAGAACATAATTACACTTGCCTGTGATGCACAAAGTAAAAAATAAGCTTATCGTCTGCCATATCGTTTTGGCTATATATCTCACTATTCTAGGGCCAATATTTATAGGCTGAAGCTCTGTTATGGTGATGTGAGGGTGCTCCAAGATTTCTTTTAGAGGTTGAGAATCCATATATCCAATAATATTCACTTCCAATCCATTATTTGCAAGAGATAACGCGTGATACTGCATACGTGGACTTCTGCCGATATCGCCCAAAACTACGACTTTCACAACTTTTCTTGCGGATTCCGATGCCATGGTGCTGATAACTTAGTTACACTATTATAAGTCTTGATTTAAACTCATCACGTGGCAATATCTCTAACTTTTCCTCATGAGCCGGTCATTAAATTCGGGTTGTTTTCAAACATTTTCGGCGCACCGCCACACAGAACATGAGAAAATGACAGCATTGACAGGTGACAGCCCCACAGACCTGGACCTGACAGAAGTCTCAAATATTACGAAGGAGATTAAAATATAAGGAGCGCGTGCTTCTTACTAGAAAACCGATCCCACATCGGTGACCTTGAAATGAATGAAAGGCACACTACAATAATGCGTTCTGTTTCTTTCTAATGTGTCCATGATACAGTATTTTGAGGATAATGCAGGATAATATAATTATTGTAGTGTTACAGAAAGTACTTATAATAGCATTAAAAATGCGTATTTTTTTTTTTCTTTTCATTTGGGTAGACAATGTTTTTAAAATGGCCCATTTCAAAAAAGGACTATCTTCACAATCCGACTGTATTTTTTTAATGCTTGATACCTCATATTCATATCTTACGACTGAATTGAATCGTTTTTGAATGCTCTTTTTACCCGATTGCGCACAGGAGGGTAATGTGTTTATCAGTCTAAGTATGTAAGTATAGTTGTTTCTACAGCTCGACATAAAAATGTAGAAAACCGGAAGTCGCCACTGTCTTCGCGCTACCAGCACTTTAAATGATTTTATTTTAATTTTTATCACTTATTACGTTAGTTTTATGGCACGATAATAAATCTAACAAACCTGCGGCATGGACCTAAAAAAAAAGGCGGACGGAACTTCACTAAGAAAGAATTGAAGCACCCATAGTAAGTCAGT
Source organism: Agrotis segetum (assembly GCA_036375495.1). NCBI lineage: Eukaryota > Metazoa > Arthropoda > Insecta > Lepidoptera > Noctuidae > Agrotis > Agrotis segetum. Next base: position 2,309,035 of record JAQSVV010000280.1, on the reverse strand, counting down.
GCGCTTGTCCACACAAGCCGGCACACACACATTCACACCATAGTAAGTCAGCCGTCGGCCATTACGCTTCGAACGACACTCGCGGTTTCATACGGTGTTATTTTGTCTAATAAAAATCAAAGTATGCCGTCATGTGTTGCAAAAAGTTGTCTAAACTATAGTAGTTCAATTAAAAAAGCCAGGGGATCACTTTTCATAGTTAAACATGTCATTTTGAAGCTTATTTCTCGATTTTACGTCAATAAATTTTATAAACATCTCGAAATCAATCAGTGTTGCAACTATTTCAAGGTTCAAATTATTTTAAAATTGGGAGATTTATATTTTGTTACAATTTATCGTTATTGTATTCTTCTGTATTTTTACAAGTTTCCCCACGGCAAATGATGCATGGAAAAATGATTGTATAAAAATAAAAAGGGAGTGTAGACATGGAATAGGAATGTAGACGTGTAGGAATGAAACATAAAATAGCTTTAATTAAATATTTATAGGCGAAAAATACTTAAACATTCGTTTTCACCATTTAAGTAAATTAGAAGGGATTTCTAGATGTGTCAATAGCAAAAGACAAGTCTACAAAAATTTGAATAACCAAAAGGGATTGTAAAACTTTAATAATATTAAACGAGTTGTAAATATTTTATATCCAATGTGCTTAAATTATTTTACCTTTATTTTAAAAATAGGTATCAGTCACAAAAAAAAAGTAATTAAACTTAAGTTCAAGGGAGATCTTAATTAAATATTGTTTAAAAATGGGTAATTTTTTCCTTCATCTGGCATCCCTATACAAACTCACACATATAAACACGGCCGCCATTTTGGTGCTTCAATCGTTTCTTAGTGAAGTTCCGTCCGCCTTTTTTTTTAGGTCCATGACCTGCGGTCTTTGTTTACATCAAATATCAAAGATTTTAAAACGCTGTCAGAAATAAAAATTTTAGTTCCGTTCCTACATTTTTATGTCAAGCTGTATGTTGTCTCGCGCCCGGCATTGGTTGCGGCCATGCTGCGGGGCGAGACGGAGTGGGAAGCGGTCGCCTCCTTCTGCGAAGCAGTAATGCTCGTGAAGGAGGAGGCGGGCCGCGAGAGAGAGAGGACAGCGTCCTCCCTCCGCCCCAACCGCAGTGGTAGGCGCCCGCGGCGTCGGACGTCAGCAGACGATCTCCGGCCACCGTAGGCGCGGGCATGCGGACAGCGAGTAAAGGGCAACTCGCAGCCCGACCATGGACCATGCCCGGGTCGACGGCGCGTTGTGTCCCACGCGCGCCTCAAAGAGCGTCAGCATAATGACGGGGCCCCCTCTCAGAGGGCCAAAGCCTGCCGGGTTCGCGGGATTATTTCCTTACCGTGACCCCGGAACATAACAGGCTACTGAAGGACACCGTGGATTTTAGTCAGTACAAGTTTGACAGTCCCTCCCATCCTGCCCGGGGTGGGAGGACTCATTTGATGATTTTACCACGCTAAAAAAAAAAAAAAAGCTCTATGTTGTGTTCTAGAGACAATATGAGATAAAAAATGTTGATGCACTATGTCAAGTGGGGTGTCGTTGAATAGTTTTTTTTGAAATCATAGTTCTTTCTATAATTTTTCATTTTAAATAATAGTTTAAGATACGTAATTATTTAAATAAAAACTAAAAATACGGACAAAACGCAGTAGTGTCTAAATAACTAAACAATAATTGAAATAGTTTCATAATCGATACACACATAAAACAAATCATAAATTCTAATGGTGAACGCACATTTAGCCGCACCGCAGTCTCCGCAGTCTGTTCTCTTACCCAATTCTTGGTATGAAGTTCTATGATCCCTCGCACACCGCATCGCAAATTCAAAGAATGGGGATGGCAACTCAAAGCTAATCGTAGATGGCGCTGCGATAGTTGGTCCCCACGTCAGATTACTGTCTACCTTGTGCAAAAAACAAACAAGATTTATTATTATAAAAATTGAGTATAAATACAAAACAAATATGGAAAATTATTCGTCAATGCACGTGCATTTAATAAAAGAAGAACTCAGACGCCGCGGTGCACCTACAAGAGGGAAAAAAGTGATTTAATTGAGTGGTTGTACATTTGTTTTTACTGTATTAAATCCAGAATTACTTGTAGTTGAGGTTTAAATTTTTGTGTTTAGGTATGTTTTACCTGTCCTCTCCTCTACCAAGAATATAATGCTGCTCCTAACGTTCTATTTTGATAAAATATCATAATGTTTTAAGTCAGTAATTTTACCCCTTTTTTCTATTTAAATTCGAGAAATATCACAATATATTTAATTTCTTAACACCACAACAATCACTAAACTCGTTCCAGGTGATAATCCTCCCACCAGACGAACCATTTCATGATTTATAGAGCGATACAATACTGGTACTTAACCTCCAATAGAAAAGTAGATGTTATTGTTACGAGCTGGGTATTGGGATAAATTAATTAACACCAATTAAAACCAAATACAACTTTATTCACAGTCAAATCACAAATTAAAACAATCACAAAACACTACTCAACACTTTAACACTTAAACACACTCTTAATCACACGTAGAACTCACTTAGATATCGCTTGTAGTTCGCTTCGAGTTGCCTCGATCGTAGTCAAAACCAGACTGACTCGGTCGCCGATCGGCGCCCCTTTTTATACCTCGGCCGGACCCACTAGATGTTTCTAGAAGGTGGTCGAATGTTCTGGAAACATCCTTTGACTTCGATGTAAACCCATACCTTCTGGAACATTCTAGAACCATCTCGAAACATCTAGAACAGGGTAGAACTTTCTAGAAATTTCCTGACCGAACTTGAGTAGAATTGTCGAGAACCTTGTGGAACTTTCGAGAACCTCATAGATAGGTCTCACAATTCGATCGACGTAACACTGCCCCCTCCTTAGACATGCTCGTCCCGAGCATCGTTAGTCCCGTTGTATCGCGCCAAACGGTCAACATGGACAATCTTGGGCGCGCCACGTAGACCCTTTTGTATCCGGTAGGTGACGTCGTTAATCCTGGTCACGACTCGGTATGGCCCATCCCATTTTGCTTGTAATTTAGGAGACTTCCCTTTGCTACGCACTGGGTTATGCAACCACACAAGTGACCCCTCGTCGAAACCTCTATTGTTTGTCTTCCGGTCGTATCGGGTCTTCATCTTTTCAGACATTTGTTGGCCGGATTGTCTGATATGCTCATATACATCGTTCAACTTGTGACGCAAGTCATTTGCATAATCGGTTACACTGCATGGAGTATCAGGAGGGGTTCCGGTGATGAGATCAGCAGGCAACCGTAATTCCCTTCCAAAGTTCGCGAAGGCTGGTGTCACAGCTGTACTTTCGTGAACTGCACTACGGTATGACAGAAGAAATGGCTGTATGTGCTTATCCCAATCTCTTTGCCTGCTTTCCACAACCTTGGCCAGGTATCTCTCCAACGTTTGATTGAACCGCTCCACCATTCCATCAGATTGTGGATGGTAGGAAGTCGTTCTAGTCTTGTGAGTACCCATCAGCCGACAAGTCTCCTGGAATACTTGTGATTCAAAATTCCTTCCTTGGTCGCTGTGTATTTCCAAGGGTACTCCAAAACGACAGAAGACCTCCTGAACCAATTTATCTGCGACTGTTGTAGCTTCCTGGTTAGGAATGGCGAAGACTTCTGGCCACTTTGTGAAGTAATCCATGACAACCATGAAGTACTTGTTCCCGTTTTCACTTTCTGGAAATGGTCCTGCCACGTCTAGTGCTATCCGTTCCCACGGGGCTCCAACGTTGTATATCTGCAAAGCACCTCTGCTGCGTGTCTGGGGTCCCTTCACAGCCGCACAACTGGTACATTTCCGACACCAGTCCTCCACATCTTCACGACAATGGATCCAGTAAAATCGCTCACGTATTTTCAGTAGGGTCCTTTTTACACCCATATGTCCACCTGAACATCCGTCGTGGTAGAGCCGCAACACATCCGGTACTTTGGCTCTGGGGACAACCATTTGTAAGTGACAGTTGTCTCCTCGAGCGTTTTCCCATTTACGGCACAAGACTCCTTCCTGGATAACCAAGCTGTTCCATTGCGCCCAATAACTCTTAGTGATGGAACTCATCGCAGCTACATCACTCCACTTGGGTTTAGGAGCACCAGCTTTAATCCAGTCGAAAATTGGTTTAATGTCTGCGTCATTTTGCTGAGCATGCTGTAAGGTTTCCTTCCATTCGTTACTGAGATCCGTTCTTAGCATTCTAACAGGCACTACCTCCTTGGCCTCTTGCCTGTTGCAGTGCTTACAGTCTTCATGGCAAGGTCTTCTAGACAGTGCATCTGCGTTACCATGTGCCCTCCCACTGCGATGTTCAGTTACGAAGTCAAACTCTTGTAGTAGCTCAATCCACCTCGCCACCTGTCCCTCTGGATTCTTGAATTGCAATAGCCACTTTAATGCGGCATGGTCCGTTCGCAACAAGAATTTTCGTCCCAGCAGATACTTACTGAAGTGCTGCAAAGTCTTTACTACGGCAAGTAATTCCCTTCTCGTAACGCAGTAATTTCTTTCCGGTTTCGATAGAGATTTGCTGTAGTAAGCTATAACAACTTCCTGATTTCCTTTCCGTTGAGACAACACGCCACCAATTCCAGTATTACTTGCGTCTGTGTCAACTATGAAGTCATTTTCAGTGTCAGGATAGTCAAGAATAGGTGAATTGCACAGACGTTTCTTTAATTCCTGGAATGCGATGTCACAGTTCTCGTCCCAACAGAATTGTTGCTTCTCCTCAGTAAGTTTGTGTAGAGGTTTTGCAATATCAGCAAAATTCTTGACAAACCGTCGATAGTAGGAGCATAAACCTAAAAATGCTCTGACCTCCGTCTTGTCTTTCGGAACTGGCCATTCCTTGACGGCGACGATTTTCTCCGGGTCTGTCTGAATACCTTCCTCCGAAACTATGTGTCCTAAAAAGTTCACTTGTCTCCTGAAAAATGAACACTTTTCCGGACTTAACTTAAGATTTGCCCCTCGGATTTTGACAGCACTTTAGTTAGGTTTTGAAGGTGGTCTTCAAATGTTCGGCCCACGATGATGATGTCATCCAAATAGACAAGACATGCGTCTCCGATCAATCCAGCAAGTACTTGCTCCATCAACCTTTCAAATGTCGCAGGAGCATTGCACAATCCAAATGGCATGACTTTAAACTGCCATAGGCCCTTTCCTGTGGAAAATGCAGTTTTCTCCTTGTCTTTAGGGTCTATTTCCACTTGCCAGTAGCCGCTTTTCAGGTCTAACGTTGTGAACCACCTCATTCCTGTCAGCGTATCCAATGTGTCATCGATCCTAGGTAGTGGGTAACTGTCTTTTTTCGTGACGTCGTTTAACCGTCGATAGTCCACACAAAACCGCGTGTTGCCATCCTTTTTCTTCACTAGGACCACAGGAGAACACCACGGGCTAGATGAAGGCTCTATAAAACTGTTCTTCACCATGCGCTCAATCATCTCCTTCACTTCTTTTTCTCGTGCAACCGGCACCCTTCTTGGTCGTTGTCGTATTGGTAACTCATTGCCAGTGTTAATTTTGTGCTGAACCAGCCCTGTTCTCCCTATGTCAGCATCATCTGTAGAGAACATGTCGGCATACTGGAGTAACGTTTTCTTAGCCTTATCCATTTCTACTCCGGTTAGATCGCAGTTTTCTAGAAGTGTTGACACGTCAAATTTCAAGCGAAGCACTTTTTCTGACGGTGTACTTTCCATTAAGATCTCTTCTTTACCACATTTCAACACTCCTCGATCAACATCGATCTCACAACGATATTTCCGCATAAAGTCCAAGCCTAAGATGCAATCGTCTACTATGTCGGCCACGATGACATTATGCCAATACGCCTTATGACCTAGTTTTAACTTCACCTCCTTCTTGCCTCGGACGGTTATGTGCTGACCGGTAGCTGTCAGTAACTGTATGCGGTCGTGGTTGTTGAAGAAGTCCCCAAGGAACCGACTTGCTAGATTTGAATTGACGACCGTGTGAGAAGCTCCTGTATCGAGTGTCAATTTGCATGGTTTTCCGTTGACTTCGCCTTTGATGATCAGGCTGTTTCCGTCATGGGCCTGTGAGATCGAGACCCTCGGGGCTCTTTCCATACCAGCCAGCACCCGCCCCTCAGTCCTGGCGTTTACTCGTTTCCCTGCTGTTGCTGGGCAGTCTTTTCGGCCCCTCTTCCCTGCTGGGATTGATCTTCTCTTGCTGTATTTCGCTTGGGGCAGCTGGACCGAAGATGACCTTTTTCCCCACAAGTATAGCACCTGGGACTGTACCCTTGTGGTCGGTCGCGTACAGGTGATTCCACTACTTCTCTGACGCGATGCGTGCGATGATCCTGTCTCACTGCTTCTACTTCCAACGCATGAGCCAAGGCGTCCTTTAATGTTTCGTGATGCCCAAGTCTTACGGCGGCTCTGACTTCCAAGTCACGTATTCCGTCGACGAATGCCTGTACGAGATTACCATTGATCAGGGCAGGAGCAGACTGGTATGCCTTACGGACCATCTTTTCAATTTCCAGGGCCCACTGCTGTAGGCTCTCAGCACTACGTTGAACACGATCCTTTAGCTTAGCGCGAAATACGTGCTCCAAGTGCGCGTCGCCGTACCTGGATTCCAACGCTTCCAGCAGCTGATCGTAACTCACATCCTTGCCAAGAGCCTCAAGTACGGTCAGGGCCTGGTCTCGTAGGCCTAAGGTGAGCGCCGTCATTGCTTGCTCTTTCGTCCACCCATTCGCCTTCATAACGGCCTCAAACTGCATCCTGTATGCCGACCATGAAGATGTTCCGTCGAATGGTGGCACCTTAAACCCTCGTGCCGAAGGTGCAGCAATCACTGGACACACAACCCCGTCTCCAGACCGAAGTTCACTCAAAGCCTTCTTCACTCCGGCAATTTGGACCTCAGCTTCAGAGATGCGATTCTCGTGCTGATTGACTTGCTCTTTAACCACTTTGAGCTCCTTGCCAAATGTCGAGTGCAGGTCTTTTATCAGGAACATTTGCTCCTCCTGGCGGCGGGCCTGCTCCTCCTTATCCTTTTGTAACTGTTCTTCCAGGCGGCGAGACTGCTCTTCCTGGCGGCGGGCCTGCTCCTCTTGGCGTCGGGCCTGCTCCTCCTTATCCTTTTGTAACTGTTCTTCCAGGCGGCGAGACTGCTCCTCCTGGCGGCGGGCCTGCTCGTCTTGGCGTCGGGCCTGCTCCTCCTTATCCTTTTGTAGCTGCTCTTCCAGGCGTCGAGCCTGTTCCTGCAGCAGCGCCATAAGCACAGACAGGTCTGGACCCACTGGTGCTGAAGAGACTGCAGATGGACCAGCGGCTGGTTCCGTCGTAGGCTGAGCACCACCCGGTGTCTGTATCGGGGAACCTCCAAACCGCCTCTGGTCCATGTCTTGCTGGCGCTGACTCCTGGTACGGATACCGTCCGTGTCGTCCTTTGGTAAAATCGGCATTTTATCCCTCACTTCTGACACCAAATGTTACGAGCTGGGTATTGGGATAAATTAATTAACACCAATTAAAACCAAATACAACTTTATTCACAGTCAAATCACAAATTAAAACAATCACAAAACACTACTCAACACTTTAACACTTAAACACACTCTTAATCACACGTAGAACTCACTTAGATATCGCTTGTAGTTCGCTTCGAGTTGCCTCGATCGTAGTCAAAACCAGACTGACTCGGTCGCCGATCGGCGCCCCTTTTTATACCTCGGCCGGACCCACTAGATGTTTCTAGAAGGTGGTCGAATGTTCTGGAAACATCCTTTGACTTCGATGTAAACCCATACCTTCTGGAACATTCTAGAACCATCTCGAAACATCTAGAACAGGGTAGAACTTTCTAGAAATTTCCTGACCGAACTTGAGTAGAATTGTCGAGAACCTTGTGGAACTTTCGAGAACCTCATAGATAGGTCTCACAATTCGATCGACGTAACATTATTTTAAAAAGTGTATTCGATTGTTTAGCTATAGTACAATCATAGAATTACATTAATAAACTCAAGTAACGGCCTGTCTCGGCTTCGCAAGGGTGGATATTTGTTTATTTTATAGCTTTTCCTTAGTTATAATACAATTTTTGTTCTCAAGGCAGACACAGCAGCTACCCATTATTTCTTGATAGTGTGAATTGTCGAAAATTTTTATGTTCCATCATTTTTACAACTTTTTACACAACATCTAGTCATTTTACATCAATAAATCGTTTTTTATCAGAAAATTCCTTTGATTTGACAGTTCTTTTGGGACCAAACTGTCATTTGTCACTTTGACACTTGCCTTCCCCATTCGGTAAGAGAACAGACTGCGGAGACTGCGGTGCGGCTAAATGTGCGTTCACCATAATGTTGAACAGGCATCCACAGATCCAGAGACACAGCTTTTTTTTGAAGTGAAAACTTCTTTAGCGGCGTTGTACACTTTTTCTGTAATGGGTAAAAAATTTAAAACTCGCGTCAGGGTCACGTGACCAAAACTCGCGTCAGGGTCACGTGACCCTGATCGAAAATGAGTAAGACGTCATTCAAATTAAAAATAAAACATAGTAACAAAAAAGTTTTCACTTCTACCGGCACTCCTGGAGTGCAACCTTTTTTTTTTTTTGAAGTGAAAACTTCTTTAGCGGCGTTGTACACTTTTTCTGTAATGGGTAAAAAATTTAAAACTCGCGTCAGGGTCACGTGACCAAAACTCGCGTCAGGGTCACGTGACCCTGATCGAAAATGAGTAAGACGTCATTCAAATTAAAAATAAAACATAGTAACAAAAAAGTTTTCACTTCTACCGGCACTCCTGGAGTGCAACCTTTTTTTTTGAAGTGAAAACTTCTTTAGCGGCGTTGTACACTTTTTCTGTAATGGGTAAAAAATTTAAAACTCGCGTCAGGGTCACGTGACCAAAACTCGCGTCAGGGTCACGTGACCCTGATCGAAAATGAGTAAGACGTCATTCAAATTAAAAATAAAACATAGTAACAAAAAAGTTTTCACTTCTACCGGCACTCCTGGAGTGCAACCTTTTTTTTTTTTTTAGTGTGGTAAGTGTATACTCTCTACTTAGTCTGTGGTGTGGTAAAATCATCAAATGAGTCCTCCAACCCCTTACTGTCAGACTTCTACTGACTAAAATCCACGGTGTCCTTCATAGCCTGTTATGTTCCGGGGTTACGGTAAGGGAATAATCCCGCGACCCCGGCAGGCTTTGGCCCTCTGAGAGGCTCATTGCGAGTGCTCTTATTATGCTGACGCTCTTTGAGGCGCGCGTGGGACACAACGCGCCGTCGACCCGGGCATGGTCCTTGGTCGGGCAGCGAGTTGCCCTTTACTCGCTGCCCGCATGCCCGCGCCTACGGTGGCCGGATATCATCAAGCGACGTCCGTCGCCGTGGGCGTCTACCACTGCGGCTGGGGCGGAGGGAGGACGCTGTCCTCTCTCGCTCGCGGCCCGCCTCCTCCTTCACGAGCATTACTCCCTCGCAGAAGGAGGAGACCGCTTTCCACTCCGTCTCGCCCCGCAGCATAGCCGCAACCAATGCCGGGCGCGAGCTGTCTCCGCCTATCGCAGCCGTGAGGACACTTCGGTGCTCCGCCCAAGCTGGGCAGTCTTGCACCGTATGCTCCACCGTGTCCTCCGGGCGATCTTCGCAGTGGTGACAGAGACACAGCTTGGCCAAAACGTCTTGAAACGGAACTAATCTTTTGTTTGCTGACAACATTAAAAAACCATTCAAAGTGCTGGTAGCCAGGACACAGTGGCGACTTCCGGTTTTGTCCTGTTTCTTGCCAAGCTGTTCATTTTATTTTATTTATTTTCACTTATTACGTTAGTTTTATGGCACAATAATAAATCTAACAAACCTGCGCCTTTGTTTACATCAAATAAAAACCATTTTAAAGAGTTGTCAGCAAAGAAACATATTCATTAGTTCCATTTCAAGACGTTCTGGCCAAGCTGTAATAATAAGGTACAGCTTGGCCAGAACGGAACTAAAATAATTATTTCTGACCGGACAGCTTTTTAAAATCTCTGATATTTGATGTAAACAAAGACCGCAGGTTTGTTAGATTTATTTTTGTGCCATAAAACTAACGTAATAAGTGAAACAAAATAAAATAAAATCATTCAAAGTGCTGGTAGCGCGAAGACAGTGGCGACTTCCGGTTTTCTACATTTTTATGTCAAGCTGAATATTGTGAAGCATTTTTACGGGCGTTAAAAACAGTTAAATGTAGATTCCTTAGAAGGAAAAAAGGGTGTGAGCAAAAGCCTGCTAGGGTAGCGGGACTGTTTTATCAGGTAACCGTGACCCTGGAAGTTAAAGGTATATTGAAGGATCACCTTGGTTGGATTTTAGTCAGTTCGAGTCTGTCAGTCGCTCCCATCCCATACGGGGAGGGAGGACTCAGATCATTTTTACCACTATAAAAAAGGCTGTATAAGCAAGCCCTTCGCCTTTTCCGTGTGAAATAGAGAAAACAAAAACAACTTGGCAAAGCTAACTGTCAAAAACAGCTGATATTTTGTTTACTTAGGGCCAGTTTTGTAGAAATAGGTATTCCCAGAAGCGGTAGTTAATAAAGTTACAAACATGTCTAAAGTACTAATGATAAGACATTTACCTGCTACATTATCATTTGAAGATAAGCAACAACTTTTAAAACATTTCGGAGCTGAAAAAGTTTGGGAGTCGCGATCCAAACGAAACTACATTTTTGCCTCATTTAGTTGTGTGAATACAGCAAAAGCATCGCTTTCACGCCTTCATCAACTTGAAATAGCCAACAGACGTCTAGTGGTTGAATACTCCGAAGAAAAGGAACCGGTAACAAGTGCTAAGCCAGAGCTGGAACAGAATTCGGAGACTACTAATTTAATTAAACAATTCCTTAAAGTTTTAAATGCATGGAGTCCATCTATAGATTTTTATCAAGCTCCACCAGTACATTTGAAATACAAATATCCAGCCATCAATCCAAAAATAGCCATCAATATAATTCATGCATTATTTTCTCACAAACCATTTTATACACAAACTGTGCATCTGATGAACAAGATGTGTCTTGATGCACCCTTCCAAGAAAATAGTAACTCAATGGAATTTTTCAAAGAAACTTTCAGGCATTTGTTTGTGGTAGATATACAATTACCACCGCCACCTGTGAGTGAGACAGAATCTGAGATATCCAGTGCAGAGGATGAGCACAAAGTACAACCTGCCAAAAAAATTGTAACTAGGAAAAGAAAACTGGCAGTGCCCAAACCCAATCCTTTGAAATTACCACTCACTGTACCAGCTGCTAAGAAGACTAACAAAACTGTTGTCCAGCAAGATGAAGTATTTGAAACTATTGTTCCAATTCAAGAACCAAAGAAAATTCTACTTAATGTCCATCAAGATGCATTGCAAAAGCCTACTGAAGAACCAGAAATTATAGGAGAACTTGGAAAATTCCAGAAAGAGGAGCAACCAGTTGAAGTCGAACAAAAACAAGAAGAGCCAGAACAACCTGTCATTACCAAGGCAGAGTTGTTACGAAACAGGATATCATACAAGGATATGAAGATCCTACCCGTCTTCAAGAACTATCATCCTGGACAGCCATCAATGAGATTATACATAAAAAATTTGGCTAAAACTGTAACTGAACAAGATGTTAAAAGTATTTACATGCGTTATGTTGAAGGATTGACAGATGAAGAACTGACAGGCTTTGATGTGAGGGTCATGCAGGAAGGTCGGATGAAGGGACAAGCATTTGTGACATTCCCTTCAGTGAGCACAGCAGAAACAGCACTAAATGAAACCAATGGCTACTTGCTGAAAGAGAAACCCATGGTTGTACAGTTTGCTAGAGCAGCTAATAAAAAAACTATTGAGTAATCAGTGTGTTCAATTATTTCATTAATTATTATAGATACATCATTTTCAGTAGGTAAATAAAATAATGATTAAAAGGTGAATTCTTATATTTGCATTAATTCAATGGCATATGACATAGACTCTTCATCATTCTCAATCATTTTACCAGATAACAATTTGTTTATAACAGGCAATATCTCACTGACTGATTGTAGCTGCTTTATAAGGTCTAATACAATATTGAGTGTGTTCTGCAAAACTGAAGTTACTTTCTCATCCTTTGTCATCAAGTACTGTTGGTAGAATGCATCCATCATCAGAATGTACCAATCAAACAGCTTACTCTCATACTCTGTATCCATTTTTTTATCTGAATTCACAAGTACATGTGCCATATATGTCATGAGGAATAGAGTGTCATCTAAACTGAGGCCATTTCTCAGAGGTGGAATAATGAGTGCATCACTGAAAGTTATTTGCAGAGTGTAATTGAGCAACTCAAACTTGGCTCTGTGCACAATCTGCTCTTTCTTAGTTCTGTGCTCACCAGAACATAATTTTGCAAATTCTTCAGCATTCGTAACCTCAATATTATTTGGGTTCACTAGTTTTATGGAATACTTCAGTAAAGCCACTAGAATTGTTTCTGGGATATCTTTGAACTGCTTGAGTGTTTGGTACACATTTCTGAAATCATCTTTCTCTAAAAGTGGAGGTATGACATTGCTACAAATAGTCCTTTCTGTGAGACCTAGTTTTACAAGGTCTTTAGTATTATCACTAACTGGAAACTCAGGCTCAGTAGGTGAATCCCAGTCTGCAATCTCCATAAATTCATCTTGAATGACTTCATGGGTTCCTAGGAGACTTGACAGGTTCCTCTTTGGCTCTAGAACATATGGCAACATTCCAATATGATTTGAGGCTTCTAATATGATACGTCCATGGAAGCAATATAACCTTGCACCTTCTGAATACATCTTCATGGGGTATTTGCATGATCCTACTCCAAGCACTATGTTGTAAGCTATGATGACAGCTCCATCCTGCTCTGTGTTGCTTCCAAACACTATGAGGTGCTGCTTGCCCATCCAGGCTAGGGATGCACTGGATAGAGTTGATACCCAGGGTACACTTCCTATTGTTTTCCAGTCCTTAAAGTTGTATACTGTCATTTTTCCATCACTCCCTGTAAGTAAATGATACCTAATATTAATCTGTAAGTTTAATAAATATGTAAAAACGGAGATTGTCAATAGACAACTCTATAGAGTTGAAAATGTTTCTATTACTTACACAATACATATACAGCATTCTTCTCTTCAGTACAGATAAACTTGCCAACAACATAAACATCATCAGGTCTTGTGATTTTGATCCTCACCAACTTGGATCTGTCCATATCGCCAAGCTCATCACGCAATGGACAGTTCAGTATTTCATAGCTATCTTTACTGTTCTTCACAATGTAACAGATAAAATCTGTTTTGTTGACAGTGTAGCAAGCAGATTCCACTATTGTATCTGTGTCTTTCAACAAAGACTTGCTTTCGTAAGTCTTTCTGTTGTCGAGTGCATATGGTAAAGATGCACAGTTACCATTGGAGAATATGATGAGTGCAGACTGCTTCTCCCTAGGGATAACTTTTAATATATTCAAGGGAAACTGAAAAAGAATAGGTATATGTTAGTTATTGGATTCCTTAGACCAAAATTCTGCTTAGTAAAGCCAGCCTCGAAGAGTGCATATAACTTCAAGTAGGTAACCTTGAATTTCTTGAGTTTATCCAAGTTGTCGGAGTCCTCTTTCCATGATTTGATGGTATTTTTGTTGAAAACACCAACATAGTTTGCCTGGTCCTTGTCATAGATTACAGTAGATGTTATGTGGTCTTTGGATGTCCATCCACCTATTTGTTTTTGGTCTGAAAGCTGAATATCAAGTTATGATCATAACCTTTACGAATTAACAAATAAGTTTTTATTAGAGATATTGTGTTGTGTAAAATCTAAATAAACTCGTGATTACTCTCATGATTTAGAACAGTGTTCTTACTTGGTATTTATTGACGACATTACGCCCCAAAGTAACAATAACGTGTTCATCGTCTTTATCTTCTGCAACGCCGAGAAAACTTTTCTGATCTATTAATGGACATAGAACGTAGTAATTGTGTAATTTGGCCATTGGGTTTTCCACTTATTAAGTCGTTTTAGTTCATAAATTCGATAAACGCCGTGCACAAAAACGCGTGTTGATAACTTCTGTTGTTTTTAATCGTTCCGTTCCAATGACTATGAAAAATTTAATATTTTAAGCATAATTTTGACACTGTACTGACATTTAGTTCGTTCGGATATTGACCCATAATATTTTTTTTTGTTTCTTTTCGTCCCTCTTTGGGACAGGCAAAGGGAGCTGAGCCCATACAGCCAAACACCCATAGTATTCACCAATCAACAGACTGCATGCATAGACATGGACTGTGGACATAGCTAGCACCACCTAGCACTCTGCTGGCAACCGAAACACCCCGCTACGCTGCATTGTTTACAAACGAAATGCGATGATTTTGCATTTGTGAAACGCTGTTGTTTTCATTCTAATTAACCTGATTTGATTTACCTGATTACCACCCTTACTCTTAATTTATTCTTTTCACAGTAGGTAAAGTAACAATTTTTAAATTCATGATCAGAGTTCAAGGTTATCAACATTGAAGTTTGGCTGTTATCGTTCATGTTTGTTACATCATCACACTACGACATACATAGTTACATACACTCTGTGTAGAACGTGATCGTTTCATATAATTCCGCTAGCTGCTGTGTAGTATATTTTACTTATTTTGTGGCAGTCATCCAGGGTGCACGAACATGTCGACAGCTGGGAAAGTAATCAAGTGTCAAGCGGCCGTCGCATGGGAGGCCGGCAAGCCTCTGTCTATCGAGGAAATCGAAGTAGACCCGCCTAAAGCGGGTGAAGTGCGCGTCAAAATCACCGCCACCGGAGTGTGCCACACCGATGCGTACACGCTCTCTGGCAAGGACCCCGAGGGCGTGTTCCCCGTGGTGCTGGGGCACGAGGGCGGCGGCATCGTCGAGAGTGTCGGCGAGGGAGTCACCTCCGTGAAGCCCGGAGACCACGTCGTACCTCTGTACGTACCCCAATGCAACACCTGTAAGTTCTGCTTGAATCCCAAAACCAACCTGTGCCAAAAGGTGCGCATCACACAAGGCCAGGGCGTTATGCCCGACGGCACGCGCCGCTTCCGCTGCAAAGGACAGGAACTCTACCACTTCATGGGGTGCTCCACCTTTAGTGAATACACAGTTGTTCTAGAAATTTCCCTGTGCAAAGTTAATGAAGCAGCAGCATTAGATAAAGTATGCCTGTTGGGCTGTGGAGTCCCCACTGGTTATGGAGCAGCCCTTAACACAGCTAAGGTAGAACCTGGAACAAACTGTGCTATCTTCGGTCTGGGAGCAGTTGGTCTGGCTGTAGCATTAGGATGCAAGGCTGCTGGAGCTAAGCGCATCATTGGAGTAGATATCAATCCTGATAAATTTGAAGTTGCCAAGAAGTTTGGTGTCAATGAATTTGTGAACCCCAAAGATTATGACAAACCCATTCAACAGGTCCTTGTTGACTTGACTGATGGAGGTCTGGACTATACTTTTGAGTGTATTGGTAATGTAAACACCATGCGTGCTGCTCTGGAAGCCTGCCATAAAGGTTGGGGTGTGTCAGTCATCATTGGTGTGGCTGCTGCTGGTGAAGAGATCAGCACTCGTCCATTCCAGCTTGTCACTGGACGCACATGGAAGGGAACAGCTTTTGGAGGCTACAAGAGCCGTGAGAGTGTACCAAAGCTAGTTGATGAGTACTTGGCAAACAAACTTCCTCTGGATGCGTTTGTCACCCACAATGTGCCTCTGAAGGAGATCAATGAAGCTTTCCATCTGATGCATGTCGGCAAGTCTATCCGTGCTGTGGTCCAGTTGTAATTATAAGAAAAGCATTCTATTTTTGTAAGCATTTATGTTATGGTCATTGTTAAACTGCGTTTTATAAAGTTGTAAACATGTCAAACATGTTTCCCAATTATATTATTTTATAAAATAAACTGCCTGATAATCAGAACTGCATTACTTTCTTTAAATAATTATATTTCTATTCATGGTTAATGAACAAACAACACAGTCCTAGCCTACTACACACATGCCGCCGGCAATACAAGCCCGCGGCACAAGCCGCGCAAAGCCCCCAAGCATCATTCCGGTTGTGATAGTCACATAGAACGCCGCCGCCGCTTGAATGCCAGGAACGAACTGACTTTATGTTGCAAAGCCGGCTTTGAATACCGCCGGGCGCACTGCGGCTTGGCCGACGGCCCTGCCGCCACCGGCACTGTGTGTAGGAGCCTTAATACCAAATGCAGTGGCAACTGGCCTTAATTCTTAATTCATTGTCCTTGAACATGGACAAGCAGATGTCAAGACACACACATACAAAACTTCTATTGTTAGCTAAGTATGCTAATGTATCGTGTACCTGTGTTTGAATCTAGAATAAGTAGATATTTTACACACACACTGAGATACCTACTTATAATCATGCCTTTTTCATTTCTAACTGTTACTTATCTTTTCTAATCTACATACCTTCTGACAGTCATTGGTTTATTTTAATCTTTAATTTTATGTAAATTGGATGGATTACGACGACAATAAAATTGTTGAAGATGTCGGAGAAAATCATACCGATTGCATTATGCTAGGTAAGTACTAAAACCTATCTTTGCATTTACTTAGAAGACGTACAGATCCAGACCAACAGGCAAACCTACCCGAATCTATAAAATTTTACCAATCGAACATGAACCATCCAGTATTCCAGTATTGTGAATATAAGCTTAAAAAAGAGAGAGCAGTGGTGGCCCAGTGGTATCGGTTCCGACTTACGAATTGTAGGTCGTGGGTTCGAACCCCGCCAGGCGCATTACTTTGTGTAAATTATTTCATCAGCACTGCTCTCAAAACGGTGAAGGAAAACATCGTGAGGAAACCGGCATGTCCTAGAATCAAAAATTCGAAGACATGTAACATCTACCAACCCGCACTGGGCCCGCGTGGTGGATTATGTCCCACTCCCTCTCGAGAGGAGGCCTGTGTTCCAGCAGTAGGAACATTATAGGCTGATGATGGTGATGAAGGTTAAAAATCTATTAGTGATGTGCTGCCGTCTGTACCTAACAATATCTTGGCGAACTGGCAGATGGTGTCGGGATGGGTCATACACACATCACCTGTTTATAAAAGATTATGAGGATAAATGGAGGGTTGATATTGGGACGGACGCGGAGCACCCCACACCGATGCACCATGGGAAGTTGTGGTAGCAGATACCTCTGTGCAGAGGCGGATTATCCTTAAGGCAAACTAGGCATCTGCCTAGGGGCGCGAAGGTACAAAGGGGCGCGCGGGCGGAATTGTAAAATAAAGAAAAAATATACAATAATATAGCATAAAATTAATTGTGTCAATATGACGTAATAGCCATCTCTTAGTCAATAAAACTATTATTTTTGTATACATTCTTAATTTGCTTCAATTTATAACAAACGATATTATAAGATGGGACTGACTAAAACTTACGCCTACAAAAAACTTTGTCGATGGTACATGATCTCTGATTGAAGTTGAAAAGATACGACTACAATGTTCGTCGCGTCGACTGATTATAACAAGCAATATGTGATTTTGATTTGATTTTTCTAAAACTTTATTCAACGCTTCAAGTACAATACGGCCTACTTCAATGGCTGCAGGGCCCCCGCTATCATAATTATGTGCAAAGTGTGCAATGCACACGGGCACCATCCTCTAAGGGCGCCAAAGCCAGGGGCCCAAATAAAAAAAAAATAGAAAAAAAGATACTAATCAAAAATAATTCTAAAATAGGAGTTGAGAACTTGCGAGTATATAGGATTAGGTTTAACTACTAAAGACTTCAAATATTTGATCTCACTTTTAGATTAAAACTTGAAGTCTGGAAACGTTTAATTTTAGAGCTGACTGCGATCGCTTTTCTATGAAATATTACCTTGCCCTATTCCAAAAACCTAAAAAATAGCGCGCTCGCTTCGCTCGCGCTTCAAATAAGGTTGGCATTCGCTTTTCTTGACCTCTCTTTTGATAGCTCATTTTTCAATAACAAATGCTTCCTAAGCTATAGTTTAATTTTATTGCGGTCTACAAAATTTTAAGTTTGTCTTCTCTAAGATGGTATGGCACTTTGGGTGTGAAGTTTGAGTAGCACTTGATGATTTCTTTTGTGTTTAAGTTCCGAGGCGGCAGGCTTTACAGCCCAAGGGCGGTGAACTTTAAAATACACCACTAACCTACCTACCATATAAAAGAGAAATAATTCAAAATGATTTAAG
Source organism: Agrotis segetum (assembly GCA_036375495.1). Lineage (NCBI taxonomy): Eukaryota > Metazoa > Arthropoda > Insecta > Lepidoptera > Noctuidae > Agrotis > Agrotis segetum. The sequence continues at coordinate 2,290,667 of JAQSVV010000280.1, read as the reverse complement.
GGGCGCAAAAATCCTTTTTTATGCAAAGGCGCCAGTAGCCCTTACGGGGGCCCTGAATGGCTGCTTCTTCAGTGTTAGAACAACGCGTTACAGGCTATTTATTTTAGTCGCATTATAAAAATGACCCTGTTCTAATAAGGTAAGTGTCAGGAGTCGATTTTTTTTTAAGATCTGTTCGACAGATATCGATCTTTTATGATGCTCTTTTTTTGTTGGCCAATTTCACCGGGTTACTCCTAAGGTACATCGAGTTACAACATACAAACTATAGTATCTACGAGTTATTTTTAATATAGGGGCGCCGATGAGATGCTTGCCTACAGCGCTCTCAACGTTTAATCCGCCACTGCCTCTGTGGAGCCCTGTGTGGGGTGCGTGACTGTTCATAGTGGTCCTCCGCGTACATCCGCAATATCACGCACCGTGGAAATCTTTACACGCAAAAACAACATACGAAGCTACATAACTTTATAATCACCACTGTAATTCCCGGAAGGGGTTAAGCAGAGTTGTACGTAGTTTTAACCAGTTGCTTATGACTCATGTCATCATTATGAAATAGAAAAAATATCATACGAATTTTCCCCCTGCGTTTCCGTGAGGCGGAGAAGAGACGGGAGAGCGATTCAATAGGACCAATCACATGGTTGAAATCCACATTTCTTCTCCACTCAAGCCGTATGATTGGTGAAGCGCTCTCCGCTCCGCCTCAATGGAAACACAACCTTATCTAGAATCTTGGAGTAGTCAGCAGTGGCTGAGCGATTGGTTGCCCAATTCAATTTTATCACCAGTATCTAACTACCTATTTTGTGGCCAATAAAATAAGTAATTACACAAATCTTCGCACTCTGTGACGCTAATAAAGTCATTATTGCTGAAGAGGTCGACCTTTTGATCATAATTACTAAATGTTTAAGATAAAATTGATATTACTAACGTAATGACTATAGGTAGTTGTAAACGTTAGGCCTCGGACTGTTCAATGAAACCGCCGAACATCGGCAAGTGGAAAAGGACTTTCCTAATCCAAGCATCTGGCGGTTCCATAAAATGATTCACGAAGTCCATAGAGGTATAAAAATATGTTTCTAAACCGTTTACCACAGAGATGTGGTTTGTAGACTACCTACTTTCCGACAATCGACGGCAAAATAGTCTATCGGGGCATTCTGAATGGTTTCGCAGGATCGGTTTAGAATCTTTTTGAGCGCGGTGGAGATTCTTAGTTATGCTGTATACAGGGTAATACCAAAATTCATTTGGCGAAAAAAAAAATCCGAATCCATAGGAGATACAGGAAAACTTTCTTAGCCGAACCTTTGTCTAGGAACATTTCTTTGAAAAATATTTTTCAAAATTTCTCTTACAGTGGGTCCGCCGTGATTTTTTGGGTGATACAATAGAAATGATCTCCTGAAACAGAGGTAGCAGTTAACTAAAAAAATGTTTTATCAATCGTAATTTTCTGTGGACAACTCACACTTGACCAAAAAAATAAAAACGCCAAAATTGACAACATCAAAAAGGGGCTAAAGTTCCTAAGAAGGTTTTCCCGTATCTTTTATGGGTTCGGATTTTTCCCTTGTTGGCCAATTTAAAAGAAACACCCTGTATACTATAAGAATACAGCTGAGTGCAACATAGAAACTACAGTTAGTCTTATACTTTTGACTTTATAGTCTAGCTAGAACATAAGATGGAAATCGCTCAGATAAAACTGTATTATCTACAAATAGCTGAATTCTTGAAGAACGGCAGTGCTTTGCAATTGCCAAGGTACATAAACAAGGTACATGAAAATAACATATGTCTATATTCATAACAAAATATACATTGCATTCAATTCTTAATTATGTAACTAACCAACATTTTTACAAACATATAAGTATTTACAATTTACACAATAATTTCGACTAATTAGAGAAACATTGGTTTAATAAATTATAAATATTTTGTCATAATTATTACATCTATAAAATTTAATGATAAACAATGAAAGATAGTGTACTCTTGTAGGTACATCTTTGTCACAATTTTATAAAAATATTAACTAGAGCACACAATAGGAAATGCATACATTTAAATTATAATTTTATATCATCTTCTAATCTTAGACATTACATTGGACAATATTGTGAGGAACAGTTAAATTAACACATGTATAAATTAAAACATCGCATAACAAAGGTAGGAATATAAACGTTATTAAACACAATCATTTGCTTAGAAAGATGCTCAAACTTTTAAAAAACTCTTTTAGACGAATTTTTGTAACAATCCATGTAGAGTGGGGATTTTTTACTGCAGACAGGCAGAGTTCTTGAATTGCCTAGGCCCGTTGTATTTTAGCTTTGTTCTTAACATGATATTTTACGTAAATCTATTGATAACAAAGTTTAAAATAAATAACCATTGTTTACATTTTAGGGTTCCGAGATGCCCATTTTCTAACTAAACTGATAAATGGTAATGACAACCAGGATGAGGTTAATTTGGGCCATAAGAAAAATTAGTAAACGAATTTGTCTACCAAGTTCGTCTCCATAGTTTTCTATTTCTCTTACAGTGGCTCCGCCGTGATTTGTTTGTAGTACTCCACATAGCTGTCGCATTGTTCTCCTGAAACAATGAGGTTGCAGTTAATTTGGTATAAATATACGGATTTGTTGTGCCGAAAAAGTGGTAAAATAAAATCTCGTAAAATATTTTTTTTTCAGGTACCTCCAGTACTTACACGTAAAGTTAGGATTTTTTTTTTCTCGCGTACCCCTTAGTGTGGGGTATCATTAAATAGGCCTTTAAAAAATAATGATAGTTTCCATTAACAATTTTTTGATAAAAAAATTCGTTTGTGAAATATTAAGCTTTAAAGTACTAAATTTTGCTCGATTCGAGTGTCCCCCCCCTCTACCAGCTAAACGGTTATGTTTGGGGGTGTGAAAAAATTCACAATAGTAGTACATATAACGAAATTTAGAAGAAAATTATTGTGACTAAGTAGGCTTTACAACTTTACGAGTAATAGTCGACCAACTTATAAAATGTACTTGATATCATATTTTCTTAAACAAAATGTATCGGAGACAACTGCAAATGTAAGTTTGTCAACTTTATTTTTACAGCTTTTATAGGTATGTTTTTTGGGGATAGGTAGGTTTTTATCGTCAACTATTTTTAACTAAATTCAAAAAAAGGAGGAGGTTCTAAATTCCTTGTAATCTTTTTTCTTATGTATTTTCCCCGATTTCTCAAAGACCCCTGGACCGATTTTGAAAATTCTTCTTTTTAAAATTAAATTCAGCGAATCAGTTTAGTTAGTTCGCTTAAGTATTTTGATGGGCAACTACGGACGGAACCCTACACTGTGCGTGGCCCGACACGCACTTGGCCGGTTTTTGAATTTAGTTCAAAATAGTTGACGATAAAAACCTACCTATCCCCAAAAAACATACCTAAAAAAGCTGTAAAAATAAAGTTGACAAACTTACATTTGCAGTTGACTCCGATACATTTTGTTTATGACGATGAATAAATGAGTAAAATTTTTACTCTACTGGCCAAACTCCCATTAATATTTTTACCCGGGCTCTTGGAATTGGGTATCAGACTTTTCAGATCTTCGATTTTGACGACCCCGTTGTCGCTGGCATAAACAACAGGATCCGCTTACGAAGTCGCGGGCAGAAGCTAGTCATCAATATAGCATGTAACAAGCAGATATTTCATGTGGCAGAAATTACAGAATAACATTTAATAACGTTTTCAATTCCCTTAGTTGTTTCCTATCTCACGTTTTCGCTCATTATTAGCAAAATCATCGTGTTCTGGTAAGTACTCTATATCAATGGCTTATCACCAACATAAAACAGAGTTTATCTCAAGTAGCAACCCCATGACATCAACAGTAAATGGTATTGATAAGTTATCATCCGAAAAACAACACACCATCATAATGATGTGTTTTTTAAATACTGCCCCAAACTGGTTTGTACTGATGCAGATTTATTTGTTTTATGGTTCAATTGTGACTTGATAGTAAAGATATTGTTGAAAGATATTCATGTTTTTTTTTCTTCAGACTCTGAACTGAAAACTGTTGATCTTTTTTATTGTGGTCTGTGTTTGAGGTCAAATGAGTCCTACCCAGCACAGGGCGAGAGGGACTGTTAGACTTGTACTGACTAAAATCCACGGTGATCCTTCAATAGCCCTTTACGTTCCAGGGGCACGGTTACCTGATGATATAGTCCCGCGACCCCGGTAGGCTTTAGCCCTCTGAGGGGGGCCTCCGCATTTCCAAACTGTTGGCATGGCAATCCTAAATATCTTAATATGTTATATCTTGTTACAAGATCTGATTGAAATATTGCTGAAAGCCATGACACGCGTAATTTCTTGTAGTCTAGTAATTACTGCATTGTCATGACAGATACAAATAAAAAAGTTGACATTTTTAATTTATATTTTTATTAATATCTAGGTGTATTCAGATGTCCTTTACGTATTTCTCAAATTCATGCTAAATACTTTGACCCTGAACAATATTAAACACAAACATAATCCAATTTTATCAGTTATGTAAAAAGTTCTATACACGCTGTTTTTTTGCATTTTCGTCAAACTTCAGGTGGTTGTCACAAAAGTCATAAATAATCAATTGAAAGTACAGTACCGGGCAAAACTAATAAGGGCTGCTTTTTTTTTGTTGTTGAAATTTTACAGTATTTCAGAATTAAACCCTTAATTCAATACAAATGAAAGAGAATCACCCGACTACGCAGTCCGCGCGTACGCACACAGCGATGAGCAGCTGGTGTGCGTGAATTGAATCTACTACTCTTGAAGAAACTAGTTCACACTTACGGATTTCAGAAAAAGGAAAAATAAAATAAAAAAAAATACCTACCTATTTTATTGTTGATTTGGGTCGAGAATCATGAGTATAATCACGTCCTTGAATTTGACTAGGTTGCAGATCAACACATTGTATAATGTGGCTGAGCCTTTAACGAACATTTTGGCTATAATTCGTAACAAAAAAAAAAAACGTGATGCTTATTGAGATCTGGAAATCTAATGAATCGAAAAAAGTGACGTAGTAGTTGAAATATTAGTATGACTAATAGTTGTATAAACGTGGATGAGGCCAAATTAAAATGTAATGATACTCCTTTAACTTTTGGTCCTTTAGATGAAAAAATGTTAGAATTCATGGACTAGCGTCAAGTCTTACCTTTCAAGAAGTGCGGCGACCCTCTGGTCCTCTCATTCCTGGCCTGCAGCGCGTGGTACACGGCGGTGAAGGCAGTAGGTTCCCCTCTCGTCTCAGCCACAGTCCGTGCGGCTGCGAGCAGCTTGCGGGGCGGCAGGGCCAGCCACACTGACCCCGCCTGCTTGGCAGCACCTACTGCTCCCACTGGCTCGTTCCAGCTCAGCAGGACTTCTACTACTTCCTGCGGAAGATTTGAAGTTAAGATAACGATGGCTATCTGCTAACGAGTGCAAGGTGAACTCCTGGTAGCATATCAGCGAGGAGTTCGGAGGTCATCTTCATCTTTTCTTACATACGCTTAATCTATAACACGCTGTTTAGATCTGGTACATTGTTACATTTCCTGAAGCACCACAGGAGATGAGAACAGAATGCTGTGAGTAGGATAAATCAACTAAACACTAGATCTTCATCTGAAATGTCTTAAAGTTTCTCAATCTACAAACATACCTCATATCCTCGCAACCTCCACAGCATGTCCAGCGCCAGCTGCGCGGCCGCACGGTCCATGTGTCCCAGCGACAGCAGCGCGCAGGCGAGCGGGCGCGCGTCCCCCAGCGCGCCGCGCCGCAGCGCCGCCCGCAGGCGCCCGGCCGCGCCGCGCGTCACCAGCGCGCGCACCGTCAGCTCAGCCGCCGCCTGCTGCACCACCATGTCGTGACGACATAGGGACGCGATGTAGGCGGTCACTACCTAGGTACCAAAATGATAAATAAAGTATGCTGGTAGTCTGCGTGGTACTGCAGCACGTGGTCGCACAGGTCGGGCTGTGAGATGAGCACGCGCAGGTTGTGCTGCACTCTCTGAACTGATCAACTGACCTGCACGATGTGCTGGTAGTCTGCGTGGTACTGCAGCACGTGGTCGCACAGGTCGGGCTGTGAGATGAGCACGCGCAGGTTGTGCTGCACTCTCTGAACTGATCAACTGACCTGCACGATGTGCTGGTCGTCTGCGTGGTACTGCAGCACGTGGTCGCACAGGTCGGGCTGTGAGATGAGCACGCGCAGGTTGTGCTGCACTCTCTGAACTGATCGACTGACTTTATCAGACTGTCAGACACTGTCAGACTTACAGATTCTGTCAGACTGTCACTCTGTCAGACTTTTTTAGACTGTCAGACTGATAAACTCTCAGACTTTCAGATTCCGTCAGACTATATCAGACTGTAAGACTTTGTCAGACTGATACCTTTCAGACTCGGTCAGACTCTGTCAGACTACGTCAGCTTTTGTCAGATTCTGTCAGATTGTCTCTCTGTCACACTCCGTCAGACTATTTTAGACTCTTTCAAACAGTCCGACTGATCATCTGTCAGACTCCGTCAGACTTTGTCAGACTGTCAGTTTCTTTCAGACTGTCAGAATGATAAACTGTCAGATTGACCTATACAATTTCAGAGTTGGTTAGACTCTGTCAGACTCTGTGAGACTCTTGTCAGACTATGTCAGACTCTGTGAAACTCTTGTCAGACTGTCAGACCGATAAACTTTTAGACTCGGTCAGAGTATGTCAGACTCCGTCAGACTCTGTCAGACTGATACATTTTCATACTCTGTCAGATTCCGTCGGACTCTGTCAGACTCAGTGAGCCTCTTTGAGACTGTCAGACTGAAAAACTCAGACTCGGTCACTCTGTCAGGCACTGTCAGACTACGTCAGATTTTGTCAGATGGTCAGTTTCTGTCAGACTGTCAGAATATAACGGGCTCTGTCATGTTTGTGTTGTTCTTGATAATTAATTTATTTTGTAATGGTTATGCATACATACATGCATGCATGCCTGTATGCTGTACAGGTATTGGTATTATACAATTAATTTGGACCTGTTCTCTAATCGTGCAGACGCCAGGGAATCGGACTGCCCGGTCTGTAAAATTTACCGAGTAAAATTGAGCTTATGCTTTTGTCATAAGGTTGAAAATCTATTAACGGATGTTGACAGATTAGGACAGCTTGCAGTGTTGGTGTCTTTATATTATCTTTAGATTGTGTAATTACAATAATTATGACCATGCTTTGTTTTTGTTTTGTGTGCAACAATAGTATTTTTTCTGCTAACTGTGGAGGCTTTTAAATGGCTGATCGTTTTTCAACTTATTATCTAATTTTGTATTGTTAGCTGTAAGCCACCCAAAAACAATAAAATAAAAATAAAATAAAAAGATGTGAAAGAAAGAAAGAAAATTGCGTTTATTGGCACTTGTGCTAAAACTTAAAACTATAACAATACATACTTAATAAGAAATATTGCAGCATCTATTGACCTCAGTTTAGGTTTCCAGTTCAACACTTCGCCAATTCACATACCTAAAAAAATTTACTTCAGTGACGAGCTCGATTTTGTCTTCATTCATTGCAATCTCCATGTCATCTTTTATTCGGGCTGTTGTTCTAAATAACGTTACTTTTGTCATAATGGTGTTAATAATTAATTTATTCGCAGTGAACCACACATGAAAGGCTTGCAATGCTGCATTAACTTTCTCTGTATGTTTTACAATGTCGTTAGCTGCTAAGATAGCATGAGTGTCGTCTGCGAAAATTACTATTTCAATGTCTGATAAATTGGAATTCATATAATTAATAATCATAGATAAACAATATCAAAAAATAAACGGTCCAAGGTTGGTTCCCTGTGGGACGCCGGTTGTGACTAGGAGTCACAACCGGCGTTATTGCTGGTTTGCATGCATTTTTGTAGCCATTTTCCTGTATTTTGTCAACTTCAATTTACATTTTTCGGATTTTTAGGTACGAAGAAAAAAGTTTCACTCGTTGTGTGATTTTTTCAAAAGTAACCTACTATGGTCTATTGTGTCAAAAGCGGAACTTAAGTCCAGAAAAATACCTGAAACTCTCATTTTACTATTTATGGTTCCTGTTACCTTATCTAGTAAGGTGAATATGGCATTTGAGGTGCCATCACCTTTTTGGTAACCGAATTGTCTATTTTCTAGAACTTTATTTACGCGTAAGTGAAAAAGGAGCAGACTCAAAGATTTTCCTGCACGATGTGCTGGTCGTCTGCGTGGTACTGCAGCATGTGGTCGCACAGGTCGGGCTGCGAGATGAGCACGCGCAGGTTGTGCTGCACTCTCTGAACTGATCAACTGACCTGCACGGTGTGCTGGTCGTCTGCGTGGTACTGCAGCACGTGGTCGCACAGGTCGGGCTGCGAGATGAGCACGCGCAAGTTGTGCTGCACTCTCTGAACTGATCAACTGACCTGCACGATGTGCTGGTCGTCTGCGTGGTACTGCAGCACGTGGTCGCACAGGTCGGGCTGCGAGATGAGCACGCGCAGGTTGTGCTGCACTCTCTTTGAACTGATCAACTGACCTGCACGATGTGCTGGTCGTCTGCGTGGTACTGCAGCACGTGGTCGCACAGGTCGGGCTGCGAGTCCTGAGCACGCGCAGGTTGTGCTGCACTCTCTGAACTGATCAACTGACCTCGGCACGATGTGCTGGTCGTCTGCGTGGTACTGCAGCACTTGGTCGCACAGGTCGGGCTGCGAGATGAGCACGCGCAGGTTGTGCTGCACTCTCTGAACTGATCACTGACCTGCACGATGTGCTGGTCGTCTGCGTGGTACTGCAGCACGTGGTCGCACAGGTCGGGCTGCGAGATGAGCACGCGCAGGTTGTGCTGCACTCTCTGAACTGATCAACTGACCTGCACGATGTGCTGGTCGTCTGCGTGGTACTGCAGCACGTGGTCGCACAGGTCGGGCTTTGAGATGAGCACGCGCAGGTTGTGCTGCACTCTCTGAACTGATCAACTGACCTGCACGATGTGCTGGTCGTCTGCGTGGTACTGCAGCACGTGGTCGCACAGGTCGGGCTGCGAGATGAGCACGCGCAGGTTGTGCTGCACTCTCTGAACTGATCAACTGACCTGCACGATGTGCTGGTCGTCTGCGTGGTACTGCAGCACGTGGTCGCACAGGTCGGGCTGCGAGATGAGCACGCGCAGGTTGTGCTGCACTCTCTGAACTGATCAACTGACCTGCACGATGTGCTGGTCGTCTGCGTGGTACTGCAGCACGTGGTCGCACAGGTCGGGCTGCGAGATGAGCACGCGCAGGTTGTGCTGCACTCTCTGAACTGATCAACTGACCTGCACGATGTGCTGGTCGTCTGCGTGGTACTGCAGCACGTGGTCGCACAGGTCGGGCTGCGAGATAGCACGCGCAGGTTGTGCTGCACTCTCTCTGAACTGATCAACTGACCTGCACGATGTGCTGGTCGTCTGCGTGGTACTGCAGCACGTGGTCGCACAGGTCGGGCTGGAGATGAGCACGCGCAGGTTGTGCTGCACTCTCTGAACTGATCAACTGACCTGCACGATGTGCTGGTCGTCTGCGTGGTACTGCAGCACGTGGTCGCACAGGTCGGGCTTTGAGATGAGCACGCGCAGGTTGTGCTGCACTCTCTGAACTGATCAACTGACCTGCACGATGTGCTGGTCGTCTGCGTGGTACTGCAGCACGTGGTCGCACAGGTCGGGCTGCGAGATGAGCACCCGCAGGTTGTGTTGCGGCCGCGCACTCTCTGGTGTCTGTCCTGCTGTGTTTCGCGCTACCTCCAAGTCTGCCCACTTCCTGTGGTCAAGGTGAACATTTCTTGTTACTTTAAGTAGGTTTGAGAGAACTACTACAGCTTGTTAGAATTAAATTGGTCGTTAACTCACCTGTACACCGAGTTAATTTCGTCGAAGACCTGGGACAGCTGGACGAGGTAGGAGCCTGCTTCAGTCACCAGTTGGTTTACTATCCGGTATATGGTATCTTTGCCGTTAGTCCGGCGCAGTAGAACAGCCACTATTTTCGCTATCTCGTCTTTTGGTACCTGAATGAAGAGTTAGAGGTTGAATTTATTTTGATATTTTTGTAGACTGCGTTGTTGATAGATAAATGGATACAAGAGAAATTTCTGCTTTTTGAATATACTACTTAATGAAATTAGAAACCAAGTAAGGGAGTTTCCCAGGAAGTGGTTGAAACTGTCTCTGATTTTCAAAAAAGTATGTTTTTAGATGAAAAAGGGTATATTACCGAGTGCGCTAGTCCGGAGGGTACGAGGTTGACGCGCCACAGACAGCCGAGTCGTGCGTCGATGATGTAGTCCGGTTGAAACACCACCCATGTATCAGAATCTATTTCAAATGTCAAGAAAACTATTCCAACAAGTTCCTCCATTTATTTTATTACATAAGATATGTTAAGATCTACAGTTGGTGATCTTTCGAGCAGTTCTCTGAGGTTTTTGGCCCAGAGGCCTATAGCCAGCCAAAGACTAAACAAGAAAGTTGCTTATAAACAAGTAAGTTGGTCGCAATATTTGGATTGCAGGACTATCTTGATCACTGAGCTGTCGAAACAAATAAACATGAGCCTCTGGCGTAAAAGGCCATTGAAGGAACGTGGATTTTAGTAAGTATGAGTCTTAGGGTGCTCCCACATCTATCGACGCGGAATCGGCTTTTTGCGTCGCCCTTTCTCTTTCTGTCGTTTAGAACTGCCATTTGCTAGACCGAGATAGAAAGCATAATGCGATCGCACGCGGCGGAATCTTCGACGCGGCCGCGTGCTATCGCATTGTCTCGGTCTGGCAAATGGCAGTTCTAAGCGACAGAAAGAGAAACCGGAAAAATCCGATTCCGACGTGATAGATAGTGGCTGGAGATACCCTTACAGTCTCTTCTGCTCTACCCAGGGAGAGATAGAGATAAGATTTGATAATATTACCAAGTTAACTAGAAATACTGGTGCGGGCAATAAGATTGCCACATTGAAATGGGATTAGGCAGGCCATGTGTGAAGAATGCATAGGGATGGGTGGCCTAGAGTCGTTTCGCAGTGGGTGCCGGATGGGCGTCGTTACCGAGGGAGGCCTAGAAAACTGATGAGTGGATAGTTATTGGAAGAGTTTGGTCCTGCAGTGGCACAACATAGGTTTAAAATGAAACGAATACGACAAGCTTTATTTAATCTTGTGTTATTAAATAGTAAAAGGATACACATGGGACAGTGCAGGTCTCCCACCGCGGCCGGCTGCATGCCGACGCCCGGCACCACCGGGATGTGGATCACGGCGCCGCTCTCCGGACGGGACTCCTCCATTATGTCGAACAGCTGGGACGTACGACTGGCCTGGGACACCACAGAACCAAATTATGACTGTGGAGAGAAAGCAGACAAGGCGAAGAAAGAACGGGTCTGTGTGACTTTAACTTTAAAATTAATTATAATTATGCCAAATAAGCTAAAAATAAATTATATTATAATGTTTTAGTGCCACCAGATAGCTTGCCAGCTCATCAAAAAACCTAGAATTCTTGTAATTTTATTATTTAGTTAAATAAACTGACAATCTATCTCATTGATAAAGGCCGCACTGACGGCATATCCCGTTGACGTTCGTATAAACGTCCCTTAACGAGATAATCAACGGCACTTTCCCCTTACTGCCTTATAAATAAAATTAGTGTTAGAAATACCAATGAGATGTTTCTACAAGATATTTTTTTTGCTTAAAATCCAGTCGTGTATAAATTAAAATGTACTGTTACCTGATGATGCACCACAACCAGATCATCGAGCACATTCACGGCGAACCTGCCGACGAGGCCGGTCTTCAGCACGTGTGTGTAGTGGAAGCCCGACGGACCTGTGATGGGCATCAGCCACACCTGCACAAGTATTATGGAATCATGGGCTACAAATAAAGATTTGATTATTTGATTGACGAGATTTTGTTAATCAAAACTTAATTCTCATCCAATATAAAAAGTAATTCTAAAAAAATGGGCCACTTAATCTTTGCTGCAGGTTGTCAGGGCCATATTTCCCACTGGCCACTCTGGGCAGGTGCCCATCTGCCCACAGTTCCAACATCCTCAGAGACTTTGGACTCGATTGGGGATTTTAGTACAGAACTGACAACTAATGTACTAAACCCTTAAACTTAGGGGGTTATAACACTTTCGAGCTTGCTTTGCTTGCTTTCAATCCTACATTTATATGAATGCTTTAGTTTTTTTATACAAAAGACGACACTTATGAACAGTCCAAAAAAATACCCCATGTCTTAAAATGCCCCGGGCATGCGGGCAGCGAGTAAAGGGCAACTCGCTGCCAGATTGACCAATGACCATGCCCGGGTCGACGGCGCGTTGTGTCGCACGCGCGCCTCAAAGAGCGTCACATAATGACGTTGGCCCCCCTCTCAGAGGGCCAAAGCAAGCCGGGGTCGCGGGTTTATTCCCTTACCGTAACTCCCGGAACGTAACAGGCTATTGAAGGACACCGTGGATTTTAGTCAGTATGAAGTCTGACAGTCCCTCCCGCCCTGCCCGGGGTTAGAGAGGACTCATTTGATGATTTTACCACGCTAAAAATAAAAAAAAAATGTCTTATAATGCCCAAATGACGATAGGTTACAGATGGCATTGAATCTTGTTGCAAAAAATATTCAACAGCATAAATACATACCTCAGTGGGTCCAGGAGCACTGATAGTAGCAGATTGCGCGTGTCTGAAGACAGCGCACCAGAAAACGTCGAACAGTCGAAGGATGAACACATCGCGTTCCACCACTGGCTTTGTTGGGTCCGAAAAACATGTTATGTTATTCAGCATAGACAAAATTATAAACTGAAAAGTTTAGGAACTATGCATGGTTGTAGAAAAATAGAAAAATCTAACGTGTTTTTCTTCAATATTACGAATTAGTCCATTTTTAACGGTCGTTTGTACATGAAATAACGATGAAAAAACTTTGTCTTTTCTTGGTAGACATGAGATAGAATCGCTCATGCTACGCTGCTGCAGTGGCAAAGTTAGGTTTTGTTAAAATGAAACGAATACGACAAGCTTTATTTAATCTTGTGTTATTAATTAAGTAAAAGGATACACATGGGACAGTGCAGGTCCCCCACCGCGGCATTTGCATGCCGACGCCCGCCACCAATGTAAAGAAAAAAACAAGCTCTCCGGACGAACATTATGTGGTACATTTTAGTCTAAATTGTCATGAGGTCACAACATTTTTTAGTTTAGTCGATCTGTATAGAAAGAGTAATGAAAAAAATCGGGTCTGTTGAACTTTGACTTAAAATTAGTTTAAATAAGAAAAATAAATAATATTAAAGTTCCCAAAGTTCAAAGAAAAATTCTGACAATGACTCCATTTGATAAAATTATGCATTTTTTGCATAATAGGCGAGTTCATTGCAATCATATTGTAATTTTATAATTTAGTTAAATAACACACGTGTACAATACGTATCTACATGATCCACGTGTAAACAGACGCTGTTTTTCCCACTTTTTTCTGACATTTTGTATTAACGACCAAAATAAATTGTAATGGTGAACACATATTTTGTAACTGGCAACTAGGGACATGTAGCCTGACATGACGTTTGATGTTTTGACAAGATATTTTTTTGCTTAAAAATCCAGTCGTGTAGTTAAAATGTACTCGCCTTACCTGATGATTTACCACAACCAGAAGCTATCAAGGACATTCACGGCGAACCTGCCGACTTTAATGAACTCTCATGAGGCCGGTCTTCAGCACGTGTGTGTAGTGGAAGCCCGACGGACCCGTGATGGGCATCAGCCACACCTGCACAAGTATTATGGAATCATGGGCTACAAATAAAGATTTGATTAACTGACTGACGAGATTTTGTTAGTCAAAACTTAATTCTCATCCAAAAAAAAAATGGGCCATTTAATCTTTGCTGCAGGTTGTCAGGGCCATATTTCTTCTGGCCACTCTGGGCAGGTGCCCATCTGCCCACAGTTCCAACATCCTCAGAGGCTATGGACTCGATTGGGGATTTTAGTATAGAACTGACAACTAATGTACTAAACCCTTACACTTAGGGGGTTATAACACTTTCGAACTTGCTTTGCTCGCTTTCACATTCTACATTTATATGAATTCTTTAGTTTTTTTACACAAAAGACGATACTTATGACAGTCCAAAAAAATACCCCAGTGTCTTAAAATGCCCAAGACGATAGGTTACAGATGGCATTGAATCTTGTTGCAGAAAATATTCAATAGCATAAATACACACCTCAGTGGGTCCAGGAGCACTGATAGTAGCAGATTGCGCGTGTCTGAAGACCGCGCACCATGTCGCGTCGCACAGTCGCAGGATGAACACATCGCGTTCCACCACTGGCTTTGTTGGGTCCACTGAAACATTACATGTTATTTTTAATCAGTATACAACATTATAAAACTGAAAAGTTTGATTGAATGTGCTAATCTCAGGAACTAATGGTTAGAATTAGAAAATTCTATTTGTTTTTGAATATTATTATCCCATTTATTAAGGAGGGCTATAGGCTATATATCATCATGCTGCACCCAAAAGGTGCAGTGGGTAAACCTGAGAGGGTTAGCTAGTTCAGCATAAAAAGATTGCATAATCCATATACATAATATAATATACTCCATGTAAAAATGTGTCATGTCTTATCAGATTTTGTACAGATAACTGTACAAAATCTGATAAGACTCCATGGAACTTGCTTGATTTAGTAACAAACATTACAGTAATATACTGGCTTACACCTGAATGCAATTGTGTGAAGTTTGGTATTATTTAGTTTTTGTACTTTTATTTTCAGAATTCCCCTCTCTAGAATTTCCTCCTGTATTGTGGGTGCTTTAACAAACATTTAATATGCTATGCCCAGAACAACTAGTAGTTCGAACTTATGAAAAACATTTCTTTAAGAAAATATGCAAAGTTATGTGTCTTACGTTCCAACTTCTGTAGTTTGGTGATGGTGGAGTTATTGAGTGAGAACGGTTGCAGTAGCACTCCATTGTTGCCGGCCAACAACACTATGTTACTCTGGGAGCACCATGAGAACCACGCACAGCTGAGAAGGAAAACAAAATAAAATTATTGTATGAAACTGTCATTGATTTAAAGATATTTGGGGGATCTTTTACTGTATATGCCTCATGAGAAAAAGGTGTGCGTATTACCTACAATCACTTGTTTTTGTTGCACCACATTTCCTATGGCTACTATATAAATGTAAGAATTTCTATTTCTTCAATAGTTAAATTGTGATTATAATTAGTAATGCTTAAGTAAACCTGCTGTTACCTGAATGAAGTATTTTTCAAGCTCTTCAATTGTTTTTTCTCAGGAATGACTTGAAGTAACTCTATGCCATGGTCTGTTATGAATGTTATCTCATTCACTTTAGGCCAAACAAACCCCAAGATCTTGGCATTCTTCCACTTACATGTGTGAGAGTACTCCACATTGGTGGGGGCCAAGTCTTTGAAGTTTACAAACTCTACAGTGGCATTCTGAGTGTCTTGGTTTCTTTGTATTGCCAGAATTTTTAGGTCTGGTGAAAATTTAATAGATATAATTGGTCCACGATCCTCCATTCGGAATGATGTTGATTTTGCTTCTTCCATAGCATTGACCGTCACGCCTGTGACGCCCCCAGACCTAACTGTGAACACCTACAAGAAAGACAATAATTTGTGTAACACTTGCGCATAAAATTGCTTAAAAAAGTTCCTTTATTTATTTGTTTTGGCCGCACCAAGCCTCTGTAATCGTATACTAAGATGAATTTAAACATACAATTGCAAAATAACAAGAAAATAGTTGACCGTGTACCTGACCATTACTGTCGTCGAAAAATACATTCGTAACTGGACTATCAGCGTCAAATCGTTTTGGCTGATCAGATAGAGCCAAGTAGTACTCATTACTGTCTTTTAAACGGAATCGTGCCATCATATGAACATAATAAACTTTCGTTTCAAAACTAAAACACAAAACTTTTCCCTTTGTTGTGACACTGTCAGTGTCAGTTCAAGTGCTAGAAACACAGACTACATAGACACGCTAGAAATGTCATTTGTGACATTTTGTCTATGGTTGTTACAGATTAAATATTTATAATTTAACCAAACGGCTTTTGAGATAATGAAATCAATGTAACCTCAAATACCAACTCATGAATTGGCCACACAGATTGGCCAGTTGGGCTCTCTGAGGTTTCTTTCTGCACATTCATGTAGCTTTATTGATATAGCGCCACAACTCAAGTTCTTTTGACGGAGCGCTAGTTTCTGTGTCATTTCATCAAATTGTGTTTAAAAAAGTAGTACCTCGATTTTTCCGCAGGTCATGAGTGATCAGACTATTTTGTTTTGTATCCGCCTGATTCATCTCCATCAGTCATTCATAGACAAAGGCAGTTTTGAAAGTTGTATTGCCATAGCAACGAATGGCGGTAACAACAAACATTTTTCCTTTGGTTTCCTTAGAATAAATTCATCATGAATGAAAACATTGAATTAAATACTTGGACGGCGGATGATTCGCTGGACAATGATATCCAAGAGTACCACGAGATCAAGCAAGACACAACACTCGATGATATCGAAACTTCGTTTTCTTCAAAACAGTCACCGAAACACTTGAATGAATACGAATTCTTTATAAAACATGATGTAAAGACTGAACCCAAGAAGCATTTAAAGAAAAAAAAGGGCAAGAAGAAGGAAAAATCATCAAACTTAATGGACTTAATAAGTTCTGAGATAGCCGCGACCATAGCACCTGTGACCGAAAATGTTGTAACTAGAGTAGATGTAACTAAAGAGCGACAGAACAGTTATTTGAAAACAAGTTCTCTAATACCTACATTTCGCAAATCCAAGACATTTTCTTCTGATTTAGAAAACGGGTAAGTTTAACTATGTACCTGTGCTTATTACGAAGAGTAGGTGCATTACATGGAGAACCATTCCACTGCACCGGTTTCCGCTCATTATATGAACTTTTTTATATTATACAAACTACAAAATACAACATAAACTGGCTATGACGAATGGAAGTAGTTAAATATGAGACACACTGGATATCTGGTTTAGCAAATTATTGTTTTTTAATTTATTTTTTCTAGATGGACTCAAAAATCACGAGCTGCTAACTTGAGCCCTATATTTCCAAGAGTTCTCGAAAATGCCGTACCTGAAGTGTGTTTAATACCAGTGGAATATGCTGACCCTTGTGTGTTTAATGATATAGTTGAGAATAACAATAAAGATAATGACGCCCCCATTAAATTTTTAGACATCTCAATTAAAAATATTACATCCAAACATCATCATTCCTTCACACTAGAAAAACTACTTTGTGTAAAAGTTGTAGAAAGTTATAATGAATACAATTATATTCAGAGGGTTATAAAAGATCTTGTGAAAGACATTAAAGTTTACAGAGAAACAAAGGATAATCTTAAAAAAGATCTAATGAAAGTCAGTCCTAGTAAAAAAGATGATGTGCGATTTGATAAAACTGTAAGGAAATACACAGAAAAGCTAATTAAGCTTAAAGAGAAATATAAAGAAATACTAAAATCCAAAAAAGAGATCATTCACAAAATTATATCATTGTGGTCGGATATAGAAATGATTAGAGAGAAACGAGAATGTATTGAAACCTCGTACATTTTAGAAATAACGAAAACCGTTTTAGATGAAATAGAATACGATAAAGAGTGGAATGATACATTTAACACAGAATACACTGACATGCTTGATCAAATCGAATTTGATTACGTTACGAATTACATTGAATATAAAGAAGCGAAGAATGGACAAAAAGGGGATTCAGTTAATAAACCTCCTAAACCCAAATTGCACTTAGACGAAGAGAAAATTAAAACTCAAGTAGAAGCATTTGTTAATTCTGTTGTTAATAAGGAACAAATAGAAATAAACTTAATAAAAGATGAACACATTTTAAGTGATTTAAGACGAATAGGTCAACATTTCCTCAAAAATAATTATAATTTTTTGATCTATGTGGATGAGGTTTTTGTATGTGAATCTGAAAAATACTCTAGCAATGATATGTTTAGTGCAGAATTCACAGAGAGTTTCTCCGTACAGATTCTACCGAAAAACAAAAGTATAAGATTGGTATTATTAGAAAATGATGCGAAGGTTTCTGATTTTAATATAAACTTGTTAGAAGTAAGAAAAACTAATGCTAGTGCTGATTTTGTAGCAGTAGATCTTATTTATGAGGAAATGGTAGCACCTAACTCTAAATACGTAGGCAGTGGTGTTAGTATTAAAGAAATAGCACACGCCAATAAAGTGAGAATCAAAAGTAGCAACCTGTTCAAAGAAAAATTATACACCAAATATGAAATAAACATTAAGGTGGGTTGGAATGATAAACTAGAGCAAAATCAATCTGAGGCTATCAAAACTTCTATGGAGACTGGAAAACAAATAAAAAGACTGTTACATGGAATTGATAAACCGAATTTAGATGTATTACTAGATGTAGTTAGTAAAATATACGAAAAAGATGTTACTGATGAAAGCATGGTAAAAACATTACAAAAACTTAGTAGAATGGAAATTCTAGATGATGACAGCTTTCCTTTGGACGAGAATGATCCTGAGATAACAAGGTTGAAGTTGCTTCATTTGAGAAATATTGGAGGATTTAGTAACATAGACAAGAAACTGGTTCCACTCCACGCAAGTCAAATAACGACAGAACAACTTAATTGTCTTCAAAAAACAAACGAAAGAGAATTCGACATGGATTATCTGAATGATAGAGAAATGGATATGGATCCAATTGAGTTGCAAAGGTTTATAGGAGCCAAGTATGTTCAAAAGTTAAATAAAAACATGCTGAGGAATTTAAATGAGTATCTTCTGCAGAAAACTCACAAAGATGTCGTTAGAGAGTTCAACTTTAGTTTAAAGTTAGTGTTTTAATTTGTTTGAATAAAAACTAATGTTTAACTTTTTCCGTCTATTGAAAGTCCTTTGGGATTGAATTTTTTATTGAATTACTACCGCCATTGATAAATATTTTTTAAGATTAAGCAAATATAGATTTTTAAATAATGCCCTTGCCCCTCCTAATATCTCGGTTACAGAAGCTTATTCTCCGGTCAGTCCAACGTGGGGGCAGTGGCAACTGCATCAAACTCCACTAAACAGCAGATTCTGAAAGATTCTCTGGGCAAAGACCAGGAGATTCACGTGACTGTGCTGAGAGCATTCAATTTACGAGATCGGAGTTCTGTCATGCTTGATGGTGGAGAGGTGTCGGAAGATGATGAGAAGATTGCAGGTAAACCTTCAAGCCCGGGGAGTGCTGCTACAATTGAGTACTATACATGTTATGTAAATGCCTATTAAACCGACTTCTTACTAATTTAATTTCTTGTTTTAGGTTTCAAAGTGCGACCATTAAGGCCATTTGTTAGGGTAAACTACAAAGGGACTTCAGCTCAAACTGTTACTGCGATCGGTTGTCATCCATCTTGGAGCCATACATTGAAAATAAGCACCAAGTCAGTTATCCTGCTGTTTTAATTTCTCCGAGAAGACATGAACGTTGTCTTGCTCGCTTGTAGTGCCTTCAACACTCAGTGAAGTTCTATAGTACTTCTGCATAATAATAATTAATTTGTAGAAACCAAAGCCTAAATGATGCTTATTCACCTACAGATTGGAGCCACTTTCGTCTATCCATATTAATATCTTCGACGAGTACAAGGCGAACATTGTGGATGGTTTCTCGGAGGAGGATCACTCCAACAAGACAGTCCACTATCGCTACTACAACAAGTGGCTCGGAACTTTGGAGGTTCCCTTGTATGCAGTGTTGACTCTGGGCACGGTGAGTTCCTTTAGTAGTCAAACCTGTGCCTTAGAAGTTATCCTAGCCCAGTCTTCATCGACTACTTGTTGATTGCTTAGCAGTAGCTGATCCTTTATGCCATCAAAAAGTCATAATTTTATAATTATAGGCTACCGGCTTTTGCATGAGTTATGCCGCAGTTATTTTTTTTTACAATTACATTTACTAGAGATGTAGATCCTGTGGAAAGAGGATCCAACAGTCCTCATAGAGGTGTGTCCGTTCAACATTCGTAAGTGAGAGTGACACATATTATTGAGTGCAAACATCGCGAGGAAGCGGCGTGATTCATGCTTAATCCAGTGTAATTGAGAGTAACGTCCTGGCAACGGACATCGTTCGATGACGCCAGTTGGCGAGGGGCGTGGCGCACTGACGTATGACTATTGGCTACCTACACAGTACATTTAGCACATATGACCAGTATCACCGTTTTGGATTAGCACCGAGACCGAGAATTACGCGGAATAGTCGGTAGTAATTGGTGAAGTCAATATCTCAATTTAATTTTTTTTTATCACATAGTCATGTTATTTTTATATTTGTTTATTTTATGGTATTTTGTAGTCATTGTGGTAAATAGCAATATCAACATTTGGGAAACACTTACTACCAAGCAAAAGCTCTTACGGCAACCATAAGGAATGTAGCCAAATTATCACAAATATTGACCAAACTCATATTGACCAACTATCACGCTTTCAGCTCCGGGGCACATTCAAGATCACGACCCCGCCACTCTTGTTTGGATACGAAACGATCCAAATGAAGGAGTCAACATCGCTAATCCCAGAAATAACCCAACTCATGAAGAAAGACACCGCTTTCATTACATTAGAAATTAGTACCAGCCTCTCGCATTTGGGAGGATTACACGCTTACAGCCAGCCGTTGCCAAGCTCAGTAGAAGACGATTATTTGATCAAACATTTGAACAATTTCGTAACAGAATACACAAATGAATTTCCGATGAGGAATATTTCGTTGACTTTTATAGATAGTGCGGGCAGAAATAAATGTGTGACGCAGTTTTTACAGCCGATTCCCCTGCCTGAGAGGGACTTTATTCCAAAGAATCCGAGGGGTGACTCGGCTATTTCGAAATCTTCTGGATTTTCGAGAAGCTCATCTTCAAGTGGACGACGTAGAGAGCTGGATGTGGACAGAGTTAGTCAGGAGGAGAGAGCGTCTATCTACAGCGCTAGAGAAGGAGATAGTCTAGCTAGGATGATGAACGCTTGTATGCGTTACGTATCATTGATCCCCAGTTATGAAGTGACGGAGTCACATGCTGTTACTTTATTGGGACTTGTTAGTATGACCTAATAACATAATTTTGGCTCATTCATGTTTTCAACACTGAGTCCATGTAATATAAAGTTCATTTACCCCACAGGAATTGTTAAAAGTCCTCCACGGCTCCCCCTTAGACCATACAATCCTGCTGGCCAGCTACTTTATCTACCTTGGCATCAAATGCTGGGTGGCCGTAGGCCTGGGCCTTCCCCGAGGTCACAGCAGCTTTGTCCTAATAAAATACGACCTGACCACGCGCAGGATAGTCCTGGAGAATGACCAGTTGTTCAGGAGTCGAGGGTTTCTAAACAAAAGTGATGGGTATACTTGGTATGTATGTGATGCGAGTAGCGGGGAGCGGTATGAGCTCAGAGATGTCGGCTGCCCTTTAAAGACTGTCGATTATGTTTTTGACAACGAAAATGTAAGTAAAGAAAGAAAGCATAAATGTATGCAATAAAGACGTCTTTACATTGAAGAAAATTAAAAATAAAGTATTTTTCAGATATGGGTGAACGTGCAAGCGTCACAAGATTGCGAAAATATGGCTTTCGATTTCACCAGGTCTTCAGAGTGGCAGGCTGTAAGTATCTACTCATGATTTCAAAATAAAATTATCGAAACGAGAGTATTTATAAAGAATTCTACGTGTATCAAAAACATCAACCTTGAAGGTTTTCTAAGATGGCATTTTTAAGTTCAACATGTGTTACACAGGTGTTCGACAAAACAGTCTTCGTGATGAAGCAGCCAGTAGTGACAGACAACTCGCTCTACTCCGCTCCTCCGACGGTGGAGGGCCTCAGGGTGATGCTGGAGAACAAGATCAAGACCAAGGTGCAGAAGTGGCGGCCTCACATGAAGACTATTTGGAACAGGTAACTAGAATAGTAGTCTTGACCAGTTTCAGGCCCGGTATCCACCAAAGCGGAGAGGAGAGGAGATGTGTTTTGTGTTGTGTGCAGTCAGATGTCCACATCTCCTCTCCGCTTATTGACAGACGCTTATTTCAGACATCTGATTCTCTCCTCACTGCATTGGCGGATACCAGGCCTCAGTCATGGCTTACAATCTCAGCAATAAGGGCGGGGCGGACTGAGTTTGTGACGTCCTAGGCTAGTATTCTATTTGATGGTCTGCCTAATTATCCAAGCGTTTTGACAAAAAAAAAAAATTAAACACCCCTTGTACGTCCGTAAGATCCACCGGTGGATCATACAGACGTTCGAAGGCCGGGTAGGGCAGTAATCCGACACAATCGGAAAAAAATGGTACTAAAAATCCATTTACCATCTTCTAAAATATGACGAATGGGTAAATAAAGTAAAAGCATGTGGGTTACTAACCAGGGTCAGGCAGCCAATGTCTTCTTTTTTTTCGAACTTTCTGATTTCGATGGACTGTGTGCCACTTTCCTAACAAGGGGGAGGTATGGCCTGGGTCTACGCAGTGATCACTTCTTTCCTGTAAGAGATGGGCAGTATATTTCGAGTGTATAAAAGGTTACTATGATAAATAAAATTAAAAATAAAATAATCTATAGTATAAACCCAGGAGATTGGATTTGTACCTCATTGTTTTGCACGTTCGCACGTTCAGTTAGTATTGTCACCAGCTCCCAAACTAAATTGCTGACGACAGAATTGTGGCTCTGTCAAGTGTCATCTTTGCATTTGTTCTGAGCCCTCCACGTTTTTTTTTCTTTTGTAGGTATTGTAGCACGTTGTTACGCGACATGTTACCGCAGTGGGAGTATTGGGTGTTCAATCCAACAGGTCCCAAGCCTGGTTACAGTCAGAAGTTGAAGCATTTGATGGTCACATTTAAGGTAACAATACGAACGTTAGTGACTCAATACAATAAAATTTCCGCGCTACAAATACCAATTACCTTTTATTTTTCCAGATTTATGGTTTTCCTCTAAATATGTCATTCGTGAACACCAAGTCCGTGATCTCGGCCGTCAAGTCCACCGGCCTACACCTGTGCGACGATCCCAATGCGGAGTTCGCACTGGGCGTGGAAGTGTGCGCCTACCCTAACAATGTCATCAGCGTCTGGGTGTTCCTGGCGTCCATCTCCAGGATTTGAATGTAACCAGACCTATTGTCACTCTGATAAATGTGTAAATGTTTGAACATGTAGGATGTATATCTGCAATATGTATACGATGACGTATTTTGGCTTCCGAATATTTGATTAGGATTACAAAATACGTCAAACGGGTTTAGCAGAAGTCTAAAAGCAGATCATTCTGCGCCGCTTTGCAAGGTAAATATTTGGGTAACCGTCCACCAAACAAAAACTTTACAGAAGAGCAATATAAAATGTTTATTTTAAAACTCATTTCATCAGGACTATAAAACGCAGAATTAATTTAAATAAAAAATAGAGCTTGTATGTCTTTTCGTTTTAATGCTAACAAAATAAAATTAACATTTATTCCATCGTAGTATAAAAATATACGTAAAAATAGAAAAAAGGAGATGTTATACGGGTGGCGTCTGCGTCGTTATGAGCCCAACGCTCGACTGGGCGCGCGACACGCCGGCTCGCTTCAGTTCCGGGCTGACTTAACCTAGGGGCCGCGGCCGAGCTTAGCTGCCGGGGTCGTCGGGCTTGTTCTGTTTGGAGCGGCGCAGCTGCTGGATGTAGTGCCGCTGGATGGGCTTGTGCAGCGCCAGCTGCGCCAGCGCGTCGTCGATGCTGAACCACTGCCGCTTGCGCCCCATCAGCCGCGAGTCCTCCCACTCCGCCAGCTCCTGCGTCACCGTCATCACGTACACTTCTGTTCGGTGTTTGTGCTCTCGGTTCTGGAATAACATCAAAGAAATACATGTTACTAATGTTTGTTAAATCATTCGTTGAAACGTCGTTAATTCAGGGATTCGTGAACCATTTCAAATAGGTCAGAGACCCGACACAACTTTGGCAATCTCGGCAATACATATTGGAGTGGAGTTAGAAAAATTCGTAATGTATATTATACGTATTCTAAAATTCTCATTCTCTCAAATCCCTTATTTGCTCCGACATCGGCCACAAACAAGCTAATTCATTCGCCCACTGTTTGTGTTGGGTTCAAAGAGTTCATAAAGATAACCAACTTTTATGGTCGGTTTTAGTGAACAAAGTGTTGACCACGACCGCAGAACATGATACCCCACGGGCCGCCTCGCCCGGCTGCTACTGGCCCTGGCAATATTTGACAAAGGCCGAGTAATGTAACTTTACACACAGGTTACTTTGCACAGCGATTGTCGGGGATCAAATGACGTCACCACGCCTGTTATTTTTTTCCCTCCGTTATGAAACCTGTTTGAAACATAACTCTACAAAAACAGAAGCACTGGAAAAGTGATTGGTTTCGAATAAAATCTAGTTTGTAAACAATAGAAGTGCGGCATGACGTAAATATACCAATCAAGCGATCTTAATTAATTTAACGACAAAGTAATTGCTTACGTAATTAGCTTCCCCAAGGACCAATGAAGTAATTAAAAAAACGTTAAAAAACATCTCTATTTTCGCGATTTTTTTTGATCGAGTCAAGTTATAAATTTGACATGACACAGATTTTGATGTCCCCAGATAACTGTTTTAGAAAATTTATGAAAATAAAAGGGCGGGAGGGACTATCAGACTTCTATAGTTTTATACAGTTTATTGAACTATAACATACATTTTTTTCAGATCGAAAAACGAATATTTGATTGTTTGCCGTTGAATCAAAAATAGGTTGATTCCGAATTACGTGGCCTTAACGATTGATAAGTAAGTCAGGAGTTCACCCTGATGAGCTAAATCATAAGCTTTATTATGTAAATAACATGTGTATAATCCGAATAGAATGAAGGCAATGTTTTTCTTATTTTGCACTTGAGTATTCATAAGCTATTGTGTCGCCTGAGGATTGAATGACGCGATCAATTATAGTAAATAGGTTATCGTCTAGATTGGCCATGTAATACCTGCTGGCCCTCACCTGTTGACGTACTTGTAGGAGTTTATTTCAACAGGTAAAATCGTACTTTGGCGATGTAAAGCTTTCAGTACGGGTAGATTTTAGTCAGGGGATGATGTGAAGGCAGTTTGATCGAACATATTCCTCGGACAATCGAAGGTGAACTGACGGTCGAACAGTACAATGTAATAAACCAGTCTCTTATCTTGGCAAAAATCATACGTTGCTCCTGTAACCTGTAACGTTGTGAACATTGACTTTGGAACATTCAGAAACATGTTTATCTATTATATATTTGAACATTTCGATGTGTGAATATGTCATTTCCGCAGTGATTCAAAGAAAAGCAAATTAATAAGGATTCATGAACGTGTTTAGTCGGTAGCGTAGAAATAGTACAAGGCGCAATGAGCTGTTAAATTGAAATTTCCTGCAATGATTACCTACAGTCCGTGTGGTTTCCCGGACATGAAATAACAGGTGTCGTAAATGGAGACATTCCCGAGAATGGGTGGGCAGTGGTGTCATGCGTTGATATATGTACTATCAACAGTTTATGGTTATCAATACTGTGGCTACATTGGCTTGGAAGTTAGTAATACAAAAATATTTCTAATATAAAATACTGATATTTTAAGATTGCATGTGAAAAAATATGATATACAGCTATCTGAGAGATAGCTGCTAAGTTTTTAGAGTATTAGGTCTTTCATAGAACGGCTGGCCTGAGTGAGTCAGATAGGCAGCCTTGAATTACATTCAGTGGATTTAGAGAGGGAACTTAAAATAAATACGGACCGATTATGACAAATTCTAGGTCAAAAATATACTTGATAATAAAGTACTGATTTTATCGTTTAGCCTAGAATTAGTCATCCGCTTCCGTGCCTTCTTAATTTATATTTATGGCATAACTTTCAAACTTTTACTTCAGAACCTTTGCATGTTCGAATAATTAAACAGGAATATTATATCAAATTCAAACAATAAAACGAGTCGAAAGGAAATTCTGTACAGCATAATATTGTAACAATGAATCACTGTTTTAAAGTTCGCCAATTTCCTATTAATTCACCATAATAAAGCCAAAACATTTCCTTTTGGAACAGTGAGATCGCTTCATCACTTTGCAACGTATTGCTACATTGTCTGCAAAACTAATTTAGATAGGGTAAACAATAGCTTGTTTACTTTAGTTATGATGAAGCGATGTTGTTTTGCGTTATAAATTATACCCGTTACATTGTAATAATTCGCTAATGTAGTAGGGAGTAATGGTAACTAGATGACCAGAGCAAGGGGGGCCTGATGGCCTTTGCCTACAATCCTAAATCATTTGGCATGGGAATAAAAAATGGCATCTTTCGGTAGGTCGGACCTTAATTTATCTAGGTCAAAGGATCCTTATTGTACCCCAAATACTCAAGAGACTGGAGTTTATTGATTGGGTTTCTAAGTATAATAAAAAGGGTCAGAAAAGGGATGTCACTTCTGAGCTAACAGCAGTAGGATGCCATAAAATGTCGTTGATAAGTTAAATATTACGGTAACAGCATAACTACATAAGTCAGGCATTCACTGGAAGCATGAATCCACTTACGTATTCCGACAATATTTAGCACATATAGCTTCTAATCTAAGTGATATAAAGGACGTATGGTTTTATCTAGATTAGAATGGTGTTACCCATTATGATACGTCATTCCGTTTCTCATTCCATTACAGTCCTCTAAAACACAACATACAGACCATGTTGTGTAAGTTGCGTATTACTGTCCACGAGATTTCTGCATTCAATGTTTAGTCAGTCTAGGAATTTAGAGGTTTCATAACTAAATGGTAGGTCATCTAAGCCTCTTTTTAAACTAATTACAGAAAAGTGTACACCTTTAAGGTAGATTTTTGTGGCACTGTTATCAATTTTTAAGATCTCATGTAAATGTACCTACCAAAAGTCACACTAATAAATTGATTTGATTTGATTGCGGATTCATCGATTTAAAGGTCTTCGCACATTATAACAACTCCACGCCAACGCGGCAGCAACTCTACTCACACTCTCGATGAGTAGTCAACTAGTTGATCCACCCAATGGTCACTAGTGGACAACGCGGTGTCAAGGAGTGGCCAACGCGGTGCCAACGAGTGGGTTATTCAACAGACAACTCGTCTAACCTCAGTTTTCCCGTCACGCGTCAGTCGCAAACGCATAGTCGTTACGTGGACAACGTGTGGTCGTTGCGTGGACGACGTATGGTCATTGCGTGACAAACGTGTCGGGGTTGACCTCTAGTGTACGATGCGTAGGCCACTCGTTGTACACTACTTTATAATCATTTTTTGAAATTGAACCTTGAACATATGATACAGGGCTTAAATTTCAATGTCTAGCATAGAGTCGAGTCGCCGGTGAGTTGTTATAATGTGCGAAGACCTTTAACCAGCTAAAGCGGGAGTGGATACCAAAATCACAGTATAAATATCTACAGTAGTGGATCTCGGCCACATGATAGAAATAAATACCTACAGCCGCGCGGTACATAAACATGCGCTAGGGCTGTTCGATCCGACGCCCGTCTCTAGCATTTTAATTACATTTGCCTACTTTCTGTATCTATTTAGTTTTGTGATTGTAAATATACTTTTCTTACATCAGTAAACAAATAAAATACTTTGTATATTGAATAGGAAGGATTTTAACACAAGCGTAAGTACCTACCGTATCATGATTCATTCAGAACTGTCTATAACTTACCTATTCCATTCGTTTCAGTAACTTTCCTTTAGTATATCCACTGTATTTATTAATTCAAATACCCTTTTTTTCGTTAGATAATAGAAAATATTTATCCATTAAAAAGTCACACATTATGTACCTACCTACCAGCTACTAGTACTTAAGTATAATTATTTTATAGTCAGTACTTTTCAGAGTTTACAGGTATTTAAAAAAAAACTTATGACTGGATACGTTATTGACGAATTCATACACCCAAAAACAGCACAATATTTCCTACTCGTCATATTAAATTATGTCCATGAACTGATTTTGTTAAAAAAACAACACACCGTCCGTTCATCACTACGGTACGGCCGTGACTGTCAGCGCCCCGAGCGCGCCCCGACATCGAGTCACGTGGTATAGCTCGCGTTTCGTCCGTTTGTATGAAGATCAAATACTGTTAGATATTATTACCGTGCCAAAATACAAATATTAATTTCTCAAAGAAGTTTCAGGCCTAATTTCGATGATGGTTTGTTTATGCTATTATTTTCATAGATATTAGGTGCGAAGCTTGGAAGTAATCCTCTGTAATATTTTTAGGTTGAGGCCAAACGAGCGTTATTTTGTGGGTTGTGAGTCGCAGAAATTCGGTCGTTTTCATAGAAAAAGAAGTCTTTCGCGATGCAAAATGAGTGGTCTGTACTGTAGCAGAACACGAAATGATGTGACTCAATTTAAGCTCGTCTGGCTAGATCCTGGTAGACCACATAGATGGGGAACTGGACGGATTCCGTCCCGACTGGAAGGAGGACGCAGTGTCGTGAAAGATGTTCAATACGACTACAAAATAAATGACGCAATAAAGTTTCAAAATAAAGTCCCTTTCAGTCCCGTCACCTAAATTTTATATGCCTATCTACAGGAAAATTATGAAAAAAAAACATAAAAATTACCATACTTGGAAGTAGGACATAAAATCCGCAGCGAAAAAATTCACGGGCTAACATAAATATCCGCCTAAATAACGAGATTCGGCTGAAATAGGTTTGTTCAAACATTCGATAATTTGTGCGATTCTCACATGACTTAGATACAAAGCTTTTTATTTGGCTCCATTCCTAATAGCCTATTGTGTAATTAGTCTGTTTATAAACAGAAACAATACCGACTGTGAAATAAATTCATGACACTTATGATCTTTTTTCTGGCAATAAAAAAATAAATAAACTCTAACATGTTGCTTGGTATTCATTTATTCAGTTTACTTATGGGATTTATATAATATCGATAGCTAGTCTAGTGTTTTCTTTTTCATGCCCAGAAATATTAAAGCTAAGATATAATTTTTCCACACAATTACTTGCTGCTTTTAAAAATTTACTTTATTATTTGTCAGTAAGGCCTACAAGAACCGAGGTCGCGGGACTAACGAATTACCGTGACCTCGGAACGTAAAGGGCTATTGAAGGATACCGTGGATTTTAGTCAGTAAAAGTCTGACAGTCCCTCCTGCTCTACCCAGGGTGAGAAAAAAAACGAAACAAAAATACCCTTCTAGGACAGCACAACAACGATATTGAGTTTAGAATTTTCTAAACTTCTAGATCTAATAAAAATATTTTCTTGTACATTATAAACTATTATAAATATTAAACTATTATAAATATTTTCTTGTACATACATTACAAACTCAAAAACTTGAATCTAGAAAAAATATCTTTTGAATACTGCATATCAGCAAGTAACATAGAATATATTAACAAATTCAACATATTTATTATGTTAAGCCATAGTGATCAGCTAGCCTAGTAATAAATATTTTTCATTTATATTGCAAATAAACACAATTCAGTGATTTGAGAGTAAGTAGGTGCTCAGTATTCATGAACAAATAAATAGTGCATGACAACAATTATTAAATGCTTTATAAATTGGTACAGTAGTCTGTAAGAAGCCTAATAGCAGAACTCATTTCTTTGAACACTCAGTGTATTTAATTGTGGGTGAACCATATAAATAAAATTAAATGATTAATATTTATAGAGTCTGACAATTTAATTTGAAATAGAATTACTTTATCAGTGTGTCTATTTTTATTTTCTTGTGAAAATACACAGAAATTTTCATTACTCGCATTATGGTAAGCAGTATTGCAGTATTATAAGGAAAGATAATTACTGTTAATTCATTTTCACTAGTCGCAGATGTTGACATGGCAATTAGGACATTTTATTTACTAACTGAATATTTTTAAAGCCCCCTACCTACATTTCTCAGATTTCTTCTAATCATTATGGATAAAGTGTGTAGTTTGTCGTGGTTTTGATCCCCACATGTAACAAATATTTGTTTGACCTACAAGTTGTTGTTCCGGAATTTAGTAAATGCATCCATGACACAGATAATTCCTAGAATGGGGCATCATTCTTTAAATTGAAAGTTAATAAATAAATAAAAGTTTACAAAGAAGGATGCCTGATGATGATTTTGTAGAAAACTAAAACTGCATTATTGGATTTTAGAAATATCAATAATCCTCGCCAGGAGTGATTTTGGAAAAAAATCACATCCTGTATTATTACATCAATTGATAGTGTTGCTAATAAGGATCAAATTCAGTGAAGTAATATATACGGCAAGCAAAGGAAATAGCTGATTTGAACATTATAATATCTATTTCCTTAAGTTTACTTGGTGATGGTTTAATGAAAAATTATTATTGGATTTGGGATATAGTATGTATACTCTACCTTGCCACACACAATTGTTTAATTTGATTCTGGGTTATTGCTCCATAAATTTTTGTGCATTATCCTTTTGCAATCAGAAACTTACTAGGGCCGCATGGTGGATTAGAGACTTATTTCCAAGCTTTGGGAACATTTATTGGCAGATGGTGAAATACAGATTTATCGGTCGAAGACAATAATTATAAAAATTAGCTACATCATCAATAAATACTGTCATTTAACACTCAGTGAGATTATGGTCTAGCAAAATATTGGACTATGAACTGTGAAAAATTAATGTCAACAACTTTTTTTTCTTGACTTTTATGTTTATTATACATTTTAATGATATATTGTATCATCGCATAAACATCATTCAATATGTTTAGATAGATCAGGTACTGTCACTTTTGATAACTTATGAGATGAACTGGGAAATTGACCTTTCATGTGATTACCATATGTTTCAATACTGTGTCAGAGTAATAAAGGGTGGCTATCTTATTGCTGACTATGGTCCCAGCTATGATTCTGTGCATGTAAATACACTGTCATTAGGTTTTTAGCACCTAATTGACTCTTAGTGGTGTGCATGACACATTTCTATGTTTACAAGTTTGCTCACCTCGAATACCCCGAGACACCTGCCCAGCTTGCCGATGACGCCGGCCTCCTCGAGCACCTCGCGCATAGCGGTCACCGAGGGCTCTTCTTCGGGCTCGACGCCGCCGCCGGGCACTATCCAGTTGTCGGGACGTCGTGACGATGTCACCAGGAGCACCTACACGACACAACAGCAAACACACGTACTTTACAACCTGTCCACGTCTTCAACAACACCGCAACAACAGAATTATAATGCTAACCTCCGTTTCGGCGTCAGAACGAACGCAGATACACGCCGCGCGACGTCTAAATCCCTCGTCGTCGTAAATCCGAATCGAATTAGGCTTCTCCTTCACCATTTTTACATTAAACACGTAAACACGAACTAAACAGACGATCACAAACGAAAAGCTGACATCAAATATAAAGAATAACTATGAACCGAACGTAATTTTTTAATGATCAACAAACGCCATAACCGAAGTATCCTATGTTGAACGTATCCATTTTCTACTAATAAAGTTACACAACGTACATGTAAAATGAAACTATAATAACAATAACGCTACAATTAGAGCAATATTTCAGCTACAACTAGCTTTTGATCGCGTATTTCAAGCCCATGTTGAATGGTGCCTGACGTATTCTTTCTTTGCGAAAATCGAAATAGGTTTTGGAAAGCAATAGGGAGTCTATCAGCTGACAGCCGGAAGTCGGAAACGGTATTGCCCTTTAATTAGATTTTATTTCCCGAATGTTGCTATACATTGGTGGGTATTTTAGGAATTCATAAATTCAAGGTCAATCAAAAATAACTATTCATATCGAAAAACTAAATAAATGACTGAAATTCAAAAACGTTAACTTGGTCAAATGCTCCGATGTGCTCTGATAAATAAGCTGAAAATGTATCCGAAAGGTTACGGTTTTTTTTTGTATCTGAAATGACTGAAGGCTTGAGGCAAAAATTGTATTAATACTAGGAAAAGCTATATAATAAACAAATGTCCAGCTTGCGAGGACTTGAAAATGAGATTCTATGATTATACCATAACTAAACAATCGAATACAGTTTCAAATAAATCTATTTTCTTTTGGAGGTTAAGTATTGCATCGCCTATAAATCATGAAATGGTTCGTCTGGCGGAAATATTATCAGCTAACGAGTTTTGTAATAGTTGGTGTTATTAAAACTTGTGATATTTCTCGAATCTAAATAGAAATAAAAGGTTAAAATTACTGACTTAAAACATTATGTAATTTTATCAAAATAGAAAGTCAGAAGCAGGAATATTCTTTCGCCAGGAATGGTCATACCTAAACTAAAAAATAGAAACGCTCAACTACAAGTAATTGTGGATTTACTACGGTATCAAATGTTTTCAATTAAATCACTTTTTTCCTTTTGTAGATGCACCGCGGATTATTAATTCTTTTTAGTATAAGTAATTGCATGGACAATAATTTTCAATTTGTTTTGTATTTATACTCAATTTTTATAACAAATAATCTTGTTTGTTTTTTTGTACAAGGTAGACGTGGGGACCAACTATCGCAGCGCCATCTACGATTAGCTTTGAGTTGCTATCCCCATTATGCTGAAAATATTGTATCCGAAAGGTTACGGTTTTTTTTTATCTGAAATGACTGAAGGCTTCTCTAGTCTGTGCTTGAGGCTAAAATAAATAAAGAATAAATAATGCCAATAATAAATCAATAAAGAATGCCAATAAAAACATAATGTTTCAATGCAGCCGTTCAAATAAATATTCTGGCCTTTGAAGCTAAACTGTACACTTTAGTTTTTTTTCTGTAATTACATTGTAATCACTTTATAGATTTTATCTAATATTAGTATTGTAGTGAAATAAAATAAATGAAAATAGAATAATTTTACAAGCTTTTTTTTGTCGGCAATAAGCTAATGTCTGAACGACGCTTTACCTACATCACTAGTGATGACTTTGTTTGAGTTTGTTGACAGTTATTTATTTAAAATTAATTTTGCTTTTTAGTTTCAGGTATTTATTATGGGTAAGTTTCATTTAAAATAAAATCTCTTCTTTGTAAATGATACTAAATGTTTTAATGTTCGTAAAATTTTTTGACAAACTCAAAATACGTATAATTTAGATATGATTGACATTCAGATTGATTGATTTGAATTTGTATCAATTTCTATGAAGCATTATTTTAATATTTGCAGAGGAAAGCTTCGATTTCGGGAAGCTGCTCAAGAATCACGCGAAGAAGCACAAGAGCAAGCCTTCACAGTTTGGCAGCGTAGCTGGCGGGGTGTGTTTCTAGTATTTTAAATAAAAAATCCAATTAATTTAGTTATCATCATGCATGGGGTAGAATCCTCACGTAATGTAGGTATATGAGGGTGCATTCATATTGCTGTACTTTGTTTGTAATGTCAGTGTTATACAGAATATTGTAATTGTTTTAGTGAAGCATTCGTTCATTTTGGGTTGTATGAATGTGTTCATTCCTCAGTAGGGACGGCTTGTCACTGAAAAATTTATGTATTAATATGAAACAGTATTTTCATTCCCTTCATTTCATTCTTTAACATAGCATTGAAGCAAAGTATTCTTTATGAATGCACCATTTCGGTCTACTAAGATGATATTTCACAACCAATTTATCAGAATAACTTTGGCTTTCAGGTCCAAAAGAGGCTAGAGAAAAACATCAAGTACAGAAAAAGCAGCCGATTGTCATTCTTTGATAATTTGAGGAATTTGTCAAAATGCGACAGCCCAGCTCCTGTAGTGAATCCTGTGCAGTCCAAGGTGGAGCACAGGAGACAGCAACTGGAGAAGTGGAAGGAAGAAAAAGAGAAGAAGAAAAAAGAAGCTGCTTCAAAGAAGAAGAAGCCTTTCGTAGCAGGAGTGCCACATGCACCACTCAAGTTTGTGCCCCCACCTCCACCTCCCAAGCCCATGCCAAGCACTTCAGGGAGGGTGACACGCTCCCAGTCTGCTAAGATCAGCAAACCCAAAGAAACTAAGGAGCCAAAGGCAGCATCACATTCATTTGCACCTAAAAATGCATCATTTAGGCCACCAGAAATTAAAACTATGACTAAACTGCCAAAATTGGCACCAAAGACTAAACAGACTAAGAAACACAATATAACATTTGACCCAGTCTTACCTACCAATGAAAAAGAAACCAGCAAGCAGACAAGATCTAAGGCCGTCAAGCAGGCTGCTACAGAAACTAAACCTGTGCGTAAGCAGACAGAGAAACCGACCAAAGGCAAAGTGACCAAACCAGTTCCAAAAACTAGTAGAGTATCAATAACTCCACTACAGAGTAGTTCTTCAAGTGAATTAGAGCAAAACACTGTATTCTCACCAATTTTGACAAGTAAGAATTTGAGGAAGTCATTGCCACCTCAAAATTCACCCAGAATAACTACCAAAACACCAAGAAAATCTGTACAGAGTGTCACTCCTAAGAGACCTGTCCCTAAGAGTGAGTCGAGCTCTGAAGAACGTCTGCGCTCTCCAAAGTCTTTGGATGATTTTGCTTTGACTCCCGAGCAGATAGTGGAAGAGGCTAAGAACATTAGCCCTTGTGTCACCATGTCCCGAGGCAAGGATAATGCTAGAAAGGAGATGAAGAAGAAACTTGATGAGGGTATGTATGAGCTTTTAATTATTTTATATTTATAGAAGGTTACATTTGAGTGTGGAGTGTAATTCAGGAACCACTTAAAAAAACATAAGTTTTGCTCAGACTTTAACTCTTTAAATGATATAGGTCTACTGGATGAGGATGCCAGCAACATAGACAGTGTGGACCACTTCAGGAGACAG
This sequence comes from Agrotis segetum, assembly GCA_036375495.1. Lineage (NCBI taxonomy): Eukaryota > Metazoa > Arthropoda > Insecta > Lepidoptera > Noctuidae > Agrotis > Agrotis segetum. Next base: position 2,255,494 of record JAQSVV010000280.1, on the reverse strand, counting down.
CTGGCCTCGGAGATCAAGCGCATGACAGAGATGTGTGAGGTGTGGGATAAGATACTGGAGCAGACTGTGCTGCCAGAGTCTGTGCAGGTAAATTGTCATAACACTTTTAATTGCAGGAATTGACAAACTAAGGTTTTTAGGTGTGCTAAACACTTGTTTGAGTTGGTCTGATTCAGCACAGATCAATATTACAGTGAAAATCAGAAAGGCCTGCATGTGGCTTCACCCATTACTCTAACTCACTCTAAATTGATCCCATAAATACTATCTGTGTACCAGTTTCAAATCTGTTTAGTAGTTTTTGTGTGAAAGCACAGAATATAATATATTCTGTGCTTTCACACAAAAACTACTAAACAGATTTGAACACACACCTAGCAGTATAATGGCACAATTGCAAAAAAAGCGAAATTGAGTTTTTGCGGCCTAAGTGTTTAAAAGTGCATAATTTATAAAGTGGTAAAACGACACGGTGATAGTTTTACTACTTGTCGAGAGAGGGCGTTTAGTGTCATTGTACTACTTGGTACGTTTCCCCCGCTTCCGAGTATAACAACGGCTTATTTGTCAGATGTGCCGAAATATGACATTTTATTAACTTAGTAAATAAGTAGAAATGGCACATTTGACATCGCAAGGGTCAATTTGACCGCTCTGCGATGGTCTTTCTCAAGAAACAAACTTCATCTCCTGTGGTTATTGCGCTGAACAAGTATCTCTCTGAAATCCTTCTGTTATCTGCATACCCAACAATACCAGATTGAAGTAGGTTATTGATGTGTAGCAGGAAAATAGTTGCAGAGAGAACAGCAATAACCATGACATCAGAGAAGCAGCCATGTAGCCGACCAGGAAGTCTGATATCCACTTACAAAAGTCATCTGGCATGCCTTATGCAGGAAGCTTGCTGAGTAGACCAGCGTGCCAGACCCTATCAAATGCCTTCGAGATATCAAGCGAAACCGCAAGTGCTTCATCGTGTTTTTCGATGATTTCGCCCCAGCCAGCAGTCCGTGACATACACAAGAAGATCACTAGTTGACCGTCTCCGACGAAAGCCATATTGACGGTCACTGAGAAGATTATTGTCTTCGAGATAGGTCAGCAGCTTACTGTTCAGTACCCTTTCCATGCCTTGCAGAGAATGGAGGTAATGGTAAATCAGGCGGTAACGAGCAGGGTCTGCACTGTCGCCCTTTCCTGGCACAGATGCTACATTGACAGCATCCGGACGGCGAGTAATGGGCTATTCACTTACTATGCCTGGGTCGAAAGAGCTCTCAGCATAATGATGGGGCATTCTTAGAGGGCCAAAACCTGCCGAGGAATGGGGCTATTAAAGGACACCGTGGAATTTAGTCAGGACAAGTCTGACAGTCCCTTCTTCTCTGCCCTGGGAGGGACGACCCATTTTATGATTTTACAACGTTTAAAAAAATGTGGTACATTCGCAAGATTCCAGGATTTTGGCACCATTCTTTTATCAAGAGAGAGGCTGAACAGGTATGTCAACACAGGAGACAGTTCAGTCACACACTGCCTCAACACTCTTGCTGGTATGCAGGCCCGCTGGCCTTGTTCACGTCTAGACTGACTCTTTTAATATAAACTGTGACTTCCGGCACCGAAGAGTTACATCGAGGTATAGTCAGTGCTTGGAGCCAGTGTGTCAGTTAGTAGACGTAAATTGCCTGCAAAGAGAGATGCAAATAAATTTGCTTTCTCACATGCAGATGGGCCAGCGACAGCGACCCATCAGGCATTGGAGGCAAAGTGGGGCGACCGTGTTACGACTGTTTTTTTTTTGGCAGGAACCAAAACTTTTTACTACCCGAAGGGTGCGATACTAGTTTTGCCCCAATACATCCAACGTGGTCAAAACGAGCCCTACGCAGAACCCTCTTGCAGAACTTGGCCGCAGATTTAAATTCGCTTTTCCTCGTGCGAACTTACGTGCCTTAGCTTTTCGGTTACGGGCCTTGACTCATGCTTGGTAGGCAGATTCTCTTTACGGACCTCATTCCATTCTGCATTGTACCATATTTGAGATTTATGACCAAGCTGGATGTCCGAAAATGGAATAAAATACTCCATTCCCTGACGAATCACGTTCGAAAGAACGTCAGCACAGCACGAGGTATACTACAGTTGATAATTATAATGTTCAAGTAAGGGTTGTCCGTGGACAACATTTAGGGGTTGTACATAGATGAGGCTAGAAATGAATAAGAGCTGAATTGGTTTAAACCAGAAAAGATACGTGATTTTACTTTATTTTAGTTTTGACATGGTTAAATGATATCCATTTCTCAACGATTATGAGCCAAATATAGGTTATCATAATTTGTTATAGTTAAACTTTTTCAGGTATGTTAGTTTCATACATTTTCTATTAACTAATTGCCTTTATTTCTTGGTTTTCACATCCTATATAATTATGGCTTTAGGGGCATAAATGTCATTTTTGGAAAATTTTAAAAGTATAACGGCACAATTGCATGACTCTTCTTCTTCTTTGACTGTTATGAAGTAATTCCTGGAGTCCTGAAGTGGATTTTTTTTCCCCTAAGTATCTATTAGGGTCTATACTAGTTGCCAAAACCATAAAATCCATGACAACATGTAAAATAAACCCATAACTTCGTTTCAAACATTTGTAAAATCTTTAATCCTCATTTCTGTAAAATTAGAAAAATGTAATTGTGTCATTATACTGCTAGGTGTGCGATATAATAGTACCTAGTGAAAGTGAAATATTATTAGTAAAATTAGTAAGATGTACATTGTATACATACAGAGTATCTGAATTTAAATATACAGAGTAGGTATCTTTTGTTTTTGATTCTTGAATATTGTTAGACACGCGAGAGCGTGGCCAGCCAAAGCATTCTTTTAAAACCATTTTCTATAATGCTGTTCCCAGGAAGCAGTGCTATCGGCAGTGGGCCAGGCTCGGCTCTTGATGTCACAGAAACTGCAGCAGTTTGCGTCCCTGGTGGAGCGGTGTGCGCGGCCCGAGCCCGGCACCGCGCTCATCACGCCCGCAGACCTGCACGGCTTCTGGGACATGGTGTTTATGCAGGTAACTACAACTATTATAGAGGCACACTGCAAACAAGCAGGCATGGTTCAAGTCAAGAATTTGGGAGATCATACATTACCACAGCCAGTAATTAATTCCATAAAAGGGTTGGAACTTTTTTTGAATTTCACATTGATACGTTTTTGTAACTAATTTTGATTTTATTCTACTTAGACAATTTAATGTGTTTCATTGTCATTTTGATGTTTATAACTTTATTTTGAGGGGATCATCTCTGGGATTTGTAAATGCTTTTAGTAGAACAGGTATACAATAGTGGAGTCAATTATAATTAAAGCACTTTAGAAACTACAGTCATTAAAATACTTGTTGAAAGGATAGAATATCTAAACTATGTGCCCTCATTTATCATTTCAACTACTAGGACATTCAGTAATAAAATGTTGATAAAATTAGAATACAGCAGCGACATTAATTTTTTTTTTCTTTAGGTCGAGAATGTAGATATGAGGTTCAAGAAACTGGAAGAGCTGCGCCTGTGTGGCTGGGTGGAGGACAAACCAGTTGAGGTCAAGAAGAAAGTGGTCAGACCCACTGTGAATGTGAAGAAAGCTGCCAAGCCTGCAGGAGGACCTAGCAGGCTGAGGGAGATGATTGCTGGTGAGAACAACACTACAGTATCACACATTATGCCTACAGCATTAGTCCTATATGTGCCTATACTGCCCCAATCTATTGGATAGAGTGGAATACATAGGTCTGCTATAAATTAAAGCCACCTTTTTAAGTAGATTCGGGCAGTGTAAAGGAATATCGCCATGTTTTTTTTTTAAACTTATATCGTCAAATGAGTACTCTCGCCCCAGATAGCCAAATCGACTGTCAGACTCGTACTGACTAAAATCTTTTCAATCCTTCTACAGCTCTTTACGTTCTAGGGATAACCCTGTTTAGACAGTGCCGCGACCGACAGTGATCCGAAGGTTCGGATATTTGATTAAAATCTCAGAAGAATGGTGTTAAAATAATACTATTTATTATAACTTCTAGCTGCAAGAAAGGCGAAAAAGGAGCAGGAAGAGGCCCCTACTACTCGCACCACACTGCAGCCTCCCGCAGGTGACAGCAGGACATTCGAGGCAGGCTTCTTCAGCGTGCAGTCCCCGGTGCGGTCGCCGGCCCGCGCCGCCTCGCCCGCCAGCGAGCGCACGCCGGGCTCCAAGAGCAGTCTGTTGAAGGCTGTACTGTCCAGCGAGGCGAAGAAAGCATCGGCTAGCAAGGTAAGCAGTTCTAGTTGTGTGTTTATCTATTGATATTGAAGTAGCCAAGAATATTATGTATTATAATTATGACCATAGAAAAAATTATAAATCCTGGAAGGAATTCCAGGATAGAAACAATAAAGTGAGAGGAAAATTCGTGTGTGAGATAATCTAACTAATTCCATTTCAGAACTCAACATCGTTTGCAATGCTTCGTGCGTCTGCATTTGGCAAAAATGTGGAGTGTGATGGATTCTCTCTATTACCGGTAAGTTTAACAAAACAATGTTTTATACTTAACTAAAGTATTCAATTATAGTCACACACTCATTGAAGCTTACAAAATGATTTCACTTTACTAAAAATGGTTTTTTTTTGCAGCAAACCCCAGTGCCGATGACACCAATCAACCTATATGCGACTCCAGGACGCAGCATACTCAAAAGCACAACTACTGAAAAGAAATCCACCAGGAAATCAATCAAAATGGTCCTATTCAACCGCTCTGACTGCACTGACTTACAGGACATATCCTACCACACGCCTGACAGCGAGGTAAATGAGCAGAAAACTGATGAGATACAAACTGACAGTGGTATTTCCTCCATGGATCTTGAGAAGGTGGAGAATAAAGAAAACTCTAGAAGAAAGTCCAAGTTGGTCAGGCAGGATGCTGAAGATAGGTCCCCAGTAGTGACGAGGAGTCGACGTAAGAGTATGAACACGACGCAAGATGGCGAGCATGAGGTCGCTACCCCAAGGAGGTCCTCACGCAAGAAGGTGCTGCATGAGTCGGAGGATAATGTTGTAGAGGAGAAGACCAAACGGTCTACTAGACGACGTAAGAGTGGGGTGCAGGCGCAGAACTGATGTAGACGAGGCGTAAGATAGAAAGAACCCTTCAAAATATAGGTTTGCGTGTCGCGATGGATGGAGGCATGGAGGTGGCATAACAAATGGCATGAAACGACGGTACTGCGAAAACTTTTTGATACGCTTAGTTGATTAGTAAAGAATATGCTATCATCTTTGGATAGCTTTATTACAAATCGCCATGAATGAACTACATAAAAAACTCTTAAATCCTATATAGTGATATTGTTGTTGTGGCCATTGATAAAATATGGTATGTTCTTAGATGAGGCGAAATTAAACAGGTGTTGCCATAATTAATATAATTATACAATAATGCTACTAGTTAATATACCACAGTGTTAACAGTGTGGTAATTATGCTCATAAAGAGGCCAAAAGTGTTAGTTTGTTACTTTTTAAGTTAGTTTTTTTTGAGATTTCATTAATTATAGACATTTCGGTTGGACAGTTTTGTTGTTGAATCGCATTCGATCATTAGAACTAAAAAATGGAAGATTTGCAAAGTTCATCATTTTGGTTTCCGATATTTCGGCGTTGTTGTAAGCACCATGATCACGGATGAACTGAAGTATGTGATTGCAGGGGATGTTTTTTATGCAGACGAAACTATATAATATCGAGTAATCCGTTTATAGTTCTAATGATAGTGTTGCTGACCATGTCACTTTAAAAACTTAAGGTTACAGCACATTAGAGCCAACCGTCACCCCGGGTGGGCGCTGGGTGGCTCTAATGACCTTACCTTTTACCTTTAGATCGCATACGTAAAGACTAACAAGAGGAATTTTTAATCTTCAAAAATATACATAAAATTACATAATTAAACTTTATTTCTGCTGGGTTTTATTACCAATTTTTAATGCTAATTGATAATGATCATGTCCTGTTATTGTAGACTTTATGCCTTTTTAATAATATTAGTATGAACGACAAATATATTACTAGAATTTAATTAATTAATTGTATTAGTTTTTGTAGATTTAATCATTTGTTTTTAGTTTATAGTGGAGAGGTAGTTTTGGGGAAAAGTGCCTTTTTACTGTAGCAGTAAGTATGCTTTCGTCTTTGGTAAGGCCGTAAGAATTTTGGGCCTATACGTAATGATCACAAAAGGCATATTTGTTGAGACTGGCTGACGCTAGTATAAAACAGTGCCTTGTCAATGTTTCCACCTCCTTTCTGTTAAAACCAAGGCTGCCTCAGTTTAAGTTACGTTATTGGCTATGTGTGTGGAATGTATGGTATGTCTTAAAACTCGTGATTATTGTACAATAATAGTAATTATACAAAAGTTTTAAATAAAATTCTGGCGTTTTATTTCTAATTTTCCATCGGTAGTAGTAGTTGGACTGGCCTAGCAGTCTCGGTCGTCCAACTATGTACAATCGACATAGTAGAATCATGACCCACCACACTCACAATTTGACGGATTCAAACGATTTTTTGTCAAAATGGGTCATGATTCAACTTTGTCGACTGTACGTATTGCTCTTCATTTTCGAGATTACATGAAATAAACAACCGCAAGAAAGAATTAGTCAAAAAGCGACTTTCTTCAGACCTACCTTATATTTCATAAAATCTATAATGCACCATAACTTAGATTAGACGGCACGGTTGGTGCAGTGGACGAGCGTTCGCAGCTGCTCTGCGTGTCACGGGTTCGATTTTTGTGCACGGTACAAATTATAAACTTATTCTATGATGTACCAATACTTGTTCATCTGGTTTGGCTGTTTGTCTAATCAGTTCTAAATGTTTGTAAAAGCACCCAATATCTACTGAAATTCTTAGCGAGGTTTAAAAAAGAAAAAATGTAATGCGGAGCGAGCATCAATCAGCTTTTAATTTGTTATAACTGTTCCCACTGCAAAAAAATACCTTATTAGGAAAGAACGAACGAGTAATAATTACTAAACATAAATCCACTGTCTAGTTAAAGTTACTGTGTGTAACATGTGCAGCAAAAGTGCAGGTTTATGGTTATAAGTATAACTCTTCGTATTGCGTTTATCTTTCCGGAATTAGCTTATGTTTCCCCAAAGACTAGTTTAAAATCTGCTTTAATTAGCTGCAAAGCCAGGCTTACGTAAGGCACTATACTACGCCTCTAATGCCGAGCCGCCGAGCCAAGTGGAGAACATAACTAAGTGGAGTTATCCGCTGGCCCACTGCCGCGATCCTCCCGCTTCACTGACACATTAAGCACGCTGCCAACTCGTTATCGCGGAATAAAAACGTAGAATTAAGTTAGGATCTGTCTTTTGTTGCTGATTTGAATAGGACTTGGCCTGTTCCTTGTCGTTGGGACGATTTGATTATGTTATTGCAGTCTGCAGTGCGATTTGCAAATGAAATTGCATATTATTTTCATGTTCATTCCAACGCCTTCCTATTTCTGTATAGCAATTATTAACAAGGAAGCGATAATGAAGATATTTTGTTGGCAAAATACCTTGGTACCTTCTTCCTATTTGCCAAGTATTTTTAAACCGACTTCAAAAAAGGAGGAGGTTCTCAATTCATCGGAATCTTTTTTTATCTATGTCCCCGATTTCTCAAAGACGCCTGGACCGAATTGCATTTTTTTCTTTTGTTTGAAAGGGTTTACTTCTCAAGTGGTCCCATGATCACCAGGTCAGGATCTGATGATGGGATCCCAGGGAAAACGAGGGCAACCTTCAAATTTTATAGGCACATAGTAACATATTCATATATTTTCTAAAGCTGTTCAAGTATTTGCATCTGATAATCATCATCTCAGGTGGATGAGCTGATGATGAAAGGTAGAACTCCCTTCTAGTAACTTCTACATTAATTTCCTAAGGGGATTTTCGATGGTCGCGGGATTATTTCCTTACCGTGACCCCGACCACTCTGCTCGACAATATTTTGACACAGTCATGACACATCAGCTGAGTCGACCGGGTGATTCGAAATTTGAGCTATTACACAATATTTTTTGTCAACTTTCAGCATCCAATTTTTGATCAAAAATATGTTACTACAGCTATTTCATGCGATAAGTTTGTGAACAATATCTCTAAGAACATGTTGAGGTCAATAAAACTGCCTCATTCTGTTGTAAAATGTGTGTAACATACAAAATGCTACATCGTTCCAAAAACTAGGTAATTTAGATGTGCTGAAAAATATGTACATAAAGAAGCTTATCACATGATAATAATGGTTAAACAGTGAAATAAATAAAATAACTTACTATATACATTACTAGATTTGCCAGTGTTCATACATAATTTCATAAATAATAACGATCAAAGTCTGGATAAAAATTTGCAAAAACTATGTTGCAACATGACTCTTTTTAGTGCTGACCGTAAACCCAATATTCACAAAACGATTAAAAACCTTCATTCAGCCTAATCGATACTCGCAACATAATCGAACATGAAAAAAAAAGTAAAACAAGACATAGAGCATGGACTGATTTATCTGCTTTTTGACTATAGAAAGCTCAGTCCATGCAATAAGTCTATGAAACTAAATCTGAATCATTTTATAATATTTCAAATTTTCAAGTATTATTTCGTTTACGCAATATAATTTATTTATCGGTGTTTCATTGGAGGCTAAACATACCTATGTGTCTTCTAAACTTAAATTCAATCATATGGTTTTACTTATACCCATTTTGTGTTTTCGTTAATTAATTTCAATTTATCTTTTTAAAACGGATCTAAAAAACGTGAAAAGACAAACACCGGGTTCGGATCTAATGCTGAGAGATGGGAGTATGTACTTCTAAATGATTCCTTGCAGTAACAAACAATTAGAATTTCCAACGGGGCGTGTTTGGCTAAATTTTAAACTATGAGGAATAGCGAAAAATCCTTAAGGAAGTCTCGAGGCCGATTTGATAAAAATTAAATAACATCATAAAAATTAAATTTTTGAAATATAAATTCAGCTATCAAACTATCAATATTATTCTGTGAAGTAGAAACATGCGACACACTTGAGGTATAAGGATTTTTTTCCATTAAATAATGTTTCGCTACATGTTCACGACATAGTGTTCTTATTTCAAATTTTTATTATCACTTCGTGGCAGAGGCGGCCTTACCCATTGCGAGGCCCCGGGCGGCAAGACTTTGCGAGGCCCCTTGCCCTTTATAAAAAGTATGTGACGCGAAAGTAGGTTTGGTTGTCATACTTGAGGCCAAATGTTAAAGTTATACAATTATGTAATTGTATTTTGTAATATATATGTAATTTGAGTTTTAAAACATTCTAAAGTTCATACAGGAACTTTGAACATCCGTGTTTGCGTAAAATGGAGTACATCTGATTTTTGCAGACTTTGTTTGCCTTTTTGGCGATTATTACCTTAAAGTCTTAGTTTACTACATTGATGAAACTTAAGCTCAGAATAAATTCACTACAATATGACACTAAAATGGTTTCTGTAAACCCAAAAGCTTCCGAGTTAGCGCTTTTCAAAAGTATCTCAAATCAACGTTTTTTTACAACAAATGTGGAAGAGGCATCTGATATCATGTCTTTTTTTTACGTGGCAAAATCATCAAATGAGTCCTCCCACCCCCACTGTCAGACTTGTACTGACTAAAATCCACTAAAATCCAGGCTGATATTATCATGTCTTCAGTTGGAATGTTTTCCAACTTTATAACTTTTTAAAAGAACTTTGAAGGGGTTTAGGCCGCACTAAGGTTAAACCGCTGTGGTTTTTAATGGCGTGAATTCGTGCCCCTCTTTTTTTTAGCATGGTAAAATCATCAAATGAGTCCTCCCACCCCGGGCAGGGCGGGAGGGACTGTCAGACTTGTACTGACTACAATCAACGGTGTCCTTTAATAGCCCTTTATGTTCCGGGGCCACGGTGAGGAAATACACCCCGGCAGGCTTTGGCCCTCTGAGAGGGGGGCCCCGTCATTTTTTCTGACGCTCTTTGAGGCGGGCGTGGAACACGACGCTCCGTCGACCCGGGCATGGTCCATGGTCGGACAGCGAGTTGCCCTTTACTCGCTGTCCGCATGCCCGCGCCTACGGTGGTTGGAGATCGTCTGCCGACGTCCGACGCCGCAGGTGTCTACCACTGCGGTTGGGGCGGAGGGAGGACGCTGTCCTCTCTCTCTCGCGGCCCGCCTCCTCCTTCACGAGCATTACTGCTTCGCAGAAGGAGGCGACCGCTTCCCACTCCGTCTCGCCCCGCAGCATGGCCGCAACTAATGCCGGGCGCGAGAAGTCTCCGCCGCCTATGGCCGCCGTGAGGACACGTCAGTGGTCTGCACCGTATGCTTTACTGTGTCCTCCGGGCGATATTCGCAGTGGTGACACCCGGGCGTTTCTTCCTTCCCTATCAGACACAGTTCAGAAACCTCCCGAAACTTCCGTTGAGCTCAACTCTGAAACTACTGGGTCTACAGATATAAATCGGTTCTCATATTGTAGCAAAAGGTATATCAACAACTAGTCCTTGACGGTCATAAACGCATTTTTTTTTTGAAGAACGATATTTTCGAGGTTTTTTTTTTAATTTTTTTACAAAGTAGCGTTCGGTGTTTGAGACCTCAAACTTTGATTATTCATTGGGCCCAGTGGCGTAGCTAGGCGCGGGCTTAGCGGACCCTAGCTAGCCTCGCACATGATGGGGCCTCGCGCTTACAGATTTAATAAAATAAAATTGACAGCGGCAATCTCAACTTTGTAACCACTCAGCAAAGCAGTATAATTTAACTTCTACTACTATTTCTAACTGAGAACTGATAGAGCCAAAGCTGATGGCGCCGACGATCATATTTAGGTCTTGAAATTCCACTTCTCGCGCGAGGCCCCGTAGATGCATGATAACTTGTTTACTTTTTATTTCTAACTGTGAACAGAAAGATGCAAAGAGGCCTCGCAAAGCGATCTTATCATCAAGTCATCAAAAAAAAAGGAGGCCTCGCACGAGTATTTTTTATCCTCCATCAAAGAAAAGGGCCTCGCAGATGCGTCTTGCCCCTCCAAGATTCGGTCTCGCTACGTCACTGATTGGGCCAACATCATAAACAAGTCTGAACTACCGGATTTAACCTAAACTAGCCGTACGTTCAGGCGACAAAATTATTGAACTAAATAAATATTTACAAAATTAACCAACTCTGAGATGATAAATCTAAAAAAAAAAATTGATGGTTTGATTTTTTCTAAAACTAAAATCTTATTTAATTTTGCCGTTATGACTGTTACAGCCTTAATAAGTAGCCTAACTACTCATTAAGGCTATAACATAACTAATTAATTAATTAATCAAAATCAAAAGTTTTAAATTAATAAAAATGACTAGCTTTTTCTTTTGCTTGGTTTGTTGCGCGAGGCCCCCTGCAAGCGCGAGGCCCCGGGCGGGTGCCCGGTTCGCCCCCCCCTAAGGCCGCCACTGCTTCGTGGTGTAATACATTAACGATTTTTTTGAAATTCGAACTTTAAGTGAGTTTGCGCAAATTTTGATTTTATTCTGCTGTACAGTGACTAAATTATTGTTTGTATATTAGTTCATATTTTACCAAGTTATCATTACTTCACCGAATTTGATCCTCAGCGACATCGAATAGTGTAAAAAAATATAATACCTAGCATTTTCTTTTTTTATTTCAAAAGCTCGATTTCTGACGTGTAATACTTACATGACCAAACCAATCTCACGAAACGTACAATAAAATAATTAATTTGGCTATCTTTTGTTTGGAGCCGCGAGAGGGAGAGGACAGCGTCCTCCCTCCGCCCCAACCATAGTGGTAGGCGCCCGCAGCGTCGGAAGTCGGCAGACGATCTCCGGCCACCGTAGGCACGGGCATGCGGACAGCGAGTAAAGGCAACTCGCTGTCCGACCATGGACCATGCCCGGGTCGACAGCGCGTCGTGTTCCACGTGCGCCTCAAAGAGCGTCAGCATAATGAGAACTTAGAGGGCCAAAGCCTACCGGGGTCGCGGGAGTTATTTCATGACCCCGGAACATAAAGGGCTATTGAAGGACACCGTGGATTTTAGTCAGTACAAGTCTGACAGTCCCTCCCGCCTTGCCCGGGGTGGAAGAACTCATTTGATGATTTAACCACGATAAAAAAAAAAAAACTTTTATTTAGTAGGAAACAAACTCATCTATCTATACTACATATAATAAAACTGTAGAAAAAAATTTTTTGTACATTAAAAAAAAACTCAAAAAACATAGCCAGCGTGTTAAAGGACAACCAATAGAACCCATTTCTAGCATTTTTAGAATTTTTGTCTGTTTGTCTGTATGTCTGTTTGTATGTTTATTTGTTCGGGCATCACGTAAAATGTATGAAAGCTATGAAGATAACTTTAATACACAACGACTGACCATAACTTGAAGTAACATTTAGTTTTTGTTTCATTGAAATCGGATCAGTCTATCAAAAGATATTTGAATTTAAAGTGTTCCAGAAGTAAAATTACGCTCAGTTTGCACCGAGACGCGCAGTTCAGTAGCGCGATCTAGCTTCCTATTCAAATATGGTATTCAGAACTGGAGTGGAGTAAAGTAGAGTAGATTGGAATGGAATAGAATGATGGAATGGAAAGAAAGAAAAGGTTTTTAGAAGACTCACACTAGAATGGTATGGAATGGGAATGGAATGGGATGGAAGAGGATGGAGTGGGATGGAGTGGGATGGAGTGGGATAGAGTGGGATAGAGTGGGATGGAGTGGGATGGAGTGGGATGGAGTGGAATGGAGTGGTATGGAGTGGGATGGAGTGCGATGGAGAGGGACGGAGTGGGATGGAGTGGGACGCAGTGGGATGGAGTGGGACGGAGTGGGATGGAGTGGGACTGTATGGGATGCAGTCGGATGGAGTCGGATGGAGTAGGATGGAGTGGGATGGAGAGGGATGGAGTGGAATGGAGTGGGATAGAGTGGAATGGAGTGGGATGGAGTGCGATGGAGTGGGGCGGAGTGGGCTGGAGTGGGACGGAGTGGGATGGAGTGGGACGGAGTGGGATGGAGTGGGACTGTATGGGATGCAGTCGGATGGAGTCGGATGGAGTAGGATGGAGTGGGATGGTGTGGCATGGAGTGGGATGGAGCGGGATAGAGTGGGATGGTGTGGGATGGAGTGGAATGGAGTTGTATGGAGTGGGATGGAGCGGGACAGAGTGGGACGGAGTGGGATGGAGTGGGATGGAGCGGGATGGAGCGGGATGGAGTGGGATGGAGTGGGATGGAGTGGAATGGAGCTGTATGGAGTGGGATGGAGCGGGACGGAGTGGGATGGAGTCAGACGGAGTGGGATGGAGTAGGACGGAGTGGGATGGACTGGGATGGAGTCGGGTGGAGTTGGATAGAGTTGGATGGAGTGGGATGGAGTGGGATGGAATGGGTTGGAATGGGATGGAATGAGATGGAATGGGTGCTCTTATTCAGTAGCCATTGAATAATACTGCCTTTGAACGACAGAGGGCGTTTATTACAAACACGTCAAATATTCTTGGAATATCTAAATAAATTCTAAATAGGGAATTCTATGAAAGCGATATCATTTATAAAAAACGAGGCGAGAATTAAGCGCTTCACACTAAAAAATACATTGTTAAATTCCGACATCCACGCGAACGAAGTCGCGGGCACAGCTAGTTTATAATAAGCCTATCAAAATCCAAGGCATTCTATATTCATTCAACATTAAAAATTATATGATTGTACAAAATAAAATGTACAGTAAAAATTAGCTAATAAATTAAAAGTTATTACATAATATTTTGATTATCGAGTACCACAGCGAGTGCATTCCTAATTCAAAATTTTTGAATTAAATAATTGCCGCGCATTCAAACATTTATTATCTGACATTGTTCCTCTGTCTATTATTGGTTTTTGGGAATGACAATGTACGTAATATTATTATAAAAGCTTAAAACTATATTAAAACAGAAAATAATTGTATTCTAAGCATAAAACAAATTTATTTTAATTTTTATTAATCGATTTCCTAATTTCCTTATTTTTTTCACTCGAGTTGACAAAAAAATCAATTATGGAATCGATTAGAATACTCGCTTTCACACATCATTACGATTAAAAAAAAAATAACATGGTTGTCGATTACGAATACAAATTGAGTAGTGGTAATGAAAAATACGTGTTATTGGCCCTGTATTAGAGAATTACGCCAAGATCTGGTCTTTTTTACGTTATTTATAATATGTGGCATGATATTTATCTTTATTATTATGGAGTTAAAGCTCGCATGTGTGATCCAAGTGCAAAATAAAAATGTAAACAAACAAAAGTGGCGCGAAAGTTCGAGTTCAGATATCAAATTTTTAATTACCACTGCTAATTTATGTTGAAATACGTATGAATTCGTTACTGAAACGACAAAGATGAAAATAAATAGAAAATACATAATTTACGCTTTTTATTTGGGCAGAGCTTTCCCTTACAATTATCGTTATAAACAGACACACCAAAATCACTGCTCCTCGCTTTTATATAGCTCGCCGGCTGGCGGCTATTTCACCCCCTCCGCTCAGAATTTGACGGGGATGGCTCACGTGGTAGGGCAGTGACGTGGCGAGCTGGACTGCTGGCTTTGGCTGGCTGGCTGGCTGGCGTTGGCAGGCTTGCCTGGCTTTGGCTGGCATCGCTGGCGACATCTGGCGTTACATTACAATACTAAATGACGAGTTATTCATTCCTCCTATAATGATCCGTTGGATGTCCGAAAACCACGTTTTTTATGATTTTTAGCCCCACCCAGCACTGCCATCAAAATGGCGAAGATCGTATTTACACTTTTGGATTTTGTTACGGTAAATTATGAAAATAGGCGCTAAATGTAGAAGTTTTAATTTCGTGAATAAATCAGATTTTTATTTAACATTCTTAATTAATGCGCACTCATAGGATTTTACGCAGAGAATATTATTTTTTTTTAATTTATAATGAGGATGTCGTATGACTACAACGTCTGCCCCTTTTGGACCCACTATTGAGCCAGCGTAGGTTTACTTGTCGCGCCCCTTTCGGGGGCGGTACCGAACTATACGGTTAATAGTATGGAGTAGGCATCGATTGATTTAGCTTGTGTTCTCATATCTCCGGAACACCAAGTCCGATTTAAGTAATTCTTTTTTGTTATACTAGGTATCATTTAACTTCGAGAATACTGCAAGTTTCATTAAAATCAGTTCAGTAATTTTTGAGATATGGAATTTTATTACCTTATTGTGTACATGAGCGATCTAATTACCGGTGCGAGGGATTACAAAATTCTAGTGCACTTTAAAGAGAATGATGTTCTTGACAAGAATTCGGGTTGAATATTTAAACTAAAAAGAGTAGGTCAAATAAAATCTTTAAAAACAACCACAAAAAAAATGTGCCTAAAATAATTTACAAAAAACTTTAATTTTCTTTCTGAAGTCGGTGGCTAAAAAACAATGAAAAGAAAAAAAAAACAAAGGCACCGAAGGGGATATTAATGTTTCATCCTTCTTGGCCTGCTAAAAATCTGGACATTCAATAATCGGCCTATTTTCTACAGAGTTGGCGAGACAGAAGTGCTTCCTATCCAGGCCAAACATTACTGAATAAATGGGTTAACATCTGCTATATCTTAATTATCTTGATAGTAATTTAACATCAATCCTGTAAGATTAATTGATAGTCCTTAATCAGCAAGAACGTCCATTAGGCCAGCTTCATCTAAAGGGAAATCTCTCTGCCAATTTCTCGACACTTTATGTTTCACGAGGCCCATAACGAAAGCAGACAATTAAAAATGGCAGTAAAGGTTGCGATAATAATAACAATTAAATGACTCTTCCGTTGTTAAACCAGAGATAACAATGGGTCAGATTAAGTAAATCTATGCAAATTCTGACTGGGCGGGAGACAGTAATAGGGGGTAATTTGGGTTCTCTTGCTGGCAACTCTGAAAATGGGGAGCGCGCGAAATTGCCGCGTAGGGTGCTCCCACATCTAACGACGCGGATTCGGATTTTTCCGTCGCCCTTTCTCTCTCTGTCGCTTAGAAATGCCATTTGCTAGAGCGAGACAATGCGATAACACGCGGCCGCCTTGAAGATTCCGTCGCATGCGATCGCATTATGCTTTCTGTCTCGGTCTTACAAATGGCAGTTCTAAGCGACAGAAAGAGAAAGGGCGAGGGAAAAATCCGAATCCGCGTCGTTAGATGTGGGAGCACCCAAAGTATTTGAGTCATAATTAATTACCAAAAAACGAAACATAGACTGAAAAGGATCTCATATTGGATCACTTTGTTGTCTGTCTGTCGTCTAGCGCTATATCGTTCCCTGAGCGGTGGTAGGCAACATCCTTATTCTCAGAAACTCGTGGAGGCATGAAGCTGAAATTAAATCTCTCTCAGCTGAATTATCAATACAGTACTAATACCAATGATATTATAAAGTCATAGATATGTTATCACGAACAAAAGCAGCGTCAAAAAGTGTGCCGAGCACACATACACACTTTTTATTTACACACATTACATTTCACGACAAGTAAAAAGGATAGCTTGATAAAACCTATAAGAAAAAAAGTGACAGCTAGATAAACAAACAGCGCCTCGCGTCATCAATCCCCCCGCACCGCCCGCACGTCGGCGTCATAGAATAGTGAATTAACTAGGCAGAAGGTACAAACCGTGATTTATGCCTAAAAATGCTATTCATTCATGAGTTCAAATAGTAAAAAGTAAGTAAAAGTAAGTAAGTTCATTTGTTGGAAATCTAGAAATTACGAAGTAATTATTACTACTTATTACTTACACTTACACCTAAAGAAAAAGTTTACTGTTTATAAATCAATCAAATTTGTGCATTGATTTCAATGTAGTAATAATATTTCATTACTAATCAAAAGGATTTATCAAAATTATTACGAGAACGGGAAAAGATTAAGAGAATAAAGTTTGTGCGCGAACGAAGTCACGGGCAAAATCTAGTCATAACATAAATAAAAATCTACGTTTAAGTACCGTATGAAAATATAATAAAAGGCACCATTTGCACTGTTAGTCAACTGACTCTCTGTTTAGTAGGCATAATCTTACTCTGTGGTCGGTAATGACAATCTATCTCTGTTGCACTTGTTGTTAAAGAATTTGCTATCGCTCTCTCTTTTCTCTCACTCGCACTTTCACTCGCTCTCTTTCTTTTAACGACGCCATATTAAAGAAACGTAATGTTTTATTTGTGAAATTATTAAGATAAATAGTCTTCTTACGAATGATAAGTAATTCCTTGACTTTTAGAAGTCTTGCATGTATAATTTGTGCAATATCTCATCACACACGACGGCATTTTCGGAGGATTTGAGTCACTTTTACTTTTGATTCACTCTGTAGTACGTGAAGTGCCGCTGGCAACGTCGCACTGAGGTCAAGTTGTGTGAATCAGCCCGATATGAGCGTGTGCGGTTGTGGGCGCTTATAACGTATCTACACCTTTTTTACTTATAATATCATTGACTAATACAAACTCTTAGAGAAGAGAAAAAATTCATTCGACAAATTCATCATCTCCTTACTTTGAAATTGGTCACATAGGATAAAAGGTAAAACAAGTACTTAGGTACTTATTAAACTGACTGATCAAATAACTTTCGATAACAAGCCACCGATCTTCCCTGACAGAAGACTTAATTTCGTTCAGAATTAAATAAACTTGTCACACATTCTGAGATGTCGAGGCAGAATGCAAATGCCGTTGTTTTAAAATGTCGGTGCGCCATTTATTTCGTTATCTCGTATTACTTTGGGGACAGAATTACTGTTGTAAGTTAAAAAAATCCGTTAAAATTTGTCTCGTTCTAAAGAGACGTACATTTTCTTGCAAATAAAAAGTAAAAACATGTGCATTTCGCGTGTGCTGAGATTAATATCGATGTACGTCTGTGTTTAGTGAAGTGCAGCTAGAATAATGATTTGTATCGATATGGCTGGTTTTCTCACCAAAAAGCTACATCCTATTAATATTATAAAGGTGAAAGTTTGTATGTATGGATGTATGGATGTATGGATGTTTGTTACTCTTTCACGCAAAAACCACTGAACGGATTTGGCTAAAATTTGGTACACAGATAGTTTATAACCTGGATTAACACATAGGATAGCTTTTATCCCGATTTTATGTTCCCGTGGGATAATTTTCGAGTTGTAGCGGGTGAAGCCGCTGGCAACAGCTAGTAGGGTATAATTTATGTGTCAACACAGACTGTGTGTCAATTTATATGTGCAGCTTTGCAGTGCACAGCAGTAATTTTAGCCACTTCTGCAGAAGTTGCAGAGGTGATGTGTAATGTGATATTTATTTGCCCTCTTACATACCGTTGTCGATGGCAGCAAAGAGACTACATTTTTTGTAGCATAGAGAATCTGACCATAAATTCGTAATTAGCGATACAACTCCGCATTTACATCCTACTGTCTTTTAATTGGAGAGTAATGTTTTCAATATTAAAATAATATCTTCTCGATAGCAACATTATCATCGACACTCCAACATCTCTTGTCGTCAGCCGCCGTCTCGCGGCTGCTGCAGGAATTTTATTTCACTTCATCTCGCCGTGACATGCGCCGCGTTAGCGCTCATGTACACGACGCCGCCGCCGCGCCGCCGCCGCGCCGCTACCGCGCCTCTAGGCTGTGTACACGGTCGCTACCGCGCCGCCGCCGCGCCGCCGCCGCGCCGCCGCCGCGCCGCCACCCCGCCGCCGCCGCGCCGCCACCGCGCCGCCGCCGCGATGCCATTCGCTAGTGTTTTATTTATCTAACAAAGGAGATGTCTCATTGCGGCCATATAATGTTTTTTTTTTTGATAATTCAAGGATAACTTCTTCGTTTATGAATCGGTTTTGATGATTCTTTTTTTGTTGAAAGAAGGTATTTCAAAGGCGGTTCCATGATATGGAGATTAGGGTTTGATGATGGAAGACCAGAGAAATCGAGTGGAGCTAAATAGTAAGAAATATCTGCTTTCCAACAAAAAAAGAATCATCAAAACCGGTTCATGAACAAAGAAGTAATCTGCGAATAAACATTAAAAAAAACATTATGGCCGAAATGAGAAACCTCCTTTTTCAGATAAATAAAACACTATCGAATTGGATTCGCGGTGCCAGCGCGGCGGCGGCGCGGTGGCGGCGCGGCAGCGGCGCGGCGGCGGCGCGGCGGCGGCGCGGCGGCGGCGCGGCGGCGGCGCGGCGGCGGCGCGGTAGCGACCGTGTACATGAGCCCTTAGTCAATAACGATGATGTAATAACACATTTTTTGGATTAATGTTTTTAAGAAACTACAGTGAGGAAATATTATGATCCTTGACTTGTGACTCCATTTCCATTTCACGACCGAATTAATTAGTAATGCACATTTTTTTTTATTTTATTTTTTTTAAACCATACGAACCCAGTGTTAAAATAATTATATCGACCTGACGACCTCAACCTGTCGACCTGTTGTCGAATTCAAGTCGTAATTTCTATTACCTATTTTTATTCTACGAAAGGTCGGGGGAGATTCCGGGAGATGTTGAGGGTCGTCGCTAGGCCGCGGAAAATGTAACGCGTGAAAATAATTAGGAAGTTAATTAAACAACTTTCCCCTTCCATTTTTAGTGTAAGACGATACATCTTCATTCATCAACGACCATCTATTTCCCCATACAACCTTCCCAGTGCTGAACTCTATGACCTCAGAGGGCAGAGGCTGAATAGTCATTGTTTTTGCCCCGACTCTGTGGGGAGGACGCAAAAAATAGTTGTCTATGGCGAAAGGACGGCGCGCGCTGCGATGCGAATAATCCACTAGTAATATAAACAGTGTCTCTTCTCTTAGCTTTGGTTAGGGGAAATTAGGGTGGCTGTGCGTTTGGTTGAAAAAGGACAGCTAGTGTTCGGAGAGTCCTTTTGATCTACTTTTCCTGCTGCTGCATTTCCTTTGTAGACACAAAATGCTAGGTGAGTGACTAGCTACCTATACGGTTATGTGCCCTAATAATATCATGTTACCCACTTGTCTAATAAAGGACTTAAGGTCTCAGCACACATATGGGATCGGAAAGGGATCGTAACCGTAACGCCTTTCGCCTCGCTGTCAACCAGGCGTCAACCTACCGTATGCACGTAACGAAAGCGTATCAGCAGCGCCTGTACGTCAACTCGGCTACGGCTAGGCGACACCGCGCTTACGCCTCGCCGCCCCCTGGCTGACCTGGTTGGCACCAGATCAGTTTGAATCCAAACGTTAAGTGTAGCGCACGGTTATGTCTTGGTTTACAATACGTGAGTTGGCTATCATAGCCATAGCACTTGATGAAGAGGAAAAAGAAAATAGCAAGAAAAACTTAAAATTTTAAATAAAACATACGCGCAACACGAATGAAATACTCCTTGCGAATGGCGGCGTCTTTAGCAGGCAAGTCGCGGGAGGGGAAAGGGGAAAGGGTGGACGAAGAGATGTGAGCTCGGGTACGGAGAGACGTAAGCGCGGGGACGGAGAAACGTAAGCGCGGGGACGATGAGCCGTAAGCGCGGGAATTCAAGTTCGGAGCCTGTTCCGAGGCGAGGTGATTACGTTATTATTCCGATTAGTGTGCGTTGCAGTAGGGAGTTTAATACAAACCATTCTGAACGGCTCGAGGCGATACGGTGACGATCCCTTTCCGATCCCATATGTGTGCTGAGACCCTTAATTTTGAAACCTGAAGACAATAAATAGAAGTGTCGTCTTTTTGGTTTCAGCATATGGAAAATAACTGTAGTTCAAATCCGTACAATATCGCAATGTACCAAATTTTCCACAAACATGGTTCACCTTCTTCAGCTAAGAGAGTGAGTTTATTAAAAATTGGATTTGTTCTTGCACGCGGCGCCGCCCTCACACCGAGCATTATTATTATTATTTTATTATCATCCCGTAAGCGGGGAACAGTAGGCTTGTCGATGGGTAAAGGTAAATATTTTGTTTTGATTTCACGAAGAGATTCCATTGCTTTTTCTGAAGTAGCGTTGTGTTTCTGGAAAATAAAAGTTATTTTTAAATATATTTTTCAAGAAATATGATAGAAGCTAGAGGTTTTCCAAAAGTACAAGTTCTTTACATATAAACCAGCTTGCTCCACCCATTATTTACCTATTATATCTATCTCCTGAAAATTGCAGGCACTAATAAGTTATGGTGTAGTGGCGACCGAAGATATTCGAACGTATTTACCCAAATTAGTATTTGAACCATTAACAAAACCAACATTTAGAAAGATACCTACCTGTTAGCTTGTTTAACAGTTATATGAACCGTTTATTTTCCTGTCTCCTATCTCATCAATCTATAATATCTACTCGGGTTTTACTTGGATCAAATTGATAATTTGCATTCTCTCTCCTCTCTCATTTAATAACTTTTCAATCTGCCTTAGTTTTAATCCAAGCTTCTTTGCACCCACTTTTGCTTTTCCGGCTGCGGATTAAAGAAACAATTTATAATTTAATTACCAATGAGCCCATTAAAGTTGTGCAGTTCCAGTTCAATGGCGGCATGGCAAAGATACGTATTTGTAAATTAGATCGGAACTTATTTAATCCTGTTTGTGACCCTCCGCCCTCTGCCCTCCGGCACGTCGACCTAAAATATTGCTGACATTTTTCAGACTTAGTCCTCTGCTCACCCCTCAGCGATGAGGGATAGTTATAACGAGATGCGTTTGTTTGCTATCCGAAGGGGTGGTGAATTAATTTCGTTGAAATTTTCAACTTGTGATATACTAGTTGGTACATTTGCGTGGCCGAGTGTGTAAACGATGGCTCACGGTAAACAGTTTTGGTTTTAATTTTGTCTGACTCTGGGCTTGAGTAATTAGTTAAGTTGATTGAAATGTTAAATCAAATAGATGTTCAGTACATTTTATTTTAATTAACTAGTTTTCGATAAGTGGAAACTGAAAGATAGGAATAGTTTAGAATACACTTGTGGTCAAGTCAAAAGAGGCCTTTGTTCGTCAAAGTATTTTAGAAGCACAGAAATAGTATTTGAGCCTCTAGAGAGCGTAGCAATAGCGTTCAAATTGCTTTCTTCGTATTATAGTATCAACGTTGTTATAATTACAATCAAATCAAACGTAATCAAAGAAAGGCTGCATCAACTGTGGGTACAGTGTATCGCCCGGGTGGTCTCCAGTGCGCCGCCATCTGCGTCCGCGCAGCGTTGCCAATCGCTTAGACGCGCCGCCATTTGTACCGACACTGTGAGGCTTTTTCTTTTAAATCCATTTGAAGGAAGTAATCTGAGATGGGAAATTAATTTGAGAATGAGTTTTTTAAGCCTTCGTGGATGAAAGCAAGGAGAGGTTTTGTGAAGGTGTGATGTGATGGCTGGACAACGTTTTTAAAGCTTGGTCTATAAATGCCAGTGAATAGTATAAGTAACTCCTAAATTTGGTATTACAAAACAAAAAAAAAAACTGTAAACTGTGTGAAAAAAATAGGCGTATTTTACAACAATTGTCGTTGGTCCTGGCTATTATTTGTAAATCTTTGACAGTCGTCAATGTTAGTCAGAAACTCATAAGTCTGACAACCAGTCTTACCATGAGAACATTACCCATGGAGTATTGTATTTCCCAGTAACTGGGTTGTGGAGGTCCGGTATGCAGTCACTCCATGTTAAATACTGATATTCAGCTGCATCTGGTTCGACTGGAAGCCGACCCCAATATTGTTGGGAAAAGACTACAGGTAGATGATTAATAATTTAGGTGTCCTGACATAAAAAAAATTTACTAATTGACACGTTCCAAAATTATTATCCACAAGACTCCGGCCGACTAAACCCTTGTTTTACAGAAATAGATACCTAGACTATGTATGTACAATTTACTGCTGAGAAATGAGCTTACTATTCTATACTACTCTATGCTCTCGGTACAATTGTATAATACGGTGAGCCACTTTTGATTCTCTTCATCAATGTCCAGGGCTCATGTCTCCATTTCCTCGTCTGTCTATCGACTGACAAATCAATCGGCGATGCATGAGTGATAGCCGATCGGCGCGGCTCTAGCCGACGGCCATTTGCATTGACTGATCTGTGATTGAAGTGGTACAGACGTTTATATCATGATGTGGATGGACGGTGCTTTTATTTGTGATACATGAACTCTCTGCCTGCGTCTGTGTTTCCGAACGCATACAACCCAAATCTCTTCAAAGTTAGAGTGAACAGGCTTCTTCTGGGTAAGCTCGCTCCACCGTCGACCTTGTCTTAGTCTTTCCTGACCTAGACTAAGGTCAAGCCTAAGGTAAACCCATCACACATAAAAAAAAAAAAAACATTTGATAGACTCCGTTCATAACTGTTCTTCACATATTTTACGATTTTTGTTACTATTGTCTAACAGAATATCTCAGTAGTTACTGAAAAAAAAAAACAACTGGAACATCGAAATGCTGGTCGTTGATCTTAATCAGCATAATTTTTATTGTCATTAATTTATTTCTTTATTTCGATGGTACGGCAGCCACCGAATTAAGTTATCCCAAACTTTACCAATGCCACAGTGTCATCGCTAGAGATACGTTTGTTGTGTAGGTAGTTTTAGTCAGGCAAAAACCTTCTAAGATCCAGCTATGATTCGCGTTTTACATTTAATAAGACAGTATTGCACACATTTCTAGAAACCACTGTGAAAACAGGGACTTTTAAGTACCTCCATCCTATATTTAGTTCAAGAACTGTTGCCAACATATATCAACTTCGCCCTCGTTCCTTAACATAACAGTTCTAGCTTTCTGGGTAACCCACCCAGCAGCTAAGTCCACGATAATCCCCTTTGACTCTTCATTTAAATCTCTTCTGTCACTACAAAAGATGTCGGGCCACATCGACATTACCGTCAGTGACTGGCACTTCGCCCCACGATTCGTGGAACTCTTCGTTTGTCACGCTGTACTGTAGTCACTTGTTTCAACTGATGTGTACCTAATTGTACGATGTGTTTATTTAATGTGGCTTCATTTTGGAAGAGTAACTTACGATGTGTGAATCAGACAATTAGATTAGAAAACACAGTTTACCAATTCTGCTAAATGGTTTATTCCAAACGTTGCATCGTGCCCATCACAGTAATATTAAAACAGGAGAAGTGGTAAGGGGGCGTGTCGTTGACACCAGGTCCTGAGCGTTTTGGCTAGCTATTGACTTGGACTACTTTATTTTTGTTTCCTTTATTACTCCGACTGTATTGTTTTTCATAAAATACATTGCTCTTTTACAACGATCTCACATTATCACTGAGTGACTGGACCAGCAATGTAAAGCTAACAAAACGATACCTCAACAAGCCGTAATGTCGCGTGGTGCGTTCGTTGTATTTGAGCGGGAGAAGTACCGCCCATCGCGTGTCGCGACAACACACAATGATAATTGTTAGTGTGAGTAAGTTACACGGAAAAAGAGTACGCTGTGGTTTTAAGAATAAGGTTTATATTTAAATGACTGAGTTATCGATGGCGCGTGTGTGCACTTGTTCGTAGTATTGTTTTGATAGAACTACATCTATACTAATATTATAAAGAGGTAACATTTGTTTGTAAGTTTGTAAGTTTGTATGTAGGGGGTAATCTCCGGAAGTAATGAACCGATTTTAAAAATTATTTCAGTGGTAGAAAGCTACATTATCCGTGAGTGCTATAGGCTATAAATTATAAAGATATCATGCATATTAGCCGAAATATGTCGTTTTTTGTCAAGCCGGGCGGAAAAAAATTGCTCTTCCAACACAGTTATTCGCATGCGCTGCCTTAACAGTTGTATATAATTGAAAACAATGTATGGCAAAAATGTCCGCTTTGAATAGTTCTACAATAAAGTCCGCGACACCATATTTTTATCTTTTATATTTTAGCAGATATAGCAGCTTTCATGAGTTAAAAAAAGTTATTTTCGATGTACTTGCCTTTGGACGATTTTTTACACAATAAAACATTAAACCTTATCGAAAAAAATATTATTATGATCACAATAACATCATAGAGATACGATTTTCCTAAAATAGTATGTCAATTGGTTAAATAGTTTCGAAGATAACATAAAATTATTAAATCGCAAAATGCCGCCGTCCATTCACGAACCGCATTAGAACACGCTTCGTACGGACGTTTTATCTATTTACCTATAGATGGCGTTGTGATTTGCACAACGCCATCTGTGTGGTGGGCTTTTTTTTTCTTTTTTTTTTTTGGTGGTAAAAACATCAAATGACTCATCCCGCCCTGGGTGGGCCGGAAGAAAAAACCCGCGACCCCAGTAGGCATTTGGCGCAAAACACGACTCGCCACCGACCCGGGCTTGGTCCTTGGACGGATGGTGAGCTACCCATCACTCACCGTCCGCAAGCCCGTTCCGCCGCTGTGCCCTCAGCTTATCAGAGAGGCTATATATACATATACGGGCAAAGAGACCCCTTAGGCACACAGTGCCTAAGGGGTCTCTTAAGACAGGAAACCTCCACGTGCGCCCGTGGACTGGAGTTCCCTCTCGGATACGTCCGGGTGTAGACCAGTTTTTCGGCCCGGTGCACCCTGGGATGCGGGCAAAACTCTTCCTTAGGCACTGTGTGCCTACGGGGTCTTTGCCCGTATGCGAATAGCCTGTCGTGTGGACGCTCCAACGCGTGTCCCTCTGATCAGCAGAGGGCACAGCGGCGGAGCGGGCTTGCGGTCGGTGAGTGATGGGTAGCTCGCCGTCCGACCAGGGACCAAGCCCGGGTCATTCGGCGCGTCGTGATACGCGCCAAATGCCTGCTGGGGCGCGGGTTTTTTCTTAACCCAGGTTACCGTGGCCCCAGAACGTAAAGGGCATCCGAAGGAACACGGGTGGATTTTAGTCAGTAAGAGTCTGACAGTCCCTTCCGCCCCACCCAGGACGGGAGGACTCATTTGATGATTTTACAACTTAAAAAAAAAGTACTAACCGAACCACAGTCATCATTAATTCATCACAAGTTAAAATATTAATGCCCAACGAAGTGGGCACGGGTCAGCTAGTATGCAATATTATCGTTATGGTGGGGCTGTTCCGGCTTCACCGGTTTTCTATACATTTTAAACTCCACGCCATATCTCCTTCTTTAAGATATCTGTGGTGCCCATCGTGCCCAGTACCCGGTATCGGTCCAGACTTACGAGTTGTAGGTCGTGGGTTCGAACCCCGCCAGGCGCATTACTTTGTGTAATTTATTTCATCACCACTGCTCTCAAAACGGTGAAGGAAAACATCGTGAGGAATCGGCATATCCTCCCAAGACCAAAACTTCGAAGACATGTGGCATGGACATCCACCACCGCACTGGGCCCGCACGGTGGATTATGGCCCACTCCCTCATACAGAGAGGAGACCCAGATCCATAAATCTAGGTATTTTACCAGTCACATTAAGTCACACCTGTTTCAATCCGTATTAAATTATAGTTAATGACTTCTTGCACTTAGCATACAATGATTTAATACAGACAAACTCGGATAGCAAGCAAATTAACGCCTCAATCCCCCAAGGGAGTGTTATTGGATGCCTTCTATTTATCATCTATATAAATGACCTCCCTACAATCATAAATGAGTCATGTGTTCTGTTTGCCGACGATATCTCAGTACTAACCTCCTGCCACGACAATACAAACTTAACCGAAATACTTACAGGTATACTCAATAAAATTATAACTTGGATGACAGAACATAATCTGGAACTAAATTTCAATAAAACTAAAATCATATCCTTCTATCCACATCAGAAAACTCCTTTAGACATAAAATTTACTTACAATGACAAAAAAATTGAAACTGTTAAAGAATTCAACCTACTTGGCTTATCCATAGATACACATTTAAATTGGAAATCGCATATTAAAAAAAAAAGGTTGCACTCCAGGAGTGCCGGTAGAAGTGAAAACTTTTTTGTTACTATGTTTTATTTTTAATTTGAATGACGTCTTACTCATTTTCGATCAGGGTCACGTGACCCTGACGCGAGTTTTAAATTTTTTACCCATTACAGAAAAAGTGTACAACGCCGCTAAAGAAGTTTTCACTTCAAAAATCAGGACAAAGTTGTCAAAATTTGCCTATGCCCTGCGTGAAATAAAAAACCGGCCAAGTGCGTGTCGGGCCACGCACAGTGTAGGGTTCCGTAGTTGCCCATCAAAATACTTATGCGAACTAACTAAACTGATTCGCTGAATTTAATTTTAAAAAGAAGAATTTTCAAAATCGGTCCAGGAGTCTTTGAGAAATCGGGGAAAATGCATAAGAAAAAAGATTACGACGAATTTAGAACCTCCTCCTTTTTTTGAATTTAGTTAAAAATATTTGACGATAAAAACCTACTTATCCCCAAAAAACATACCTATAAAAGCTGTAAAATAAAGTTGACAAACTTACATTTGCAGTTCTCTCCGATACATTTTGTTTAAGAAAATATGAATCCAAGTACATTTTATAAGTTGGTCGACTATTACTCGTAAAGTTGTAAAGCCTACTTAGTCATGATAATTTTCTTTTAAACTTCGTTATATATACTACTATTGTGAATTTTTTCACACCCCCAAACATAACCGTTTAGCTGGTAGAGGGGGGGGACACTCGAATCGAGCAAAATTTAGCACTTTAAAGCTTAATATTTCACAAACGAATTTTTTTATCAAAAAATTGTTAATGGAAACTATCATTATTTTTTAAAGGCCTATTTAATGATACCCCACACTAAGGGGTACGCGAGAAAAAAAAAATCCTCACTTTACGTGTAAGTACTGGAGGTACCCTAAAAAAAAAATATTTTACGAGATTTTATTTACCACTTTTTCGGCACAACAAATCCGTATATTTACACCAAATTACAGCTCTCTAGTACTGTGCGTCTCTGAGCTAAACTGCGGACAGACGGACGGACGGACGGACGGACGGACGGACGGACGGACGGACGGACGGACATGGCGAAACTATAAGGGTTCCTTGTTGACTACGGAACCCTAAAAATCAACTAACCTCTCCACTGCTCTGGTTACGTACTATGCCTATGCATACGCATGGTTAAGCTACGGCGTAATATTATGGGGAAATAGCACAGACGCATCAACACTCTTCTTACTACAAAAACGACTGATTAGAATACTAGCCAATATAGATAACACCGACAGCTGCAAACCCCATTTTCAAGAATATAAAATTCTAACACTACCTTGTATTTATATCTTGGAAATGTGTAAATTTGTTAAAAATAATGAAAAACTCTTCACTACACGAGAAAAAATACAAACTCACTACACACTACGACACAAAAATAGACTAAACCAGCCAGGTTCTAAACTTAAAATACATTCCACAAGCACTGTTGACGACGGTGTCGTGGTCCGCTCGTCTCTATAAAATAATATTGTTCTGTTAGTTTTAAGTGTGTTCTCTATTACAGTGTATGTAATATTTCTTAAATAAATTAAAATGACCAACAAGAACGGACTGCACACGGGCTCGCGCTCTGATTGGCTAATGCGCGACACGACACCCCCGCGAGCCTACCGCCCCGCGGCCGCCATGGCAGAACGATCGGGCAGTTGGGCAGTGCGACAGAAAACCCCGCGACGAGTCCACGCGCTCAAAAAGCGCCCGCGCATTCCGTCCTAGTTGGTCTGTACCAGTGAAACAGTCGTTTTCCTCAAATCTTACTACCACCCAGTACCTATCAGCTACAAAGCTGGCCCATCGAGCCGCATAGTTCATCGGTAGTGAGAAACAAAACCTGTGTAGCAGGGATGTCGTTGTTCCATTCGCCGCATGTCGTGAAAACACGTGCACAAAAGAAAATGGAGCAACTGGCTAACGAAGAAGGAAGACAGCTTGAATCCAAATCAGATCTGCTGCATAGCAGTACGGATGCAGTGAAAAAATTCGGGAAAGTGCATTCAGATATCGGTTTAAACCCACGTAATACCGCGAGCTTGAAGTTGCGACAAGATGGCGGCGTGTGCAAAAGTTCTTGCAAGTCACATGCGGCGTCGTCAGCAACACGGCGGCAGCAATTGGAATACGAAGCCGCACAAATCAAAGCTAAAATTGAAATGGAAGAAATTCAAACAAAGGCTCGCATCGAAAAAGAATTGGTCGACAAGAAATTGGCCATGGACTTGGCCGAGTTGGAATCAAAATCGCGCTGCTCAAATCAATCTTCATCAGCTTCCTACAAAAGCAAAGTGGAAAATTGGCTGGAAAAGTCTGTTGCTGAACCCGGCACGTCGCACGATGGCAACAAAGCGACTGTCGGTGGCGGTGAGTGCCACCGCAACATTGACGGCGACGACACGGCTATACCACGTGCGACCGGGACGGGGACCCATCGCGCCATCGAGGAGCTGGCCAACGCGATTATGAAGGCTGTCGACTCATCTAATTCTAACACGGGCAATACGGTGCTGTTATCGAGGCTAGCCACCTCGAAGGATCTGCCTTTGTACTCTGGAGATCCGTTGGAATGGATACAATTTCGTGAAGCGTTTTACGAATCGTCACGGGTATGTAAGTACAGTGATACTGAAAATGTGTGGCGTCTACGAAAGTGTTTACGCGGCGACGCAAAAGATGCAGCCGCTGCATTGCTGATGGGAGCGAGCTCACCCCACGATATTATAGAAACGCTCGAACTGAGGTTCGGTAGACCAGAAAACGTCATGCGGCAAGTTATATCACAACTGAAAAAGTTATCACCACTACCACACACATACCACGCCGAAATTGTGAAGTTCGCCATAAAAATAAAAAATTACGTCACCGCCGTAACTACATTGAAACAAATAGATTACTTGAAAAGTCCAGAGTTGATAACAATCGTCGTATCCAAACTACCTACAGGACTCGTTAGCAAATGGGTAGAATACCTACACGAAAACCGAGTACACAGTGAAACGCCTAAATTGGAACTGCTGGCCAAATTCCTATATGAGGAAGCACAAAAAGTTGCAGAGTCGGGAGTCAGCCACATACAATACCAGAATGATTTTAACAACAATAAACACCAGAAAAAGCATAGCGATCGTCATTCCGTGCTAACATCTGTTAAGGTCAGTGACCCCGACACTGCCGGCAAGTGCAAGTTTTGCAAAAGGAACAAGCATGCGCTGCCAGACTGCAGTCAATTCAAGCGAGCCATGAGAAAGGATAGATGGCGATTTGTTCGAGTAAACATGTTATGTTTTAAATGTCTCCGTGCTCGGCACCCGGACAAGGACGAGTGTACTGCGGAAAACTGCAACGTCGAGGCCTGTGGGGGGCCTCATCACCAGCTGCTGCACTGGACGAAGCCAGGAGTGGCGCGCCGTGAAACACCCGCGCCACCCAACGATACCGCGAGCGCGGCGCCCAACTCCGCTGGCGCCGCCGCTAGTGAGCTCGTCTCACACGCCAGCACCAGTGCCGCGCAGTGTCTCGAAGTGTCAGTGATAAAACCAAAGACAAATGTAGTGCTTAAAATAGTGCCGGTCACCATTCATGGACCCAGGTCAAGCGTGGCCACGCATGCACTCCTAGACGACGGCGCAACAGTGACTCTCATCGCGGCCGACCTTGCCGATCAAGTCGGTCTGCACGGGGAAAGGGTCACAATGCGTGCTTCAGGTGCATGGGACTCAGAGTTATTGTGCGAGACTGAAATAATTAAATGTAAAATAAGTAACAGTGACGGTAACAAATTCAACTTACGTGCTCGTAAACTCAAAGAACTTAATTTGCCCTTACAGTTATTCACCTCTAATGTAAATTATTGTGAAATAAATTCCAGTAATAATAACCCCTTAATATGTTGTGATAGCAATGTTAAACCTAAAATATTAATTGGTCAGGACAACTATGATTTGATTGCACCTATTTTATGTAAGAAGTATAAGCCGGGCGGACCATACATCACGCAAACGTTATTGGGCTGGTGTGTGCACGGAGCTTGGCAGGCTGACTTTACTGGTAAGCGCGCCGAGCGCGTCAACAACATCAGCTGCGTTGGTGGCGCCGGCGGCGAGTCAGCCGCAGCGCACGGAGCG
Source organism: Agrotis segetum (assembly GCA_036375495.1). Lineage (NCBI taxonomy): Eukaryota > Metazoa > Arthropoda > Insecta > Lepidoptera > Noctuidae > Agrotis > Agrotis segetum. Next base: position 2,224,235 of record JAQSVV010000280.1, on the reverse strand, counting down.
GCGACAAGTCATTCAGGTAAGCCTGCCGCGCACGCGCTCCGCGACCCGTCCGCGAGCAACGGCAGCGCGGGCGCGAGCCTCGCGTCACGTTCTGATTTTCTTACATGTGCAGATAAACCATTGTATCAGTCAGCTGTTGTTAAAGATACCTTCGAATGTAGTACAGACATTGATTTATGCCAATTACACGATTTAATCCGCTGTTCATTTTCACTCGATTCAATTGGTATCAGTAACAAACCGCGTCAAAATATTGAAGAATTACGAGCCGTAAATATCCTTAACGAGTCAGCTGAGTTAGTTGACGGTCAATGGTCGGTAAAGCTTCCATGGAAGCACGATCAATTTGTTATGCCGGACTCTTATCCCGTAGCATTAAAACGATTACAGTCGGTAGAAAGAAAAATGTCTTCTAATTCAGAATATGAAATAAGATATCGCGAACGTATTGAACATTTACTTCAAAATAATTACGCACGAAAACTGACTGAGGAAGAGTGCAGGTTCGATTCCGAGACGAACCACGTTTGGTATTTACCGCACTTTGGTGTAGACAACCCAAACAAAAAGAAGTTGCGATTGGTTTTTGATGCCGCCGCCAAAAGTGACAATATGTCACTTAATGACTTTCTACTCCAAGGGCCCGACTTATTACAATCTTTATATGGTATAATGTTTAGGTTTAGAGAGAACCCTATAGGAATAATAGGAGACATAAAAGATATGTTCTTACGTATTAAAATACATAAAAGCGATCAAAATGCGTTAAGGTTTTTGTGGAAGGAGAAAGGCAGCGACGTTGTAAATAAGTATGTAATGACGTCACTTATTTTTGGCGCGAATTGTTCCCCGTTTGTTGCCCAATTTATTAATCAGGATAAAAATGCTTCACGATTTAGTCAACAGATGCCAGACGCTGTGAAGGCTATAAAAAACAATCAGTACATGGATGATTATATTGATAGCTTTTCTGATAAGGAGGTAGCTAGGAAAATAATACGGGAAATTTCATTAATTCATAGTGAAGGTGGATTTAAAATGTGTAACTTTCTCAGCAATGTACCTAGCGTGCTATGTGACATTCCGAAAGATAGTCTTAGCGACATAGCAATAAAGTTCAATTTTGATAAACAGGCGGAGCGCGCATTAGGCGTATTGTGGTTCCCGCGCAGCGATCAGTTAGCTTTAGATTTATCTTTTAAACGTATTCCGCAAGATATTATACTTTTGAAACGAATACCTACTAAGCGCGAAATGCTAAGCATAGTAATGTCTATTTTTGATATACACGGCTATTTGGGACCGTTTACCATCAAGGGAAAAATATTGATGCGTGAAACATGGAAACTTAATATCAAATGGGATGAAAAATTGAATGATAAATTATATGATTTATTCTGTAAGTGGATTAATCAATTTAAGGAGATAAATAATATTAGAATTCCGCGTTTTTATTTTTCTTGCGATCAGACGAGTGATAGTTTAGCTAGTTTAGAGCTTCATTTATTTTGTGATGCATCGCCGAGCGCGTACGCTGCTGTCGCATATTGGCGTCGTGAAAGCAGCGACGGACAAGTAACCGTATCGTTTATCGCGAGTAAATGCAAAGTTACTCCATTAAAACCGGTTTCCGTGCCTAGACTTGAGTTGCAGGGAGCCGTCTTAGCATGCAAGTTAGCTAATAGTGTTAAAAGGGAACATCGTTTACAACCTAATTTAGTATTCTACTGGACAGATTCGACTACGGTTTTACACTGGGTTAAAAATAATTGTAGAACGTATAAAGCATTCATCGCGAACAGGCTAGGAGAAATAGATGAGTTGAGTAAGTCCGACGAGTGGCGATATGTGCCCACTGGCGAAAACGTCGCAGACCTGGCGACAAAAAATAATGATTACGTATTGAGTAGTGATTCGGAGTGGTTCTCGGGCCCGTCGTTCTTACACCAGCCGCGTTCTTGTTGGCCGCAACAACCTGAAATAAAAACAATTAGTGATGATATATTAGAAAAAGTAAATGTCGTTCAAGATGATAATATAATAAGAGACTTACCTGTTCCCGAACCAAGACGATTCTCTAGTTGGCTGCGATTATTACGTAGTACTGCAACTGTTCTATTGTTTGTTGAAAAATGTAAGAAAAGTGAGATTAAAGTAATTAACGAAAAATTGATAAATCAAGCAGAACTATTGTTACTTCGTTACTCACAAGAATGTTCCTTTCCAAATGAAATAAATTTGCTTAGATTAAACAGAGAAGTAAATAAAGATAGCCGTTTGAGATCACTCACTCCGATAATAGACAAAAATAATTTGTTACGCATAGGTAGTCGTATCGGTAACGTAAAGGATGTAGATCAGCAAACTAAATACCCAATAATTTTAGATGGCAATGAGTACATCGCGCGACTTATCGTTACTCAATACCATATAAAGGCCGCGCACTCTAGTAACGAAACGGTAGTTAATGAGTTGCGTCAAAAATATTGGCTCGTCAGACTAAGACCCACTGTCCGTTCCATAGCCAAACAGTGTTTATTTTGCCGCTTTAGAAAAGCCATGCCGAGTCCGCCGCGCCTCGGTGACCTACCCGACTGTAGACTCGAACATCATCAACGGCCATTTACTATGTGCGGAGTGGACCTATTCGGGCCAATAGAAGTAGTGGTCGGCCGACAACGGGTACGTAGGTACGGTGTACTCTTTACGTGCCTCACGGTGCGCGCGGTCCATATTGAAGTAGTTCCTACTCTTACTACTGATTCCATGATAATGTCGCTTCGTAGAATGGCCGCTCGTAGGGGTTGGCCACACACCATGTTTTCAGACAATGGGACTAATTTGAGAGGGGCTAACACGGAAATGAAAAGGGCTTATAAAGAACTACTTGATAATCAACAAACATTAACTACTGAAGCTTTGAACAAGGGAGTCGAGTGGAAGTTTATCCCTCCGGCCAGTCCACATATGGGTGGCGCATGGGAGCGTCTTGTTAGGAGCGTTAAAACAGCATTAAAAGTAGTACTAAAGGAAAGAGCTCCGCGAGAAGAAACTTTGCTTACTTTGTTATGTGAAGTTGAGAACATGATAAACGGACGACCCTTGACTCATGTTTCCGTCGACCCACGCGACCCAGAGTCTCTAACACCTAATCATTTTCTGCTAGGGTCTTCATCCAATCTCCCACAAATAGGTATCTTTGATGACAGTGACTTATACCTCAGAAAGCAATGGCGTATTGCACAACGCCTAGCCGATTTATTTTGGTCTAGGTGGCTCCGAGAAGTATTGCCTACACTAGCGCCCCGCAAAAAATGGAACCGCGAGGGTGCACAGCTAAAGGTAGGTGACCTAGTTGTCGTAGTGGACCCCGCTTCCCCTCGGAATGTCTGGCCAAAGGGAATCATTCATCAAGTTTATCCGGGAGCTGATGGACGGGTAAGAACCGTAGACATCAAAACAAAAACAGGTATTATGAAACGACCGGCCACACGAGTAGCTCTCCTCATGAGTTTTGAGTGTCGCAATGACGACACTAAGGGGCAGGATGTTGACGACGGTGTCGTGGTCCGCTCGTCTCTATAAAATAATATTGTTCTGTTAGTTTTAAGTGTGTTCTCTATTACAGTGTATGTAATATTTCTTAAATAAATTAAAATGACCAACAAGAACGGACTGCACACGGGCGCGCGCTCTGATTGGCTAATGCGCGACACGACACCCCCGCGAGCCTACCGCCCCGCGGCCGCCATGGCAGAACGATCGGGCAGTTGGGCAGTGCGACAGAAAACCCCGCGACGAGTCCACGCGCTCAAAAAGCGCCCGCGCATTCCGTCCTAGTTGGTCTGTACCAGTGAAACAGTCGTTTTCCTCAAATCTTACTACCACCCAGTACCTATCAGCTACAAGCACTTTAGTAATGTCAGTTAAAATATATAATAAATTACCAGATGACATAAAAAATGAACAAAAATTTAATATCTTTATAAATAAATTAAAACAATTTCTAATCCGTAAATGTTATTATAATGTACATGAATATTTAAATGATAAATTTAATAAATAAATAATAATACCGAAAACGTAATAATAATCTATAATACAAATAATAATAATACCTACATGTATAAATTAAATAAATATTGATGCATAAATTCAATATATAAGCCGCAAAAATTATGTGATACATTTAATTATAAGCCTACCTACATTATATTAATTGAAGTTGTGAACAAATATTTATAATAGCCCTCCTTCTAATATTTATGTTGTTATGCCCGACAGGGCCCACAATGCTCCAAAACTATTGTATGTATCTTTATGTACCTACCTACCACCTAAGTTCACATTGTGGAATGCAATAAACGTATTGAGTATTGAGTAAACTTGCCTTCACTAAAGTACAACGTTCCTATCAAAGTAAATGCTGAGTCAGCTCTACATAGATTACCAGATTAGTTTACCAAAGTTTACTTTATAATTCAGACGCTGTTAAACCTAGTTTAATGTCTTATTCAAACACCAGATGATATACAAGATTGTCTGAGCGAACGAAACTGGGCCTGTGTCTGAATTATTTAAAATATTTGCTTTATCTACAACATTGATTTAGTTAACTTTACAAGTCCGTTGACATTTTAAAGGTTGTTGTTGTTTATGCTTTACTTTAGTTTCAATCAAAATAATTCCTACCACACAAGAAAATAATAGCGACAAGCACTAAGCTTATCGCTATTATTTTCTTGTGTGTACCTAGTGTGTAGTAAGATTTTTTTCATCCCCCCATCTCGGAAAGGCTATTTTTCCTCTTCGATATCTGAGCGTAAAAGCCGTTTTTATCCTCTAGTGGATAAAGTAAATTGAATTTGGAACATGCACGTGCAGTAAAGAGTCGTACCAGTAAAGGCGGCTGCTGACCCCTACAGCTGATCGCTTGTTGTGGTGCCCATTGGGCTAACTTGAATCCCGAACCAGAATCCTTTGGTGCGTAATCTACTATTAATTTATTACAATCTAAAAAGAATAGAATAGAAAACATTTATTTTAAATGGACACACACACAGACATAATAAAAAATAAAATCTCAGACTCGGAACCTTCTTGACTCAGAACTTTTCTTTTGCGGTTTTCTTTTCACGTCCTACTTATTGTTAAGAAAAACCAAGATAAAAATAAGAAACTTAAAAACATACTAAACTATATTTTATTTTCTGTAATACTTATCTATAATAACGTAGTAAGTAGTTATTACCTAAACTTTTTTTGCATCTACTCATTTCCTCGCTGAGGTGGGATGAAAAGTTACGTGTTGCACTCGAGTGCAAAGATTTTTCACCTTGTGCTCTTTTGATTCCCTCGCTACCGCTCATGATTCTAATTTTTGAATCACTCGTTGCACTCGTGATTCAATTTTAGAATCATTCGCTTGCTCGGTCATCAAAATTGAGCACGCGGTTAAAAAGCAACTTTGCACTCTTGTATAACAAATAACTATTTTTGACACCTTAAGCTTCTACTAAGAGTTTCAAAGAAGGCAGCTCCCAATTTTGAAGTTCTTACATACCTCAAGTCCCTAAACGAAACAGATTTTATTCCTAAAATCATTTTATTGGTCTTAAACCTGGTCTTATTATTGGGTTATTAAAAATGCTGTATCTAACACCGAGTGCGAGTGCAGCGCCCCGATTCAAACTATGTTCCAGCTGTAGTGAGTATTCCGTGTCTGTTTATATATTGTCTATATATTTGTAGAATCCTGTCCTATATCCTCAAACCTATCCTGAAACATGTCTATATATTTATAGAATCAGAGGTGTTGATTCAGATAGCTAAGGGTACAACCCTTAGCTATCTGAATCAACACGTCTGATTCTGCAATAATCATGACCAGGGAACTGAGTCCCTGAGTACCCGTATAATGTTACGTAGCAATACGAAAAAAATAAGAAGTTTCGTCTACCACTACCTACATCTTGGGATGCTGCCCAGCAGAAAAGCTATTCTAAGGAACCAGTAACTACAATTTTATCTGAAGTTATGAGAATAGACAAGTGGAATTGTGCACAATTATGCACGTGCGTCACTAAGCATGTGTATGATGTTGTTAATTGTGTAACTCGGTCACTTGTCACAAGTCTAGGCTGTCTAGAGTCTGGTAGTTCACGATGTTATACAATTTCTCCCGGTCAATTGTAATTGTCACGACTAGATTGGAAGACACGCTGTGTGATCGTTCTATTATTTCTGTTTACAAGTAAAGTGACAGTTACAATTTAACGTGTTTGTCGAGTTCCTAGATAGTTCTAATTGACTCATCTCTAAACTACTTGAGCTTGTCTGAATCTTCGTTGCGGTGAATTGATGAAAATAGACCAATATTCAGGAAATTAATATAACATAATAAAACATGGTTTGGTTTTCCGAAGGACTTACAATCTAATCTCGAAGTTTATCGAGAAAACTCCATGTCAGAAAGTAATTTATTAACAAGTGGAGAAGTAATAATAGTTAGTTAAAGTGTTGGTTAAGTTTTACCGCTCGTTCTACTTACCACTCACTTGTGGAGTCGTGAGACTGAAACAATTATTAGAAAAGGAAGAGAGATTTGCTATACTCTAACTGTTAGAGACACTCTAACAATAAGATATATTTACCCATTACTTTAATGTGCCACTGCTAAATAAAGATTTAGGAAGTAAGGAAGTGGGGTCGACTGGCTGCGATGATGACTTCTACACTGTAAAGTAAAAAGTATCTAATAAAAGAAAAAATAATATGTTGTTGCGTTCAATTATATCAATTACTTATCATTTTGTTGTGTTCACAATACCTATTTGTCCTATAATAAAAACAGACCATTATGACAATGATTAGTAAATTAGTACCCACCCTACATATTTAAAAAAATAAATTTCTATGTCAGGTTTTCGTTTAACATATTACTTTGAAGTGTTTTCCTTAGTTATAGAAGAGCGGAGTCTTCTACTACAAGCTTATTTCTGCTTAAAAGAAGGCTCCAATCACAATCTTACTGTATGAATATTGTTAACGAAATAAACTATTTTGTTAAATTATGGAATCAGGCGTTACTTTGCGGAAATCCATGACATTAAAATGTTATGAAAAATATTTAGTTTTAATTCCGCGATAAAAATCCAGGCTTGTTGCAGGATGCAATCCCACCCTATGCAGTCATGCATATGCACATGCAGCAAAGGACCCACCCTCCCGCCCTCATGCATATGCACACATGCAACAAACGGAAAAACAAGCCATGCAATCAAACCTATACTCGACACGTGTTTCGCCCCTCCACGGGGCATCCTCAGGAGATGTTGACTCGACAAGCGCTCGGCCTCGAATGAGCTAGTTTGACAGCTCTCGCCTCTTTATATAGCGTCGTGATGACGCATACGAAACGTTATCGATACAACGTTATAAAGACGTTTGTATCGATCTACCTGCAATCATACTTAAAAGAGGTGATGTAATTAAGTTTGTTTGTTCATTCAACAGTGTATTATTATTATTATTATGTTTGGAGATTTCTAACTGCGTTTCGTTGCGTTATCGATGCGTCATCACGACGCTATATAAAGAGGCGAGAGCTGTCAAACTAGCTCGCTCCTGGCTGGAGGCCTAAGAATCATCTTTGGCAGCCACAGGAAAGTCCGGTTGAGCAGCACACAACCTAGTAGAGGTTGACCTGCGAGATGCCAGTATCAAAAAAAAAAAAAAAAAAAAATCAAACTAGCTCATTCGAGGCCGAGCGCTTGTCGAGTCAACATCTCCTGAGGATGCCCCGTGGAGGGGCGAAACACGTGTCGAGTATAGGTTTGATTGCATGGCTTGTTTTTCCGTTTGTTGCATGTGTGCATATGCATGAGGGCGGGAGGGTGGGTCCTTTGCTGCATGTGCATATGCATGACTGCATAGGGTGGGATTGCATCCTGCAACAAGCCTGGATTTTTGTCGCGGAATTTAAACTAAATATTTTTCATAACATTTTAAACTATTTTGTATTTGTATTTGTATTAGTACCCACAATGATCCAAGTTAGTAAGCCAAACGGAAGGTTGTGCAACAGCAATTGAATTTTTGAGATAATTCTATGAAGACAGGTAAAATAACATTGAAATAATAAACCTATCACCTGTCTATCGAGGCGATTGATTAAGCGACAGCAAATTGAAATGTGAAGGAAAATTGAAGGAAATCCCACATAACATAGGAAAAACATCTCATTTCAAATGTCACACTTACAGGTAACATATTGAGATATTACATACTTGTTACTTTGTTGTCTTGTGAGGAAATGGTCGATCTGTTCAAGTGTGTACGGAATACGATTTTGTTTTCATAAAATATTCAGGAAAAATGGTTGCGGGAATTGTGAAATACAATCTTGTTTTGATTCAATATAAATTGTGAAGTTTGCTGTATCGATCTACAAATGCCTTCCTAGTATGCAAAAATGCTTTAGTTTTAAGAGAGAGCCTATGTTTAGCTTTGTTCATAAAACTTGTTTAAATGTAATGGACTGTAAGACTTCTACTGACTAAAATCCACGGTGTCCTTCAATAGCCCTTTCTGTTCCGGAGTCACGGTAAGGAAATAGTCCCGCGACCCCGGCAGGCTTTGGCCCTCTGAGAGGGGGGCCCCGTCATTACGCTGACGCTCTTTGAGGCGCGCGTCGGACACAACGCGCCGTGGACCCGGGCATGGTCCATGGTCAGGCAGCGAGTTGCCCTTTACTCGCTGCCCGCATGCCCGCGCCTACGGTGGCCGGAGATCGTCTAGCGACGTCCGTCGCCGTGGGTGTCCACCACCGCGGGTGAGGCGGAGGGAGGACACTGTCCTCTCTCGCACGCGGCCCGCCTCCTCCTTCGCGAGCATTTCTGCTTGAAAAATACCTGCCCATTTACGAAGCAAATCCATCCATTGAACCATAAATGCGCGCTTGTCCGGTTGGCACGGGCCGGACGTATGATGACGGTTGCCGCCATATCGACGCTCCTATCAAGACGCAGACGGAATTATCTTTTTTTTTTTCTTTGTAAAAAGATAATTCCGTCTGAAGACAAGGGTTTTATTTATGAGAAAATATAAAGAAAAGAGAACTGGGCTCAGAGATAACCAATGGACATGTTCAAAAGCTTAAGAGGAAATTATAGCGGCTGCCATTTCATAGAGAGCGTTGCAGCTCGCGACTGACTGTAAGTATTTTTTTATGATTTTTGTCTCTCGGGAGAAAACGTTTTTCACATACCTACTAAATCACGACCAATCTCTTAGATTCTGGTGTCAATCGTTTCAGAATTTATTATATTCTAGGTTTGTAAGTCTTGCTTTTTTTCTAAAACTTCTTTATTTTTGATGATGATTTTGTCATAAAAATAGTAACTCTTAGGCGCCTGTAACTTTTAAACTATTATAAATTTCGAAAAAAAGAAAACCTATTAATCTAGTTTTTTACTGTTTCAGAAGCATTCTAAAAAATCATTTAGGGGCAGGAAAACGTTTTCTGTTTTAGTATGGACGAGCGCTCGGTAGACGATCGTCTTAATTGGTTGAAACTCTTCAGTAACTAGAATCAGTTGACTATAAAACTCTTAACTAAAATTAGCCTAACAATATTTAATTTATTGAACATCCTTCTATCCAATTTCAGGCTGAAAATGTTGTTACATGCAATTATCGACCGCTAGGTGTCGCTAGTTGGCAGTGAGTGGCGTACACTCTCAGTGTTCCCCACACAATGAACATCGCCCACACAATGAATAAGGTACGTGGTACACAGAAGGATAGTAGAAGATCAAGCTTTATAGCTTTGCAACGAACATAGTCCTGGTCACGGTTATTTTAGATTTTACGCTGCAGCTCATTTCTATTTCTGAAGTTGGATGTCGTTCTCCATGTTTGATCTACCTGTCAGACTTTACTAACTAAAACTATGCCAGTTTTTCCTCGCCTCCATAATTTATTTCCGGTGCCTCCTTATCGTTCGTGAGGTTTCTTGAATTCTAACACATGCAGGGTAAAAGTACTTACTAACATAAATAAACTCACTGCGATGTGTTATTTTGCCGGATTTTACAACAGCAGCATCATCAGAATCGCATTGTTACAAAATTCGGATTTGGTTATCATTGCAAATGAAATAGGGGTACAAATAAATGAATTTTCTAAGGTACAGCAATTTCTGGGCATTTGCCAAACATTCTAGTTATCACTTCATGACCTGCCAAATGTAGTTGATAACCATATTTTACAGTGTGTGATGGTATATAAATGTGAAAAGTAAAGCTTTTATAGCATTTACTGCACAACTGCCTTTAGCACTTCTCGTGGCATCACGCTGTTGTAATTAAGTCGCTTCAGACGGTAGCTAATAGTACTGAGCGAGTCATAACTTGTAACTGCATTGTGTTCAACCCATCTCTTACACATGGGGTAGGCAGACGACGGCGACGTGGTATCTATTTGTATGGTAACTTTTTTAAGGGGCACTGTTAATGCAAATAGTTTTGATTTTATATATTATTTTCTTCATGTTTCTAATTTCGGTGGTGCAATAACGGTGGTTTCGGTGGTAAGTTTATTGCCACAGATATTCGATCAATACTTAAATGGCTGTGGGTTCATGTGACTTTGGTCAGATATTTGCACCTGAGAGGCCACACAATTAATTGGACAAACTTTGGCGGGTAGCATTGTAAGTAGGTACATATTTTACCGAAACAGTTTAAATTGGCTTTAAAAAAAGGAACTAATGAATGTTATATGAATGAATGTTGTATGTGAATGTGATGTAGAAATTTTGAATTTTTTATCTGGGTCTGCATTTGACCTGTACAATATATTTTATAGATAAACTCTATATACTATACTTACTCAATTTTGTCTTATTATAGAATGGGAAAGCGAAAGGAAAAACAATCGAGAAAAAAAACTTTAGAAAGAAAACAGGCTGAAAGGCTAAAATAAAAGATGATACCAGTACTTGGCGTTGATGGCACAAATTAAGACCTATGTTAAAAATGACTTTGTCAGTGATTTGAATATCTTATGATTTTTGTTTTGTTCACTTCAGTTTTTTTGAGATATTTTATTATTTTATGTTTGTTACCGCATTGAACTCTTTTTTTATAAAAAAAAACTCTTATTATTTGCTCAAGTGTTAAGTAAACGAAAATCTCATCATCAGAATCTGTTATTTCTGACGTGATTAAATAAAAAGCATCATCCATCCATCTTCATCATAAAAACGTCAGCTCTTTTAATCATCAAATATTTTCTTAGGACAGTCGACTTAAATTTTCTAAGACCTGATCAAACAATTACAAATTTATGTAACAATAGTGGAATGATGTACAGCCTCTGCGACGTGATCGTAAATCTCTCCGGCAGATCTATAAATTCATTACGACCACGAGGGAAGCTCGGCAGATCTCATTCTTTTAGTTTATCGGCTCCTAGTCGTACCGAGTTTAATTTAATTCCGGTTATGGTTTCATTGGCCTGGATATTAGGGTTAATTTTAAATTGTAAAATTGACTTTGCCCTTATGAATCTTACTAAGCTCTTCTTTCGACTTCTCCTGCATAAGCCAGGTTAGTAGTTAATTGTTAATTTAGTCGTCCTCATATAAAAATATGTGCTTTCCCAAGATTTAACCTTTTACAACATTTTTAATATACAACTTACCCATGTCCTCCAGTTGAAAATACAATTATGTGGTGAAAACTTGTATACAAATTCCTATAAAAATGTGGATTTCTGTTATGCTTTTAGAATATTTGAGCAGCACTCTATAAAATGCAACAACTTTCAGAATCGTACGTGGCCAAAAAGATTTCGATTTGTACAACCGTTTCATGTTTTTCTTTATCACATTCAGGGAAAGTAAGATTTTTAGTAAGTAAGTATATGATTTATTTTTTGTTCCATGGTTTCTGAAATTAGTAAGTAAGGACAAGACACAATCCATTAAAGTAGGGCATGGATGGTTAACTAATAAAATAATGAAACTGTGTGTCGAATTGATTAATATTTTAGTCTACCTTTCGGAATCGACATCAGGAAGTCGTGCTAAATCAACAGTCGCGATTATAGCCACCAGATAATCAAGATGAGATCAATATAGCCGGGCCACACTAATGGCATTTGATTGATTGATAACAGTCTTTAAATCTTCGCATAAACATCAATTAACGGCATTTTCCGTTAATGTGACCCTAGTGTAAGAGCCGGCCATCACAGTGAATGCAGGGCACGTGACACTTGATGTATTCGTGTCACACTGTCACACGTTCAGCATAGTTCAGGTGGCGCCACCTGTCGCCATCGCTCGAATACTTCACGTGTTGCGTGTAACATACACGGAAAGAAAGAAACTATTTGTTTGACATTAAGATTGGAAGATGAGAGATTTATTGCGGATGCAAATGTGCGACGCAAGTTCCAGTTTAAAATTTGTATAGCATGGTCTTCCTTACGTCCATTTTAGATTAATTGGCGTGTCTTAAATCATCATCAGAGAAAAAAACCAGTGAGTTAAAAATTTCAATAAAAACAATTATGACATTTAAGGGATGGTCAAGAAATTGTAGGAAATTGGCACAATAAGCTTATAGGTTGCTGCGTGTGCATGTGCTGCTGCGTTTCGCCCTCTATTTGAAGAAATCGGCCTGTCCTTGGCACAAACATACACAGGGGACGGGCCCATGTGGTGATTATTATTATTATTAAAAAAGGATAATGTTTGAACGATCTTAATAAAGTTCTGCTTAACAAACTTTAATTCAATTTTGAACACATTGATTAGTGGCCGGATTCGAACCCGCGATACTGACCGCACTGTGTTTCATCGTTCAGGTTATCACGCTACTGTTCCACGAAACATAAATCAAGTTAAAACAATATATTTTATACCTCCTTATTTGGAAACTGGTTTATATTTATTTACTACCAAGTACACGCTAGATCGACGGTTCATGGATCATAGAAATAGGAAAATTATTTTATTTGAGGTCATTACTGTTATAAAAGCTCCTTACCCAAAGGGTAAAACAGGACTCTAATATGTAAAACTCTGCTCCGTCCGTCTGTTACTAGGCTTTTATCTCATAAACCATAGTTAACGCGGCCACAACATCAGTTTTCCTGATCAGGAATCCTGATCCGTTTTTCGAAATCTGTATTCTGTATAATTATTAGGGTTTAAAACGGGATATTTACCATGTTTATTAGTTTTGAGTTTCCGATTATTTCGGTACAAATCTGTATGGGAAGTAATCGAATGTGAACAACACACACAAAAAATACACACACAAAAAATACACACACAATTGTGACATTTGTATGAATTCACTGCGTTCGGATGGAAAACGGATCCAGGATTCACGTGGCCGCCCCGCCCTTAGACAGAAAAAATTTTCAACTCGCACTTGATGGTTTTTTTTCCTGTTTAGGCCAAAAAACCTTCAAATAGAGGTCATGCTATACTCTCATGTATTATTGATACAAAATAATATGTAACGTAGTGCTTCTTGTGAAAGCAATTCTTGGGAGATATTAACTGACTCCAAACTCCAACTCCAATTTTTTTAGGGTTCCGTAGTCAACAAGGAACCCTTATAGTTTCGCCATGTCCGTCCGTCCGTCCGTCTGTCCGCAGTTTAGCTCAGAGACGCACAGTACTAGAGAGCTGTAATTTGGTGTAAATATACGGATTTGTTGTGCCAAAAAAGTGGTAAAATAAAATCTCGTAAAATATTTTTTTTTAGGGTTACTCCAGTACTTAGGTACACGTAAAGTGAGGATTTTTTTTTTCTCGCGTACCCCTTAGTGTGGGGTATCATTAAATAGGCCTTTAAAAAATAATGATAGTTTCCATTTACAGTTTTTTGATAAAAAAATTCGTTTGTGAAATATTAAGCTTTAAAGTGCTAAATTTTGCTCGATTCGAGTGTCCCCCCCCTCTACCAGCTAAACTGTTATGTTTGGGGGTGTGAAAAAAATCACAATAGTAGTATATATAACGAAGTTTAAAAGAAAATTATCATGACTAAGTAGGCTTTACAACTTTACGAGTAATAGTCGACCAACTTATAAAATGTACTTGGATATCATATTTTCTTAAACAAAATGTATCGGAGACAACTGCAAATGTAAGTTTGTCAACTTTATTTTTACAGCTTTTATAGGTATGTTTTTTGGGGATAGGTAGGTTTTTATCGTCAACTATTTTTAACTAAATTCAAAAAAAGGAGGAGGTTCTAAATTCGTTGTAATCTTTTTTCTTATGTAATCTCCCCGATTTCTCAAAGACTCCTGGATCGATTTTGAAAATTCTTCTTTTAAAATTAAATTCAGCGAATCAGTTTAGTTAGTTCGCAGTATTTTGATGGGCAACTACGGAACCCTACACTGTGCGTGGCCCGACACGCACTTGGCCGGTTTTTTTTATTTTGCTGAGTGGATGAAGTCTCTACAGTCTCGGTGATTTATTTGTTGATTTCTTTCTTTATTCGTTTTTATATACACTTTGACATGCGATTATTTTATTTTACTTTATACACCATGACATGTATGACTTTTAATACCTTTTGACATGTTTTTTTTTCTTCTCTTTTTGTTTTTATACTACTTGACATGTATGTTTCTTTTTATTCATATACAATTTGACATGTATGTTTTTTTTATCTATACATATTGACATGTATTATTGTGTATTTTTTTTTTCTCTTTTTTGTTTTGTTTACCCTGTGACATTTGTATGATTATTTTTTTTTATATACAAACTGACATTCACAATTATTTTTTATATACATTTTGACATGTAATGTTCTTGACCAGAATGTTCTAATTCCTTTTAAAGGTTTTGTTATTTTTTTCTTGAACATTACTTTTAATTCTGTTTGTTGTGAATGTGAGGATCTTTGTGGGTCACGCTTTCTATTTTTCGTCCGGTTCGTTTTTGATTGTCTGACAGTTTGAGTTGTTTATGTGGCCTACCCAAATGTCCTTTCTTTGGTACTGTTCGTCGTTACGTTGAGCTCCTTGAGTTACGAGCCGAGCTTCACGATAACTGACAAATGCTTGCACTGACTGGACAGGTCCACTCAAATTTGTATGGCTCTTTCTTCAAAAGACCATCTCGGACACAAACCTGCAGGGTCCTCGCATGACTTAACTAAGCAATTTAATGTCTGGACTTTATAAGAGACGATGACCTCTGAGTTTGTTTCGGATGTTTCTTCTCAGAGTAGTCAGGTACGAAACACCGGCCTCATCTAGCTATAAAAAAAGTGTTTTGACTTGTAAAAGTGTTTGTGAAAACCTATTTGCAAAATAAATATCATTTATCATTTAATGTACTAAGTGTACCAGAAAATTAGACTGAGATTCCCATGGCACTTTTAAACTTAAACTTCATCTCTAAAGAAGATGAATATGGAGTCTTATTTTCCACCATCTTATCATGTGACACGCCAACCCGGCCCTTATTAATAAAAGTAGACTAAAGTTACAACCAGATACTTAATCATCGGATTAATCATATCTACATTTTTTAAGGATTAACCTTGGCGTAATTTTAGTCCACGTTTATTTATTAATAAGGGCGTTAGTTGATAGTTAGTTGATGTTCTTATTGTGCTAAAGTCGTCGTTCAAATAAGTTCGTAAAATCGTTATGCACCATCATTACCAACCATCATTTGGAGCCCTGTCACTATAGATTTGGATCACGTTTTCCCCTGGCAATCATTCACCGTTGTTTTATCACGTCTCCTTCATTTCTATGATCGTTCCCCGTCTTTAGCGGAAGAGGTTTAATTATAAATTCTGGAAACAATGGCGACAGCGTCTGGATTAAGATTTCGTTGTAATAATAAACCCGGCGTTTTGAGAAACATGACCTTGTTCTGAGTACGGAGCTTAATATAACGCGGATTTACTTGAAGACATTTGTTTTATATGAGTCTGTACGTGTTACAATACAATCATCTTATGTTAAACATTGTTATTCTGTCAAACTTCAATATCTCCAAAAAGCATTATCGGTTTGGAGACCATTTCATTTCTTTCGAAGCTTTTTTTCCTGAATTATGAATAACTAGCTATTGCCAGCGGCAGCGGCTTCTCTCGGTACAACTCGAAAATTAACCCACGGTTAGATAAAATCGGGATAAAAACTATACTGTGTGTTATTTCAGGTTATAAACTATATGTGTACCAGAAACTATCTGTGCTTGAAAGAGTAACAAACATCCATCCAAACTTCATACGTTTATAAATTAGTTGGATGTAGAATAGGATAATAGTGTTTAGCCGCTAGGGAACAGACTCCAAGCTACCGGTGGCTAGAGCTCTAAGGACAGGATAATCGTCGAGAATCTTGGCCATCATGCCATGGCAATCGTCATCATGACAGCCAAACTCATATCACTTCATGTTCACCACCTCGTGCATATTATGGCATGGTATGTTAACATTCTATCACTACGTGATCTGTAATCATCTACTAATGATAGATTGATGTCAGTACAAACTGACTGAGTCTTGTCGGGCACTTTACTTGTAATAATGTACTTCAGAATCCTCACTTTGTTTACAAATCCTGAATTTTATCATGCACAAAACTACAATGTCTTCCTCGAAATCTGTTAAATGACACGAAATGGACACTAATTTTATTTTAGCTCAACTCTGCGTGCGACTTCATTGCATTTAACATCACTTGGACATCTTTTTTCCAAGCCCCGCAGAAACCAGTAGTGTTTATAATGAAGATGTCGGTCGTCAGTGGCTGTAATGATCACTAATAGGTCCTGCGCCGGGGCGGGGCAGCTTCCATTAGCCTGATGGGTTCCGGCAACTGAGGAGCACGCCGTGTCATGTGTAATCAGACACTGTTATTGCTAATTTTCTGCACGATCATATAGGACACAATGAGATACAAAATTTCGTAATGTGTAAAGTTGCTGCCAGTTAAGATGGCAATAGCGGACATTGACCCCTACCTAATAAGTGCTCGTACAATGAAATAAGCTCAGAATTAGCATTTTTATAAAATACCGAGTAAATTAGTAAGTATATTGTAAGGGTATAAGTATCTAAGTATTCATAAGATATCGAAATGGTAAAAATATTTCACCTATACATAAGATTTTATATTATTTTTATATTTAAGACTAACAAGTAAACATTATCATTTCACAGAAAAATGCCAATTCTGATCTTATATCATTATACGCGGACTTATTAGGTAAAGGTCAATGACCGCTATTGCCATCTTAACTGGCACCAACTATAGTCATATGTAGTGCTGGTCGCGGGATTTATTTCATTACCGTGACCCCGGAACATAAAGGGCTATTGAAGGACACCAAGGATTTTAGTCAGTACAAGTCTGACAGTCCCTCCCGCCCGGCTCGGGGTGGGAGGACTCATTTGATGATTTTACCACGTTAAAAAAAATGTATACCTAGTGATAAATTGTAGATCACATCTTAAGAAAGCTTAGAGCGTCACTTTAGTGAGTTTTCTTGTGTCGCTTTTAACTCTACGGATAATGTGATACTTACAGGATAAATACTTTTAGACTCAAAGTCATATTTTTCACCTCGGCTCTTACAAAATAACTGAAGATCTTTCTCCGCGCCTAGGTTAGAAGGGACTGCAAGAACATCAATAACCGCACTTCTCAGCCACTCTTCAGACTTTACAAAAGACCGGCTGGTCGGTTGCATGCCGGTCACGTGCCGGTAATGCACTCGTACCAGCCCGGCACGGCTCGGCACGGCACCGCTCCGGCACTGAGGCCGTGTTTACCGACGAATGCTCCTAATGGATACATGCGGGATGGAAGCGATGAACATGGGTTTTACAAAGCAATTCACCCGATTGGAAGTATATTTTATACGATTTTGAATATTTAATAAATAATAATGTACTTGGGTCTACATTTGAAGATGAAAAGTAAAGATCCAGGAGCATTTACAAAAGCAATGGTAATAATACAAGTACATAGATAGTAGGGTCGATAGTAAAAGAAACAAAGCGAGATCAGTTGCATACTTGCATATGGTTTGTAGTTTTCTTTTTATAGCGTGGTTAAATTGGGGTGCTATGACAGGAAACCTCCACGTGCGCCCGTGGACTGGAGTTCCCTCTCGGATACGTCCGGGGGGAAGACCAGTTTTTCGGGCCGGTGCAGCACCCTGGGATGCGGGCAAAAACTCTTCCTTAGGCACTGTGTACCTAAGTGGTCTCTTTGCCCGTATGCGAATAGCCTGTCGTGTGGATGCTCCAACGCGTGTCCCTCTGATCAGCAGAGGGAACAGCGGCGGAGCGGGCTTGCGGACGGTGAGTGATGGGTAGCTCGCCGTCCGACCAAGGACCAAGCCCGGGTCGGTGGCGCGTCGTGTTTCGCGCCAAATGCCTGCTGGGGTCGCGGGTTTTTTCTCAACCCAGGTTACCGTGGCCCCGGAACGTAAAGGGCATAGGAAGGAACACGGGTGGATTTTAGTTAGTAAGAGCCTGACAGTCCCTTCCGCCCCACCCAGGGCGGGAGGACTCATTTGATGATTTTACCACCTAAAAAAAATAAAAAAATAAAAGCGTGGTAAAATTAACAAATGACTCTCGCCCAGTGGGACGGAAGGGACTGTCAGACTCGTACTGACTAAAATCCAATAGCCCTTTAGGTTCCAGGGTCACAGTTACCTGATGAGAACAGTCACGCGACCCTGGCAGGCCCCGAGACCCCGCATCGTTGTCTAGTAGAATTCTGATTTTGAAAGCAGATGTACTGATCTACAAAGACTTTTTTGGTTGAGTATTTACAATTCACGCTACGATTTAGTTGCCAGGCTACCAATTGGGCAATTCATTTCCATAACCCAAATAAAATTGCCAAAAAACATCACCAAATCAAAAACGCATTTCTGAGCGGAAATCTTCAAACGTATGACATAAACAGAAGGCATTATGTAAAGTGAATCGCGGCAGCTGTTTGGCCATGAATAATTCAGAGCTCGTCTCCCAGGGTGCTGCGGTCCACTCGCGAAGACTTACCAATGATGTGGGCCCGGAGATAAATCGAAGGGGTTAGGAATTACCGACGTTTAGTTTATCACTGCGTTTTGTGAGTGCTGAAAGCTTGGCTAGAGGGTTAAGCGTTTGTGTTCCGATATTTTTTGATGCATTTTTAGGTAGGTACTATGTAATGCATGCGTTACCGTTTCTTTTTTCTTATTTACGATAGGCTCGCTTTTGACCATTAACTGTCTGATGGCAAGGGCGTAGCCAGGATTTTGTACAGGGGGGGGCAGGTTGAGAAAATCATAGAGAAACTGAATTTATGTTTTCATACATTAGGTATAAAGGTGAAAGTTTGTGAGTGTATGTGGACGGATGCATGTTTGTTACCTCTTTCAAGCAAAAGCTACTGAACACATTACGATGAAATTTGGTATGTAGGTAGCTGAAGACTCAGAATAACACATACATAGATAGGGGTAGGGTAGGTGTAGGGTAGGTTTAGTTTAGTTAGGGTAGGTGTAAGATTGATTACTGGGCAGGACGACGCGCGACGTCCGCCGGGTCAGCAAGTGTAACAATAAAAAAACGAATTTTAACCAGAAACAGAATAGTTTTAATTACTTAAACAGTAACTTGCGTGGTTGTTCACAAAATCTATTTAAAACTTTTTCAATAACTTCGCCTTTCTTTCCTTCTACCATTTGCCTAAATCGTTATCACAAACGAATACATCTGCAGCCACTTCAGGTGTATTTCGAACTCTAAAAGATCCAGCTTGAGCCAGCGCCAGCGAACTTTCTTCCTTTTTCTCGTCATCACTACTTTCACTACTAGTTTCTGCTTTTTTTCTTTTTAAAGTCCCTTAAACAAAAATTCACGCGTTTTTAAATAAATATAAATATCATATCGTTATTAATCTAAAATTAACTGTGATAATAAAAAATACCTTAAAAACAAATTAAATTACAACAAAAATCTCGATTCACGACTTCGAATTGCACGATAATTACGAACAGACGTTATAAGAGGACCACCGAAACAAGATTGAATACAAAATCTGTGTACAAAATATTGTTTGTTGTTACGCGCACGCGCGCTGTGCATCAGCTGCCTCCCCTCTCACCCCGTACCCGCACCCCGATCCGGCTCGACGGCGCGGCGCGTGCGGCCGGTGATGGCGCGGCGCGGCAGGAACGAACGTCTGTCTACCGAGCTACTAAACTCAACTAAACTATAGAATAACACTAAACTGTGCTAGCGAGGCGAAAGATAACAATATTACCATAATTATGAGTATGACATAGCTTAGCTCAGTAAATTTCTATAAAGAGGTGAAATAAAATTCGCTCAGTTCGCCAGTCCGCCCGCCTGCTAGGGGGGGGCAGCTGCCCCTGCCTCCCCCTCGCTACGCCCATGTCTGATGGTAAGCAATAAATGTGTTTTTTTTTTTTTTAAATTAATGATAGGTTCGCGTTTGACCACCAACTCAACTGATGGTAAGCGAAGATGTGGTCGACGGTGAAGCACGCCATCCTTGACTTAAACCTACCTAAATCTTTCACACTTGTATTTTATTTCTTAAAATAATTGTTAGGATTTCCATTTAAAACTCCCCTGGCCAATTTAAATTTAGAGAAACTTAAAAGAAATTGAGGTAAATAATCTCGTTTGTTACCATATAATTTTAGCCATTATTCCAAGAAACCTTTGCTCAAATAACAACGTGAATTTGCCTTCCGTATCTTTGCGTACAACATCTAATCCAAGTTGAAAGCCGCCGCGGGCAGCACCTACTCCTAGCTACTGCGGAATAACGGAGTTACTGTATCCCGAACTATTATCGACCTGGCCACAAGCTATGCGATCAAGCAAAAAGCTTGTTGCGACTTTTGAAAAAGGTTGCTTAGAGCATGCGATGATGGGCATGCGGATGGCGAGCATCATGGACCATCCCCTGGTCGATGTTGCACTCCACTTACACCTCAATGAGCTGTTTGAAATAGCGGGGAGCGTTTTGAGCTCCAAGCTCCTGCTGGGGACACGGAACTGTCCAATCAGGTAACCGTCAGTGAAGGAAAATTGGAACATAAGTGAAGGGTAATTGAAGAAAAATGGTGAATAATAGTTGTTACGATTCTGACATTCTCTTCTGCTCTACACGGGGCGACAGGGATCTTTGGTAATAATTTTAACACCCTAAAAAATAAAGAGCAAGCCACGAGTCACTGCAAATAAAGCGATGGAAATAGCTGTCTCACGGTCGCACGTGCTTGTCCGTGCAAGTCCGTCGCATAGCCTGAGGGTTAGCTCGGGGCGTACTGCACCGAACTTAGGCACCGCTGCATGCGGAAGTGCAACCGCTCGCAATTTCCGGCCGTCGCTCACAGCGCCCTCTGCGAATTAAACTATTAATATTAGAATTACGGGATTGTTATTACAAGTGATGCGAGGACGGTGGAGATGAAGCCTCGTGTCTTCGGGCGGGGAAGATAGCTGGGGTGGTTTAATAACAGATGAAGTAAATGATTGAAGCTGGTCGGGATATTAATCTTAGAGCGTCTTCTGGGAAGTCTCAAAGGGAAGAAAATTCTCCTCTTGGATGTTGAAGAAGTGTAAGATACTCACATTAATAAAATTCTAGTTTCATCTACCAACACAAACTGCACATTGAGGGTTGGTAGATTGCAGGACATGGACTGCGTGGTGGATTAAGTCCTACTTCTTCTCACTGAGAGGAGCATTACAAAGCATTAGCAGACACAATATACTGGTTGCAGGGCCCCCGTAAGGTCTCCTGGCGCCTGTGTGCAAAAAAGGATTTTGGCGCCCCTTATGGCATTTTGAATTATCTTTTTTTTTTTATGGTAGATCGGTCAGTGGCGTATTTTAAAATTCAGCGCCCTGGGGCTGTAAAGCTTGCGCTTCGGAACTTAAACACAAAAAAAAACCATCAAGTGCTACTCAAACTTCACACCCAGAGTTCCGTGCCATCTTAGTGAAGACAAATTTCATTTTTTGTAGACAAAATTAACTAACATATGAAGCATTTGCTATTGCTATTAAAAGCGAGGTCATGTAAAGCGAATGCCAACCTTAAATGTAGCGCGAGCGAAGCGAGCGCGAAATTTTTTAGCTTTTTGGAATAGGACAAGGCAATTCTTCCTAGAAGAACTCAGTGAGCTCTAAAAGTTTAACGTTTTCGGACTTCAAGTTTTAATCTAAAATTAGTGAGATCAGATATTTGAAGTCTTTAGTAGGTACTTAAAAGTAATCCTAGGTTCTCAACTTTTCTTTAAAAAATATTTTTGTTTTTTTTTTCAATTTTTTTCTGGTTTTGGCGCCCCCTAAAGGATGGCGCCCGTGTGCATTGCACACATTGCACATATGGTAGCGGGGGCCCTGACTGGTTGTAATATCCCTCCTGCAGTATATGCCCCCTCATTAAGCTGCTCAACGCTATATTTTATGCAAAATCTAAAGAACAATAAATAAACCCAGTGTCAAATAACAAATTAATTACAAAAACACCAGCCAGTCACAATATAAATAACTACGCATCCAAGAATGCTGGATTGTGCGTATCAACGGGGTCACCCCTGTTAATTAAATGTTTTCAATGGCCAGGGGGGTGTAGGGGGCCAAGGGGACCAGGGGTGAAGGGAGCGGGGTAATCCTTCACGATTTGTCACGACATTTGATATTGTATTTATTGCGAGGTTCAATAAAGGTTAGAGCAGTTTAAACAAATGAGTTTGTTCGTGAAAGGGGTGTTTCAGTAGTTAGGGGTGGTAGGAACAATACTGAATGGATTGGGAGATACCTACTGCCGTAACAGTTGATGAAAATTTAATATTCGTTGGTGATAGTTTGTCGAAAATTCCTAAAATGGAAAAGGAAACGTGTCATTGATATTTAGGTACTTGAATTTTTCTTGTATTCATTTCGGTGTATTTATTGTTATATCCTTCATAAATAATGCATAGTTTTAGTTATGAAGGGTCTTGGTTTATAATTATCTTGATCACTTCTAAAATATTCAAATTGTGTCTCATGGTCGGTCATATATTATTTATTTCTGTCTAGCCTTCAAAGGTAAATATACAAAAAGACGCCATATTTTGTTAGGAATACAATACACGTATTTTCCAGGTAAATTCAATAGAATAAAATAAATAAAACATTATGATTGAGATGGCAGACGAGTAAATACCCGGGTATAAATAGTTCAGGGTCACTTTGTCTGACACTTCGCAATTATTGAGCAAATGTGACCAATCTTTATTTGTTTTCAAAGAAATGATTCCCTGGTTTTGTTTGATATTGCTATTTTAGAAGTACCAGTCTGTCTATTCATAATCACTTCTGTTTTTTTTTGTATTGTCGTCTTAATTCAGATACTTGTTTCATTGTTTTAAGTTCTATCTTATTCTATCAAGCTATCGCGGTTTTTTCGGATTTGATTGGCAAGTGGGATCTCAATAGCAACTTTGGATTATTGTCTAGCTAGTTGATGGCGATTCGCTCGTCCCCTATATACTCGTAGTACATGTGGAGGTAAATTCTTACCCTTGCGGCGTGAGCCTGGTGTTAGAACAGCCAGTTGAAGTATTCAGAACAATTTTAAACTATGCAGATATAGATAAGCTAAGTGAGCAGTGTATTAAATTACATGGAATCTATAGAACACTGTTCTACATTTTCTTAGACCACGAAGAATTGCGTGTAAAGGGTCATTGAACACCACTTAAGCTTAAAACTTAATAATTCGCAGCTGGCACTTAAACCTACTCCTAACAATATTTCTATCGATTTAAATTCACATGAGTGTGTAATAAACTGTAGTAACTAGTTAAGTGAGAATATTTGCAAATATTTCTCGATTAACAGTAATGTTTTCGCACGATACGACAAACAGTGGGTGTTCAATAGTGCCTCCATTTTAGGGAATGTTCACTTAAGCTTTGAGCATTTCGTGTACAAATAGGGGATTATAACGCTTCTCCATCTAGGATTCTAATAGCTGTGTGAATGCACAGTTATCCCCATCAATTGTACGATTTTATGTATGCACAGTTTACGGGATTTTTATGCTGTTTCCTTGTGAAGAAGCCAGCGGATGTGAGAGAGCTTTAAAAGAGAAAAGATGACTCCTGTAAACCTCGAAGGGTTAGACAGAGGTATACCTAACAGTGCTCCCACATTTTTCCTGTTACCATTAAGTTCCATGAGTTATAGGGAGAGCGAGTGGAGAGAGCGGACAAGGCGCCTGATAAAATCATCAAATGATTAGATGATTAGAACCGTTGTCATGAAGTCGGGTATAACCACTAAAACTTAAACCGAAAACTGAAGGTTTTATATTTAGTGTGATCTCAAGTTGTTACCAAGCGAACCGTGTTAATAATTTTACAATAGCCATTAGCAACCAAAACGTCAGCAGACTTGTTACTTTACTGAATATGTATCTATATTATATTCTATCAGCTCCAGGATATTAAATTCTCCAGGACATTGCTCAAGACATCGTTGATCTGATAAGGAGCAGCTCACGATTGTATAATGAGATGGAAACTGATTCACTTGCAGTAAAACGTGGCTCGTAGCGGGGTATCTCCGCGTTATCAGTAATTGGACGTGTTCCAGTGATAACGAGACACACGGACGGACAACTGTTGGGGTGCAGTAAAAACTCAATCAGGAACACACCTAGTTTGGTCGGAAGGCTTTTATATATCACGACACGACCCACGACCAAAATTCTTCCACAATGCACACGCAATCCTATACTAACGCTTCGCTCTTTTGAAAAACACGGGTGCTGAGTTACGGTTTAGTTGTGTTGTGAATGTTCAACCCCATGATCTTAATGCCGATGTTCTACCCCAAAATGTTGTCCAAGTTCAACAACGTGTTGAAAGAGTAATTCAAAACATTCAAAAATAAAAGTCCATGTTTACGACTGAGGTAGAAATTGTGGGCGTTGCACATGGACCAAACCAAATGAACTAAGGGAGAAACAGAAAAATTAAAGAAAATGAATAAGACAAAATTCAATATTCATTTTGAATTAATGTAGACAAAACTGGCATAAAATTAGCCATTCTACAGTTATGAGTATAGAAGTGGAGTGGAGGAGTTTCTTGCACGTTCTTCTCCATAGAGATCTACTTCTTGGAACGGGGCATCTACGGTACTCTCACAGTTTTTAGGGTTCCGTAGTCAACAAGGAACCCTTATAGTTTCGCCATGTCCGTCCGTCCGTCCGTCCGTCCGTCCGTCCGTCCGTCCGTCCGTCCGTCCGTCCGTCCGTCCGTCTGTCCGCAGTTTAGCTCAGAGACGCACAGTACTAGAGAGCTATAATTTGGTGTGAATATACGGATTAGTTGTGCCGAAAAAGTGGTAAAATAAAATCTCGTAAAATATTTTTCTTTAGGGTACCTCCTGTACTTACACGTAAAGTGAGGATTTTTTTTTTCTCGCGTACCCCTTAGTGTGGGGTATCATTTAATAGGCCTTTAAAAACTAATGATAGTTTCCATTAACAATTTTTTGATAAAAAAATTCGTTTGTGAAATATTAAGCTTTAAAGTGCCAAATTTTGCTCGATTCGAGTGTCCCCCCCCTCTACCAGCTAAACGGTTATGTTTGGGGGTGTGAAAAAATTCACAATAGTAGTATATATAACGAAGTTTAAAAGAAAATTATCATGACTAAGTAGGCTTTACAACTTTACGAGTAATAGTCGACCAACTTATAAAATGTACTTATTTCCATGTTTTCTTAAACAAAATGTATCGGAGACAACTGCAAATGTAAGTTTGTCAACTTTATTTTTACAGCTTTTATAGGTATGTTTTTAGGGGATAGGTAGGTTTTTATCGTCAACTATTTTTGACTAAATTCAAAAAAAGGAGGAGGTTCTAAATTCGTTGTAATCTTTTTTCTTATGTATTTTCCCCGATTTCTCAAAGACTCCTGGACCGATTTTGAAAATTCTTCTTTTTAAAATTAAATTCAGCGAATCAGTTTAGTTAGTTCGCATAAGTATTTTGATGGGCAACTACGGAACCCTACACTGTGCGTGGCCCGACACGCACTTGGCCGGTTTTATGTCTTGTGACTGGGACTGTAGCACCATAACTTTTGTAGTGTTTAATAATTATTCCTTTGATTGTTTATGACAATTCGAAAGTGCCTGTAACTGGCCTATTTGAAATAAATGCTTTGATTTTGATTATGAGTGCAATATCATGCACATTGATCAAAAACACCTTGTGACACGATAATCGTGTTTCATAAATGTCCCGGACACCTATCCGTTTTATTCGACCACTTTATTCCAAGTTTGTTTTAAGGTCTATAAAATTTACAACCAGTCCCGATAAGGGCCCGTCGTGGCCCGGTGTTTGTCCAGATTTATCATCTCATAAATAAACATAACATGTTACAATTATACGAATTCTTCGCCATGATGGTTCGAGACAAATTAAGTTTCGTGAGGAAATTATTTCGGTCATCATTTGGATACAAAACGGTTAATTTGGTTGTAAATTATAAATTATAAGAGTGGTTATGGATTTACGATGTGTGATGTTGCAATAGCAATTAATGTTTATTTTTGGAACTTCTTTGTCGTGTCGATGATTACCTACCATGACCGAAATAAAATTAAAATCTCTGCGTAGATCTGGAAGAACTAGAACTGCTATCTCGACAGCATTAGTAGAAACTTCGGCTAGTTACCTCAAGTTGCAATGAGTCGTAATGTAACGTGACTCACCAGTAATACTTTATTTAAGTTTTTATTACGCTGAAATTATCTTCTTTATCTTTATCTTTTCTTTACATATAATAAAATCGTAGAGCTGTCATTCCTGTACATTGAATATTTTTTTCTTTTTGTATTTTTTTCAAGTTATGGGATCGATTCTGATGTCAAATCAACTTTTTTTTTCTTTCGAAATTTTTTATGTTTTTTTGATTTGATCTATCTCTTAAACTACTGTAAAGTTGTCGATCAAATTTTCCTCAAATATTCCTAATAATATGCTTCTGTTGATAGGCTATGTATCATTACGCTATTTTTCCTGGGAGATAAGCAATTTTAAATTTTGTTGTTTTTATCTGTTTGTTTTTAGTTGGAAGCTAAACCACTGGATATTATTTAGTCAATTTTTCCCCAAATATTCCTTAAACTGCTCTTCTATTAATAGGACATGTATAATTACGCTATTCCCTTTGGGGGATTAGCAATTTTATAATTATGTTGATTTTCAGTCATTGTTGACATTTGTATAAGAACCGCTATTTGAAAACACTGTCAGCGTACTAGCCAGTCTGGTTGGTATCCTGCTTGACTTTCGTGCAAGGGGTCTCTGGATCAAATCTCGCTGTTTCTTTTTTTCACTTTTGAGTTTTCTTATATTTGTCCTGAGAGTTTCAAATAATTAAAAAAAATGTGTATACTTTTATTTCAATATTATTCGCGATTTTAAATTATTACTATTTTTTTTTCAATAGTTTTCTAGGATATAAATCTACACTGATTTAAATTGTTGGTAGTAAGTTGGACATTTTTTTAAATTGTAATTGTTTCGAGGTGTGGAATTTTAAAGATTAGAAAAAAATGTGTTTATTTATGTTTTGAATTGGTGTTCAAACCAGTGCATAGATTCTGTTTTAAACGACGACAAGTTGTACTCATCGAGTCAGATAATTAGTTATTTTTTAGGTATCACGCGGAATGCAAGGGAGAAGAGCAATGCTATCGTACGTTCAATTTGCAGCGATACTGTAAATCAACCCAAAAATGATAGTCTAATCTTTACATATAATAAAATCGTACAGATGTCATTCCTGTACATTGAATATTTTTTTTATGTTGTATTTTTTTCGAGATAAGGGATCGATTCTGATGCCAGATCAACTTTTATTTTTTTGTGAAATTTTTTATGTTTTTTTGATTTGATCTATCTCCGAAACTACTGTAAAGTTATCGATCAAATTTTCCTCAAATATTCCTAATAATATGCTTCTGTTAATATGCTATGTATTATTACGCTACTTTTCCTGGGAGATACGCAATTTTGAATTTTGTTATTTTTAGATGTTTGTTGATAATTGGAAGCTAAACCACTGGATATTATTTAGTCAATTTTTCCTCAAATATTCCTTAAACTGCTGTTCTATTAATAGGATATGTATAACTACGCTATTCCCCTTGGGGGATTAGCAATTTTATAATATGTTGATTTTCAGTCATTGTTGACATTTGTACAAGAACCGCTATTTGAAAATCACTGTCAACGTACTAGCCAGTCCGGTCGGTAACCTGCTTTACTTTCGTGCAAGGGGTCTCTGGATCAAATCCCGCAGTTTTTTTTCTCTTTTTGTGTTTTTTTTTAATTTGTCCTGAGAGTTTTAAATAATTAAAAAAAAATGTGCATACTTTTGTTTCAATATTATTCGCGATTTTAAATAATTACTATTTTGTTTCAATACTTCTCTAGGATATAAATCTACATCGATTTAAATTGTAGGTACCTAGTAAGTTGGATGTTTTTTTTTTAATTGTAATTGTTTCGAGGTGTGGAATTTTAAAGATTAGAAAAAAATCAGGGTTTTCTATAATTTGTGTTTATTTATGTTTTGAATTGGTGCTCAAACCAGTGCATAGATTCTGTTTTAAATGACGACAAGTTGTACTCATCGAGTCAGATAATTAGTTATTTTTTAGGTATCACGCGGTATGCTAAAGGGAGAAGAGCAATGCTATCGTACGTTCAATTTGCAGCGATACTGTAAATCGACCCAAAAATGATAGTCTAATGTTTAAATAAACACGGTTCTTTGAAATTAATGTCGCTCAAATAAGGACGTTTCCTATGCAAACTATGTACCTCCTAGATATAACATTATTGATCTAAACTAATAATAAAAATCCAAGTATGTTTGTTTTTTACCTTTTCACGCATTACTACCTACTGAATCGATCGTCCCAAAATTTAGCATATACGTTGTCAGGAGTATAGACACGGATATAAGGTATCTTACATCCCGAATAACAGAAGAGAGCTGTTTCCGAGAAAACAATTACGTTCATATTCCAGATGGCGCCACACGATCCGTATTGTTTCTCAAATTCTAAAAAACGCAAGCGAAGCCGCGGGCAAACACTAGTGTTTAAAATAAACACGGTTCTTTGAAATTCATCATCATCATCATCAGCCTATTAATGTTCCCACTGCTGGGACACAGGCCTCCTCTCTGTGAGAGGGGGTGGGCCATAATCCACCACGCGGGCCCAGTGCGGATTGGTGAATGTCACATGTCTTCGAATTTTTTGTTCTAGGACATGCCGGTTTCCTCACGATGTTTTCCTTCACCGTTTTGAGAGCAGTGGTGATGAGAGCCATTGGATCAATAAATTACACAAAGTAATGCGCCTGCCTGGATTCGAACCCACGACCTACAACTCGTAAGTCGGGGCCGATACCACTGGGCCACCACTGCTGCTTTGAAATTAATGTCGCTCAAATAAGGACGTTTCCTATGCAAACTATGTACCTAGATATAACATTATTGATCTAAACTAATAATAAAAATGCAAGTATGTTTGTTTTTTACCTTTTCACGCATTACTACCTACTGAATCGATCGTCCCAAAATTTTGCATATACGTTGTCAGGAGTATAGACACGGATATAAGGTATCTTACATCCCGAATAACAGAAGAGAGCTGTTGCCGAGAAAACAATTACGTTCATATTCCAGATGGCGCCACACGATCCGTATTGTTTCTCAAATTCTAAAATAACGCAAGCGAAGCCGCGGGCAAACACTAGTTTCTATAATAAATCTAGCAATTATTTAAATAATGAGACAGGTAGGGAATAGTGATTGGTTTTTTTCTCCCTAGTTTTAGATGTTCCTGAATAAGCTTACTTTTAGGCAAACGTGCTTCACCATCGACGACATCTTCGCTTACCGCCAGGCGAGATGTGTCCAAACGCGAACCTATCCTATTTATTTTATTTTAAAAGATAAAGCTACATATAGGACAGCATGAGTGAACTCCTAATTGCTATCCCTAACTCATACAAATATCGCTAATTTTAAATTACAAAAGTTCCAACATGTATCACCCTACTTATCATAACCATCTTATACATTATATCTGAATTCCTCAGCACAGTAACCCAATTTAATTGAATTATCTGTGGAATGAAGATGAGTTGCGATCGTTTTGTCACGGTATATTTACGGCGCTGCCGCTGTCGACAAAGCTGCGCGCGCGCATACCGATGTGATCCGCGCCTTCCTGCTGATTCGCGTGACACTGCGCAGCTTACAGAGTCAGACAGGTTTCAGTGTCATTTGGTAAGAAGTCCCGTATGTTTGGTCTTAAATTATTTGTGTATGCAACTGACTCGACATGAACTTGGACTTAATTAAAGTCCAGCATGGGTTGAAAAGAGAGACTTTTGCTTTGCAGTAAGACAGTACGTAACATCACGTCACGTTATATAAAAAATGGCTGTAAAATAAGTGATCAGCAAACTGTGGAAAAAAAGTTACTACCAGTACGATGAAATGCTTTAACACGTTTTTAAGGGAATTTATGTTATTAACTCATTCAATATGCAGATTAAGCCGTAAATACACGCGCGGCTAATTGTATGGTCTTACAAGCGAAAGTGAGAACTTGGACATTTCATCGATTTCCTTGCACGTTCGTTAAATACTTAGATTTTTCTGAGATCCAGTGCCGGCCGAGTGAATTGTTTTACAGGTAAGATTGCTTCAAGTTATTTTTGCTAAAAACTTTATTGAAGAGAGAACTGAGAGAAGAAATGTAAAGGAAGAAAAAATGCATCCTACCCATTATCTTCTGTAAGTGAAAATTGTGTTTTCCCTTGTTCTCCCTTAAACCCATTCTGATTATTTAATTGCAGGATCAAAAACAGTTAAATTAATTCTCCGGGAAAATTCGATTGTTTGATTTCTTTGAGCTTTTCTGGTGGTCATCATTGTTGATTCTGGCTTTCAGGAGTAATAGTGGTTTTGAAAAGAGTGTCGCGGAATTGTGCATATTAAGGCTGCTTATTCTGAAAGTTGGCAACGTCGTAAAAAGCTGTCAAATATTTACAAGTTTTATTTAATTTGGCAATTTTTCTGTACGAAAACAATAATATCGCTCTGTAGTGCACTAAAAAAATGATATAGGAATGCAATTAAAACACTGAATTTGATGTTGTAACCGTTTCAGATATATAAAAGGCACTTGGAAAGCTTCCAATTGCTTTTTTACATCTAAAACTATATATTCGGTGTTATGATATTAATTATTGCATTCCCGTATTAATTTTTTAGCGCACTACAGAGCCATATATCTTATTTTCATTCAGTAACAATGCTAAATTAATTAAAACTCAACCATTTGCGACGTTGCCAACTTTCGGAATATACGCTCTTAAGAAGTCGCTTTAAATCCATCGAAGATCGAAAACACCTCTACTTACTCTGGCTGATGTGGGTGACCACAAAGTGCAGGTAAGGACTGTGGAGCTGGCATTATTGTTTCAGCAAGTGTCATTTGAGACGAAGACATTTGTGTACCTTAAATCATTATGTAATTGGACCTGTCGTCACCCGTAAAAGCCCGAATGTACTTCACACCTTCAAACAATAACTCGTTACAAATAGTTTGATTTATTATATTTTGACAATCATTCATGACAACAACCTTGGTTGACCAACAAAGTAACAATTTTATTTAACTCGTTGCCCATACATAGTCACCTGGTATAAATACTTCTTGCCCACATACACATTACTCAAACGATCACTCCAACACTTAGTTATATCGCTTGCCATCAAAAACACCTACAGAGTTAATGAGACCCTACATCTTAAGTATTGGTATATCATTGGACGTTCAAAGCGCCGACAGACAGACACACAAACATTACCTTTACCCTCACAAACCTCCAACCACAACCTTATCAATAAGCATCAAGGTTGAAGGTCGAATGAAAAGAATTATTTGAACTGCGAAAGAAAGTTGGCACGTCAATACTCGGGTACAGACGTCAAATCAGTGATCGTTGAGTTGATGTGCTTCAGTCGATGACTCTACATTTGTTTTGTTGACTGTACTTCAACTTATTTGTATGTGAATTTATTTTACAAGAGAGCTAAGTAATATAGTACTTATTTTTTGCGTTTATTTCTAGCAGGACGCATAATATTCCTAATGCCTTTGCTGTGACTGTGAGTTGATGTCATAATAGGAATCGTTCAGTTGAGCAAAAAATTGTGGTGCACTATTCCTTAATTAATTTTTTTCTTTAAAACATTCTTAGTTCTGGCTCATAATCTATATAATTACCTATCTAAAAGAGCCTCCCCGTTGACTGGACTATGTGTCTTTTCGTGTAACTTACAAGTAAATATCTGGTTGTCCGAGCTTCGCTCGGTTTTTAATATATGACTATATCTTGGGAACCGAGCTTTTCTCGAACCTGGGACCTTATAAATCGATTCCTTGAGCGGAAAAACCCCTAATCTGCAACTTTCATGAAAATCTATGGAGCCGTTTCCGAGATCCTGATTTTATATAAATATACAAGATTAGATTAGATTAGATAGATGTAATTTTATACAAAATTTTTGAAAAGGTTCATTTGCAAGGTCAAATCTGATACATTTTGGATACTTTCTACCATTCTACGGTTGATGGATCACTTTATTAT
This sequence comes from Agrotis segetum, assembly GCA_036375495.1. Lineage (NCBI taxonomy): Eukaryota > Metazoa > Arthropoda > Insecta > Lepidoptera > Noctuidae > Agrotis > Agrotis segetum. The sequence continues at coordinate 2,191,432 of JAQSVV010000280.1, read as the reverse complement.
CTAGATTCCTCTCGCCTATGTTCTAACCAAAGGACCTTCCTCAGACTGCAGTATTTCGGTCGCGCACCTGATTGGTCAGGTTGGCGCTGCGCCAGCGCACCCGCAGCTGCTAATAGCCAATTATGTGTTTCCGAGCCGTGATCAACTCGTCAATGACGTGTTTTCGGCGATTTACTGAAGGAGGACATTCTTCAGTTTCAGCAGCTTTGTTAGGGATTGTAATAGTTGTAATCGGGCTCTGTGATAGTATTAATTAATACAACTATTATGATAGTTAAATATTTGTATGATCTACAAGTTCTTGTTCCGGGTCTGGGTTTTTATGTATGTGAGTTTTTATGTTTGTAAACGTACCCACGATACCGGAGAAATTTCTAGTGAGGGGCAACGTTTACAAAAAAAGGCAAATAAAAGAAAAAAAGTAATGATTTGCCTAAAAGATACGGAGTGTTCCTTGGTTCTATTCAGTAAAGCATTCCGTAATTTATAAAGAAACAATGGAGTCTATTGTGGTTTGTGTACTGTTACTTCTTGAAAAGCATAAAATCGGAAAACTACAAACTCTGTTTGCTTGCAAAATTACCATAGAGATAGGATCCACACGATGAAAATATCAATTCCAAGTTAGTTGCATCCTCAGAAAGAGACAGCATTATCTATCGACGATGTTCCTTCTCTGTTCAATCAGTTTCAGACGTTCATCTTAAATCGTCAGCAATTGAGTTACTAGCTGAAAAGGTCCAGTTATAAGAACTGTTTTTCGGGCTTGCTCTTGTGTATCAGAAGTCATGGAGATAATAGCTTTTTTAACGTAGTAAAATCATCAAATTTGTCCAACAACCGAGGAAAAGGACTAGTCAGACTTGCACTGACTAAAATCCACAAAGATCTTTCAACAGTCACGTTACCTGATGAGACAATCCCGCCACCCCGGCAGGCTTTGGACTTCTAAGGGCCCAAAAAAATCACCTCGCGTCATTCGATGCCGGGGTGTCTCCCGCGGCGGCTGGGTTGTGAGGTGAGGACAGCATAAAGTCCTCTCCCTCACGGCGCCCGCCTCCTGCGTTGCTAGAACGACTGCTTCGCAGAAGGAGGCGTAGCATGCGTAGTTCCTATGGTGTGGGATTTATAAGGTTAAGGGTACTCCTATTTGTTTGTAAAAAAAAGTGTATAAGCGGCGCATTTCTTGAAGGCATTACGCAAACCGATTATTTATCTATCGTAGAACTCGTGCTAAAAATTGTGTTGATACATATACATATATTATATATGGGAGCAAAGCTGAAATCGCGAAAAAAAATATCAGCTGTTCAGTACATTAAGCAAAAATAAATGTACTGAACTGCTGATTTTTTTTCAAGTTTTCAGTTTTGTTCTCATAGTAAAAGTTGTTGGTTATCATGAGCACAATCACGTGTTTAAGTATCGTACACTAATTACTTGTCACCCCATACATAGCTAAGAAAAAAGTTGTATAATGCTAACCTTTTGCACATAGACTTTATATTGTGTTTAGTGCTTGGGTACGCTCGAATTACCTCCTGATTGTGACTGGGTGCGTGACAGACTTGTCTACGTTCCTGTATTTCAGTTGCGCGATTATGTATATGTATGTATATGTTGGTGAATATTTCAAAGGAGCCCAGAGTAAGACTGAAGTCAATAATTTGCAAAGCGGATTCATCGAAATTAAAAAAAAAAAACAAAAAAGTCTTTTTTTTCGGATTTCAGTCTAAACTTATTCTAATGGACCTGGATACAGATTAAAATTGAACGAATTAACAGAAATCTGAATGTCACAAAATCCGGATTTTGCCATCCCTACTCTAACATTAATTTTGAAGTTATGTTACGGGATCGAATTATAACAATTTTAAAACATAACCAGATTTTTCCGTTGTTCTATTCAACTTTTAGATTTACGTCTCAAAAGTTCGAATGATTGTGACCACAAACAAGGTCACCCAGTGAACAGACAAGGTCACAGGGATCATAAACACAATTTTCTAAAACAATAACTGTGCCGCTCCTCCGCCCACGTCGTAACATTACAAGCAAACTTTCATTTCACAGCTTTTCCGACATTCCAGTGTTAATAAATGTTCTTTATGGTTATATTAACTACATATTTATGGTTTGGGATTGTCTACATGCAGATGCAATTTATGGGAAAGATCACGCTTAAAGTCAATCTTTGATTCTAGAGATCATTAAGTTGTCGAGAGTAATAGAAAAGAATTTCTTTATCTTACTTCATTGCCACTATGTTTATTGTTTTCTGTAGTTATGAACAGGGATATAACTTTAGTCTAATGGACGAATTATGATATAAAATAAAGCAGTTTGTAAAAGAAGTGTATGTGGCGTACAGATAAAGAATAAAAACCGGCCAAGTGCGTGTCGGGCCACGCACAGTGTAGGGTTCCGTAGTTGCCCATCAAAATACTTATGCAAACTAACTAAACTGATTCGCTGAATTTAATTTTAAAAGAGAAGAATTTTCAAACATCGGTCACAGGAGTCTTTGAGAAATCGGGGATTGGGAAAATACATAAGAAAAAGAGATTACAACGAATTTAGAACCTCCTCCTTTTTTTCCGAATTTAGTTCAAAATAGTTGACGATAAAAACCTACCTATCCCCAAAAAACATACATATAAAAGCTGTAAAAATAAAGTTGACAAACTTACATTTGCAGTTGCCTCCCATACATTTTGTTTAAGAAAATATGATATCAAGTGCAAACATTAAATTGTAGTAGTATAAAAATTGAGGGGATCGGCACTGTTACTCTTTAATACAGACTATTTCATAGTCTAGCGAGGAGAACAGCACGTCATCCAATTGATTGTCAGAAATTTCATTCTACCCACATTGTGAAAATTGATAAGATGTACTACAATCTGTTTATATAAATAAAGATATTATTATTATTATTATTAAGTACATATAAAATGTACTTGATATCATATTTGTTCGTTGTTCTTGATATCATGTTAAGTTGGTCGACTATTACTCGTAAAGTTGTAAAGCCTACTTAGTCATGATAATTTTCTTTTAAATTTCGTTATATGTACTACTATTGTGAATTTTTTCACACCCCCAAACATAACCGTTTAGCTGGTAGAGGGGGGAGACACTCGAATCGAGCAAAATTTAGCACTTTAAAGCTTAATATTTCACAAACGGATTTTTTTATCAAAAAATTGTTAATGGAAACTATCAATATTTTTTAAAGGCCTATTTATTGATACCCCACACTAAGGGGTACGCGAGAAAAAAAAAATCCTCACTTTACGTGTAAGTACTGGAGGTACCCTAAAAAAAAATATTTTACGAGATTTTATTTTACCACTTTTTCGGCACACCAAATCCGTATATTTACACCAAATTACAGCTCTCTAGTACTGTGCGTCTCTGAGCTAAACTGCGGACAGACGGACGGACGGACATGGCGAAACTATAAGGGTTCCTTGTTGACTACGGAACCCTAAAAAAATAGTAACATCCTGCCTGAACAAAAAAACTAAATTAACAGTAGGTCGTTTTTTTTAACTCTTCTGCGTTTTTCCTATTACTAATCCAATAATTTTACCTACTTTACTTTTTTAACTTTATTTATGTTCTTACATCAACAGCATCTCGCTTTGTTCCGGAGATCGCTGGGGACAGAGTGACGAATACTTATTGGATTTATAAGGGAGGTCTACAGCAGAACTGTGAGGTGAATATTGAACAGTAAGGCTCATTACTTGTATTATTGAGTATATTTAGTTATTGGAGCGATCGATTTAATGTTTTGAGCGTTGCTTTTACAACAGCTGCTAAAATTAAAGGCAAAATAACAGATTTTAGGAACCTTACTTCTTAAATAACTAACATAAATAAATGAATTTAATTTGATATCAACCACTTCATCTTGTATTGTGACTTTGTGAGTAAATGTCCTGTAATTTCGAAGAAACCTAAACGGTAATTTTGATATTGATATACACTTACGTAAATAGAGACGTTTGACCACATCAATTTATAAACAAGTTATACTTGAAATTCCTTCCGAGAGGTAAATAAGGTAAAATGCTGGGAAAAAGTTTAACGGCTTATACATAAGGGAATAATTATTTGAATCCTTATTGTCATCTTTGGTTAAGTCAGTTGTTCGGCGAAACTACACAAAATAGAAAAACTAGTATTCATATGGGAAATCAAGCGATTTTTCTCAATTGAAATCCCTGGTATCCTTTAATGGCTTGTTCAACATGTATTATGTAAAAAACTGGGCAGTAGCAATAAAAGTAATAGTGATTATCATAACTTGAAGTTATTGAATGCTCCATGTTGTACAATATGTACTGTGCTGCTGAGCGGTATCTACATGCCTTTTATGAATATTCTGAGGAAACCTACATGGAGTGTCGAAACAAAGGGGACAAGGTAATAGCCAAGTTTGCTGTAAAGGTCGATTTAGACATCCTTGCAAGTACATAAGTAGATAAAAATCACACGTGAACACTGCCGGAAAGTATGTTAAACTTACTTATTTACATAATTACTTATGAATGATGGAAATCGGCCCATAGATGATGGATACACGGATGATCCGGATTTGTAAGGAGTTAAAAGGAAAATCTATTATGATATTCCGTTGCATAATCTTCCTTGAATTCATTGTCTTGTAGATTTTCTGGAGACCATACTGTCGTTTCAGGCCTACAGATGTTTCAACGTTTGAAAATACATAAGTACTGTGGCAGACGTACCTACTTGAAAATATCTTGAGTGTGTTAAGTATCTGGATTTAAATAGTGTAGTACTTTTTTTATTTTCAAGTAAAATTACAACATTATCACATCCCTCATTTCCATGATCTATGCTCCTTTGACTTATCAAGAAGCGTCGTATGATGGATGCAGGCACGCGCCCGCTGCCCGTGCGACCGCGCGGCGGCGCTCACAAGCGACGCGGTGCGCACACGCATGCCTTCCGCATAGCTTCCTTTTTACCCACGATCCCTGCGAGCGCCTGCTCACCCGCCCCGGATTTGTAGCATGTTGATATTGCCAGGACTAGTGGGGAAATGAGTATTCTGGAAACTGAAAGTTGGTAAAGACCTGATCTATTATCGATAGAGCTTTTTTATTTTCCATACAATAAACCAAGAAGGATGCTATAATTAAAATACGGAAAAATCTTGTTCTAAGGCCGCTCGACAGCCGATCTAAATTATGTGGTGATTATTGTTTCAGAATCGGTATCTCGGAGTTTTTATCCAAAGTCTCAAAGTGGTGCTATTTTTTTGCATTGTTTTTATTAGAGTTTCGGGGTTGTGCAATTCTGACGTCTTAACAGACAATACAATAGCCCTATTGATGATGAACTGGCATTGGTTTGAAAAACCCTTGTTGAAAATTTTTGGAAACTGGTTTTCATTTTCAAGTACTTACTTGCGTCGCTCGATCCATTGTTAAGCTCGTTTTCTAAGAAGATGGTCACTCACTTACTCCTTAGTCCTTACAGACATCAAAGTTTTAACCAACAAACTTTGGCATTTCCCCACATTCCTGAGAACGGACTATCCTTACAATAAATTACAAAGTTCTGACTCCATTCTCCAGGGTCCAAGGAATGCGAACAACGCAAGGTCGGACTCCGGCCTTCGTCCTAAATATTTTTTCTAACCCTTAAATCGATAAGTGTGGCGTTTCGCAGATAAAGCTGGTGGTATGTGCTCGTGGATTTATGGAGCGTGTGTCGAAATGATTGGAATGGGCTCGCCTTATCAAGGATCTACAGCAAAATGAGAATGTGTGGTTTTAATAGGCTTAGAAACAAAACTTTATAGTTGTTTTCTTGGTTGATTTTTTTGCCACCCGGCTCTAGTTATGTTGTTGTTTTTTTACCACATTTTGTATCTAATTGTAGATTCGGTAAAACCGGGACGGGAGACAGGAGTCCGGTCATCCGCACTATAAAGCGGTATGACATAATATGCTCCAGTGCCTTTTCCACATTACCTAGTTCTAGAAGTTACACTATCTGCCGATTGTTCAATTTACATTCTTTGTTCAATTTACAGTCACGTACAATGGTGTATATGGTACAATTCCGTATATGGTGGTACAATCCAGGGGTTTGGCCCTATGAGGTACCACAGGTCCTTGAGGCGCTTGTGGAATACGCCCCGTCGATCCGGGCCTAGTGATTGAACTTCAATGACGAAATCACAATTATACTTATTATTTTCTTACAAAACATACTCTTCACTCAACAACAACTGTGTGGTCTACAGTCGTTCTAAGAAGTTTTTCTATTAACAACAATATTGCAGCGTTTCACTACAAAGCAACAATAAAGCATTCCAGGTCCAGAATAAGCCGCCGGGACAAGACTGACATGTCCCCGGCGTCGATAAGTAATTGTCCACTAAGCAGGCAGCGACTGCTATTCCGTTTTTGTGTCCACTCGCCCGCGCCCGTAAATGTCCTGCGGTTTGCATAGAGTAGCGCACGAATAGAGAAAACAGGAGCAAAAATGACCTTTTTCCTGGCTTTTGAAATCGGATAAGTATTTAGGACTAATCTGCTGTATCTTTTCCTCTCCTGTACCCTTAGCACGAATTTTCACTATGTATTTTACTTTACAGTATTTACAGCGTTTCTTGTATGAAAAAAAGGAACAGCGCCTCTGGTGAGCGAAGACGGAACTAATTTTTTCCTTCAAAACTGTCAACTTTAAATTGTCAATGTTCCAGTTTACTTTATGTCTCAAATACTGAAAATTCGTGCTAAGGGTACTGAAGTTACAGCTGTAAAGTTTGAATATTAAAAGGTATCACAGCTTATTGGGAACTTTTTTTTTAGCGTGGTAATATTATCAAATGAGTCCTCCCACCCCGGGCAGGGCGGGAGGGGTTGTGAGGCGCGCGTGGAACACAACGCGCGTTCTTAATCCGGGCATGGTCTTTGGTTGGACAGCGAGTTGCCCTTTACTAGCCGCCCGCATTTCCGCAACTACGGTGGCCGGAGATCGTCTGCCGATGTCCGACGCCGTGGGCGCTTACCACTGGGCTTATTGGGAACTTTATGAATTTGTGAAACGATTTGGTTGAAAAATCATACTATTTACTCATCCCATTTTCGGTATTCATTGTTCTTACTAGATACTGAAAACTTGCCTTAAAATCAGGTAGCTTGGTGGTGAATTTAGCAACCCCAGTTCCATTCTACCTTTATGTTTAAAAGCATAATATTTAGATATTACTAAAACATCAAAACTATCTGCCTGACACTACTCTACACCGCAGTAGTCCATACAGGGGTAATGGCTGCGATTAGTAGCAATTGGGCCGCGACTTTTTGTGCGACTATCCGTCAGATCGCATCGCAGACTAGTTCGTACTGCCAGTTATGTTATTACACTTGCTAAGCGCAGTTTTTAAGGCTTTAGAGGATAGTTACATGGTGTTGGGCGAGGAACCTTGTGTGTGCGCTATGTTATTGGATGGAAACTAATTGGAACATTGTATTTAACATCTCGCCTTGTTTCTTTGAAGCAGTTGATTGTTACGGGGTAGTTTGCGATAGGAGCATCTTTTAAATTAAATTATGCTTGGAAATTCAGCACAAATCAATCACGGGTTCTTTTAGGGTAATAGTTATTTGTGCAACAAGAGAGCAAAGTCGTTTTTTGCTGCGAGTGCTGATTTTGAATCTTGAGCAAGCGAAGGATTGGATGAATCACGAGCGTAGCGAATTCTAAAGTTGAATCCTGAGTGTGGCGAGAGATTCAAAGGCACGAGATGCAAAAAACTTTGCTCTCGTGTAACACACATAACTTTTCACTTCAGCAGCGAGAACACTTTAGGAGATAAAATAATAAACAGGAATAGATAAATACTCCACATTGTAGATAATCACCTCGTCTGTGATAAATCTAAAAAATAAGATAGCAACACCGTCTCCGAAAATCTGCTTGCGCCCTTTGTAAGTCTCCATTCATTGAAGACAAGGTATGGTTTCAGATTTCTCGCGAGACTTCTGAGGTAGAAAATTTAATTCTGCATTAATAATATAATTTGTTCTTTTAATTCTTCCGGTGTTAAAATTAGTACTGTTCTCGTCGCTAGTTTTACTCATATTTATCATCATCATCATCAAACTCTTTACGCCAGCCATGAAATTTTATTCCCGCTCTTTTATTTAAATTAAGGCGTGTTCGGAAATAGCACCCATTATAATTTATTATTCAAAATATTTACGTAACATTATTGAAATTAAAAATAAATATTTACAGTATAGCTTATTTTCGTTTAAATACAACAATAAGTTAAAAATTCAATAAATTACATTAAAATACATTATTATCTTTTTGCAAAATTTTGCTAGTACAAATTTAGCTAGTACAAATTTAGCTAGTACAAATTTAGTAGTAATTTAGCTAGTACAAATTTCCGAACGTGTTTGTCTTTGAGACCGAATTCAAAATCAGAACATCGAAAGGGCTGGTCTCTGTCTCTCTCTTTTTCTATTGGCGGAAAAGAGATAGAGTGTTAATGTTTCGAATTACTATGATTAACTCAAGGCTGAATGAGATATTCGCGGCTTTTTGAAAACAAAAATTAAAAAGTTACTTTGTCTCACTCAGTGAGCAAAATCGCATTTTGCTCACTGATTTCAGGCAGCAAAACCTACATGTTTGAGCTACTGAAGTGAAATAGTTATTTGTGCAACAAGAGAGCAAAGTCGTTTTTTGCTGCGAGTGCTGATTTTGAATCTTGAGCAAGCGAAGGATTCAAGGATTGAATCACGAGCGTAGCGAGTGATTCTAAAGTTGAATCCTGAGTGTAGCGAGAGATTCAAAGGCACGAGATGCAAAAAACTTTGCTCTCGTGTAACACACATAACTTTTCACTTCAGCAGCGAGAACACTTTAGGAGATAAAATAATAAATAGGAATAGATTAAAATAACTTTTTTTTAAAAGTAGCTTTCAACAATAAGTAAATACTCCGCATTGTAGATAATCATCTCGTCTGTGATAAATCTAAAAAATAAGATAGCAACACCGTCTCCGAAAAACTGCTTGCGCCCTTTGTTAAGTATCTATTCATTGAAGACATGGTATGGTTTCAGATATTTAGTTAGAGTTAGGAAATTTAATTCTGCATTAATAATTTGTTGTTTTAAATGGTTATGTTAAAATAAGTACTGTTCTCGTCGCTAGTTTTACGCATATTTTTTTTTTAACTTATTCAACTCTTTGCGCCAGCCATGAAATTTTATTCCCGCTCTTTTATTTTTAAATTAAGGCTTGTTCGGAAATAGCACCCATAATATTTTATTATTCAAAATATTTATTAACATAAATTGAAACTAGAAATAAATATTTACAGTAAATGCTTATTTTCATTTAAATATAGCAATAAGTTAAAAATTCAATAAAATACATTCGAAGACATCATTATCTTTTTGCATTTCTTTGGTTAGTACAAATTTCCGAACGTGTTTGTCTTTGAGACCAAATTCAAAATCGGAACTTCGAAAGGGCTGGTGTTTGTCTCTCTCTCTTTCTATTGGCGGGAAAGAGATAGAGTGTTAATGTTTCGAATTGTATGATTAACTCAAGGCTGAATATGATATTCGCGGCTTTTTTTTAAACAAAAATTAAAAAGCTACTTTGTCTCACTAGTGAGCAAAATCGCATTTTGCTCACTGATTTCAGGCAGCAAAACCAACATGTTTGAGCTACTGAAGTGAAAAAGAAATTGTACATACATGATGCTAAGATGGTGTTCGTCTACGAACTTAGTTTGGTGAATTATCAGTATTTAAATCTGTGCAGAAACGAAAAGAAAGCTGTTGCCTTCCAACACTGCATTTTCATAACCTGATAAGCGGAATATCATCATCAACCTATACTGTTCCCACTGCTGGAACACAGGCCTCCTGTGGCAGGGAGTGGGCCATAAACCACCACGTGTGTGTTGCTAGAATATCAGAATATACGATCATCTAATTCCATTGTCCAACAGCTAACAGTCGAAGCTTCCCCTATAATTTATCCGCACGATGATCCCGCTACTCATCACAACTAGGAGTGGTCCTCACATCTCCGATACGATCTTGTGGCAGCCATTCATACAATTGCACTTCGTTCTCATTGTTCGCAGCTCGTCACGCGTGCCATTTGCGTAATCATACACTACGGGATACTCGCAGCTTGTAATCATAAGTACCTGGGTACCTAGGTACTGTAGCTTTACATGTGTCTAGATAGAGGAGTGAATAATCTCTAAGACCTATATATGGTGACACTTCATTCTTAATAGGTCCTATTATGATGTGAAAGTGAGTTTGTTTGTGACTTTTTCACGTCTTAATCTGAAACCGATTTTTGAATGGACTCTAGAGACTGTTATATGTTTCTTTTTGCATAAAAGATCTTGTCGTAGGGTGAAATTGGGACGGGGCCAAAAGAAATAGTGGTTAACAATAAAAGGAAAAGTCATTCATATTGGATAGATTTGACTTAAGCTCTACGAAAAGTGTCTGCCTGCTTATAATGAAAGTTTCAGTAACAAGGATTAAATTAGTGACCTAATTAACTTTGGTCATAATTGTCTCTAAGTTTCCAGACGGAACGAAATTAAGGTCGTCTATTTTTGTGTATTTTGCCTTTCCAATGTATAGAATGGAATCAGTTTAAAATTTTAAATAAGTACTTAACTTAGAAATCAATTCTAAGTTTCTTTTAGAAAAGCCTATTTCATTTTTTAAAGAAATTGCACGCATTGTTAATCGAGAATGAGTTCAGTTCATTAAATAAATACCGCAAAAATAAGGCTTAAGGTCAAACAAGTCAACATTTTTTCCATAGAAACTTCGTTGGGGTTTTACTCCACTATTTGACAAAGTACATCCAAAGTTAAACATGGTATCGTTTTGTCTCATTATTAATTTTGTTGAAGCAGATTTGTAAAATATGAAGCTATTAAAAAGTTACGAGCTTCTAAAGATTCGTTTTTTTGCTAATTTTAACACTACTTTAGGTGTAAATTAGAAGCTTAAGCAGCATCAAATTTCCAAAACGAAGTCCGTACCGATACAGCAAATTTATCGAAGAATTTAATAAATTTTATTTGAAATTAATTGGTGCAGTGGTTTTTTCATAAAACCCCAACAGCCAAAGGCTTTTTCGTATTTTTTTTACACTCGCCTTTTACTCTGAATGATCGTGCATCTCACTGAATAAGTTTTCCCCCGTTTTCTCCACGGGGGGAAGACGCTCGCGCACACATGAACAATATGGCTCGATTTCCGGTGAAATATCATGGTTTTTGACCATGCCTGCCAGTGAGTTCGAGCTCGCGACTAGCGCCGCCTTAAGCGATATCTTAAAATCAAATCTTAAAGTAAATACGTCATTTATAACTACTTACATGATTAACATGTTGTTGCTATTTCCACGTTATGATTATAATATATTAGGTACTAAAAATAACGGTGTAATTTCAATGAATCAGCCGTGTTTTACTTGTACATAGTTGTAACTTGTAGCCGATGTGCAATGCCAATGCCTTATCGAATATTGTTAATCGATGCATTATGTTAAACGTCCGGTTTTCACAATAGGCACACGGAAAATATAGAGGCTTACATGTTTTGTACGTAATATTGTTAATCTCCTGTCCAATTCTTGAAAAAAGTAATGGTAATTTTAATTAAATATTAAATTGATAAAGAAAGAATAAAAGCCTGTCCAGCATGCGTATGACACCGTAGAAATGGGTTTTGCACAGACTAGATGGGTTTTGTCAGTGGAAGTATAAACAAAATGACAGAATGTAAAAGATTTCTATCTATCTTATCCTAAGCATGGTGATAGATTTGGATAAAGATTTTTTACTGTTGTTTTGTGTACATTCAAACGAAAAATACAGTCACACTATACAGGTAACTACACCACTCTACTCCACCCTCCAACATTATTACTTGTAGGTACGTGAGATACTCACGCGAACTTTTTCAGCCACATAAAACAAAAACTTGTTCCACGAATAACACTATAAATTGCGCAAATCTCTCCGCCATTAAAATATGAAGCCCATAAAGGGATGCAGGGGTGACCGGAACTTACGGAAGTGAGTAATTACCGTCCGCTGGCCGGCGGGAAGATAACGTAACTACGTCATCCATGCATTCCGGAGTGCGGGCCGGACAGTCAAGTGCAGTGTAATGAAATTATGCTCGTCCGGAATTTTAAACGAAACTTAAAGAGGACTTTTTGTAATTAGCCGAGTGCTTCCGGAATTTCATAATGTGCGCATTTTGTTATAATATGAGATTTTTTTCTGATGTTCTTTTTATGTAGACGGGTTTGTGGCATGTGGCTGTAGTTTCTGCCTCCAGGTTTCATGTATATACATATAAGTATTTATAATTATAAAGATACTTTTGCGTTTTAGCGGCGAATGACGAGCGGCAAATAAGGAATCGGATCGTAGGGTGCATATGAAATCGACTGAAACAACGATGCACTCGTCGAATGCAGTACGATTGTATGCACTAAAACAGCTGAAATTAAATAAATGTTTAAAGTTTTAGAGATACGAGTAATGCAGAGAATGACGAATGGGGTACTTAACTGCATAAATAATTTGACTATCGGTTTAATCCGTAGATTGCATCTTAGATCAAGCTTTAGTCCCTCAGTGAGAATATTGAAAAATTAAGAACACGTATTTTTCGTTTTTATAATCAATGAATAATGAGAACTGAAATAGGATTCAAAATTCAGGAGTGGAGGCTTGTGATGTTATAACGCCTGTAAAATTATACCGACGTTAAGTGATTTTTAGAAGCGTTGTATTTTCGACAATTTTGGTTAACGTAAGAAAGACAAATGCGGGTCAAATATTGTTTGATAATCTAGCTTTCGGACTTACTGAGTAAAAAGCCTATTAAGACCTCATTATTTCAACAAAAAAATAAATATGAATCTTCTAAATTAATCAAATAAACAGACAAACAGTAGCTACCATCAAACGGCCTGCCACAACCCCGTGAAGGGCTTAAGTTAAATAATGAGGAAGATCCGACCCCTTGGAGTCAAGCGTGATGTAATGTACTCAGTTGAGGCTCTGTGACATGTGACAGACGGACAGACAGCAGGGTGTACAGGAATATAAGGATATTTTGACGATGTTTGTAAATCTTTGTAAACATCTTTGATGAAATGAGTTGAAAAGATAAGATGGCGCTGTTGATTCTGGTTGAGACCACCGGAATTAAATATAATTTGTAACACTTTACAAGAAATCAAATGTTTTCATCCATAATACTCGTATTTAATTTTTATTTTTAACATTATTCCACAATAATTCAGAATCTTAGACCCGTTTCACTAAGTAGCAACTACTCGTAAATGAATTCCTAACAGTCTACGTGAAACCATATTGGTTGGTTGGTTGGTTGGTTTAGTAGTTAGTGACCCTGACTACTATGCCGGAGGTTGTGGGTTCGATTCCCAGCCAGGACAAATGTTTGTGTGATGAGCACGATCATTTGTTCTGTGTCTGGGTGTAATTTATCTATAATATGTATGTATTTAGAAATATATAAGTATGTTTATCAGTTGTCTAGTACCCATAACACAAGCTCTGCTTAGCTTAGGACTAGATGGCGTTGTGTGATAGTTGTGAAATATTATTATTATATTTATTATATTTCAGGTATTTTGTTTCAAAAATTTTAGGTATTTACTAACAACAACTTTCGGAAAAAAACTAAAGTCGATCTGAACAATACGCAAAAAAAAAAAAACAAACTTCTAAAACTGTCAGCAAAATAAATCGGGCACTCCGCCAGCGGCTTATTGCCAATTTTGATACACTCAAACATTTTTGAAATACAAACAAATCACACAATGAGATGTGAAAGGTATTTAATTAGTTAATTATCTCCGTGTCAACGGATAATGAAGCAAGTGATTGATGAACGTAATTTGCACATATGAGAGATGAGAGCTTTAATTATGACGAAAAAATATCAGTACATAGTCATATACCTACTGTATGGTAATATGTTATTTATGCTAAGGATTTTTGGTCTGGTTAGCTAAGTTAGTGGTGAAATTAAATTGAGTATACATTATTTAGGCTCAGTGATAAAATCTAAATTTTAGTTTAATTTAAGTAATTAGGTACTTAGTTTTTAGTACTTCTGCCTAATCCTTTGGATACTATTAGGTTACAATATCGATCTTTGTAACATATAATATATAATTCTTTAATCTATAATTTAATGGATCGGCAAGGTTAAAAAAATACAACAATAGTTCGAAGGAATTCTGGTAGCTAAAGAAAGCTTAAGTACATTTGTTTAGTCTTAACAATAAATTAAATAAAAAAACACACAATGTTGAACAAATAAAACGAAAGATAGCCAAATAGAGCTTCATGACAAAAAATAATAATCGAAATACGAATTACATATTTTGAACAAGCGTTCCATTTTTGAAACACGGTTTATTTTAATTTTCGCTTGCATTCATAGGTACAATCGATGAAATGAAATACATACTAAGATCTTAAACACTGTAATTGACTTGTTGTTTTCAGAGAGCTTTTGCTAAGAGCTTATTACAATTACTTGTGAAAAGCTTTCAGTTCGAATCCCGTGAGTACAGCGGTGTACTGCCCGCGGCGATAGTTTGATGCGGCCTACATCCTCATAAATTGGAAACTTTCCATACTTGGCCCCGCCGAGCTTTTAATGATAGTTTTAATATTATAGGTAACGTTAGTGTCCCGGACGTTAGTTAACGTCCATGTTTCAACTTTTTACGATTGGCATAATGTCCTATTAATTAAAGTAAAATAAAACGCAAAAAGCTAAAGCGTTTTATTGTGGCTAATTATACTAAAAGTTCTGAAAGCATCCATTGTGAGATTTCTAGGTTTCAACAAATAGCTGTATCTATTGATAGTAACAAGTTATAGACAAAACAAACAAGTCTTTAAAAGTTTACATAAATCTCCCAATTAAAAATTACCAGAGCACAAACAAAAAACAAAAATGAGCTGAACAAGCAAACATAATAAAGTCAGACCGCATAACACGGACGACTCTAAACAAAACGTTTTCAATGGAGCCGTAGGGAACCCTCCAGCTCGGGGGCTCGCGGCTGCGGGGTAAGCGAGTTATGAATTAGTCTCAGGTATGATGGGTGCGCGGAGGGGCGCATTCTTACACACGCGGGATCAAACCGTCTGGCCTCGTCTCTATTGTACGACCCTAATGCTCCAAACGTATGAAAACTCTAAAATAAAGTGGTTCAGGCACGTACAGCTTTTATTCATAGTCAAAGAAAAATAGCAAACATAATAGTATAGCAATCTCAACAGTCATATTCGAACAATCTGCTAAATAGCATGAATGATTACAGTTAACAAGAGCCGCATATCACGGAAGAGAGCACTTAGCTGTCCTCCGGCAGACAACCGCTCGTTGATGTCGTTTGTACAACAGAGGTAATTTATACGTATCTACTATCTAATCAAATCACACACGATATTAAAAATAGTAAACTTTCACTGCGCGCGGGTGCCGCTCGGCCGGCGTGCGCCGCGCGGTCCACGGCGCGCTCCGTCTCGGCCGGCAAAGCTCGCAAGCTCCGCGCCCCTTCAGTCCGCCGTCGGCATTCGACCGGCGAGTACGTGCCGCTCGCAACGCCCTCCCACGGAAACTTTACGCGAGTGTAGTGACAGTGAGTGAGCATGCCCGCCCGCGCCGTGGCCCTCCTAGCCACCGCGGCCCTCGCGCTCGCCGCCACCCCGCCCGACCCCTGCCTGGAGGACGGCCGCCCGCGCCGCTGCATCCCCGACTTCGTCAACGCTGCCTTTAGCGCCCCCGTGGTCGCCTCCTCCATCTGTGGCAGGCGAGGACCCGAGCGCCTCTGTGACCCGCCAGGGGACCAACCCCCAGATAATTCCTGTAGAGTATGCGATGCTGCCAGATCCGACCGCCGACATCCGCCGTCCTACCTTACTGACTTGAATAACCCTAACGATGTTACCTGCTGGAGATCCGCTCCGATACCCCCGACCTCCTACGATTCACCACCCGACAACGTATCCCTTACCTTATCTCTCGGTAAAAAGTATGAGTTAACTTACGTGAGCCTGCAATTCTGTCCGAAAGCCGCTCGACCTGACTCCGTCGCTATCTACAAGAGCGCGGACAACGGCATCACCTGGCAACCCTTCCAGTTTTACTCCAGTCAATGCAGACGGGTGTACGGGAGACCCAATAAGGCCACTGTTACTGCTGCTAATGAACAGGAAGCCAGGTGCTCTGACAGTCATAGACTGACTGGGGAGAGCTCTGGAGGAGCAAGGCTGGCATTTAGCACCCTTGAGGGACGCCCGAGCGCTTCTAATTTCGACATATCCCCAGTTCTCCAAGACTGGGTCACTGCTACCGATGTCAGGGTGGTGTTCAACCGCCTGCACATGGTGAACGAAGGCGACGAGATCGACAACAAGAAGCAGGCCGCTCCGGGCAGCCAGCACTACGCGGTGTCGGACTTCGCGGTCGGAGGGCGATGCAAGTGCAACGGGCACGCGTCGAGGTGCATTCCGATGAAGGGCGGGGAGGCGGCCGCGACCGGAGGAGTACAGCAGCTGACCTGCGAGTGCAAGCACAACACGGCGGGCAGGGACTGCGAGCGCTGCAAGCCCTTCCACTTCGACCGGCCCTGGGGACGCGCCACCGCCAGGGATGCCAACGAATGCAAAGGTCAGTTCGTTAGAACTATATATTCTGCTTGCTTTTATCATTTGTTTCCACGATCCGGTGTATTTTTTTTATTCGACTATCCGTAGATTAGTGGTACAATTAGATGATTTGCTTATTTTTTGTTGCTCTCTGTTTGTTTTACGACTGTCCAATCAATGTTATTGCCGTAATTACTCCGCAATAATTGTGGAGCGATCATTATATTCTACGTTACTTCAAGATTATAAAAAAAAGTTGGTTTAATTAAGAACTCTAACTTAATCGAAATTCTTAATGATGAAGAGATAAGTATTCCTATCAGTTAAAAAGCACTTTGGAATCGCAGAATCAAATCAAAGAAAATAGAATCAAAGGAACTGAAAATGTAAATTGCTCCTTACTTTAAAGCTAGCTTTGAAGCTAAACTTAAGTAAAAGACTACGTTGGAGGAAGATTACCATTCGCCTACACTTACTTTAAATGTGAGGCGTACGTTCAACAGAATAAGCTTTGCCTTCATATAATATTTCACATTATCTAATAGAAACGAGCTTATAATTTAACTTAGCGCTCGTAGTAAATACGTTCATCAAAATTAGGTATTCTGGGCCAAAATTAATTACTTCATTACTTTTCATTCATAATTCTGTAGAATACAATAGTTTTATTTCTGGAAGGTACCTAGTTTAATTTTTTTGTTTCATTTATCTTCATTTATTGCTGTCCTACTGTAATTTTTACTTTTCTAATTAACTTAGGCTTGATTAAAATTACAATTCTCCCTAATCTTTAAGGAGTAGGTAATGAAAAGTATGATACTCTGTATACCTAAACCTGTTTAAAGATTTTTCCTGGAAAATAGAAAAATTGCTTATTTATCGCTGGAAATTTTGTTCAAGAAACGGAAATATTGCCACATAGAAAAATGGATAGTAGGTACTATTTTAATTGGAGTAGGTACCTGTATTTAGGCTCAAATGAAGCCTTATTACATTATGTTCCTTTTTCACATCTGAGTAACCCTTCTGAAACAGAGATCGTCCGAATTTTATCTTAAACACCATTTCTCATACTTTCCACCAAGAAGGACTGCCATCGCGTGAAAGACATCAGTAACTATCAAATAAGAGGTTTCTACAAACATTACTTAATCTAAGTCACATTTAACCCGTTCCCCGCTAACTGCTGGTTAAATTAATTGATTTATTGCACGGCATAGCTGTCCGTTAATTAACATTTATGAGTTATATTTTTTTCCGCTGAGCGGCGCGGGCGCAGCGTAACACCATCCATCATAGATTGATGGCCGTCAGCTTTTATGAGAATACCATATTAGAAAATTAGAACGTGCATGGAAAAAGAAGTTACGAGTTTTAAAGAACGGAATTACTGTTTTTATTGAATGGGAATCAGGGCATCGGTTGTCGTGTTAAGAATTATTTAGATTCAGAAATTAACTGTGAGCTTTTGCCGGAAAAGCTTTGATAGTAGTTGTGGTTAAATTGTGCGAATGTCAAATAATTATGATAGCATAGTTTACGATATTTCGTAAACTATTTTGTGTTTTTAATTTAGTTTCTAAATCCATACAAGTTACTAATTATAAATGCAAAAGTAACTCTAACTTTGCTGCGGTAAGTTCACAAAGCTGCCATTTTGAAATCTCAATTGTAACACAAAAGAAACTTGAATAGTAATCAACAATTATCTTGAACGTTGTCCTCACGTAATTACCCATCCATTGGGTATCACAATGTAGAGCTAACAAACTCCGCCGCGATAATAGAGGTGCGCCCACGCATCCCACCTCTATGATTTGTGGACCACAAACGCATATTATCATAAATTTACCAACTCTACTTCCAAAGACGTCTCAAGGATGTTTCTTTTATTTTTTTAGTAATATTATCTCCCCTTAAAAGTAATGGGCAAGACTTATTTAGATTTTATGTAGATCGTTAATTTCCTTTTGGTTTTTTTAATAGTTTATTTGGTAACTGAATAAATTGAATTGTTACAAAATTTTCTTGGTAAGCTCTTTACAAAATTAGAGAAACGCTTGTTTTTCGGCATCTACCCACAAAATGTTACAAAAATGTTAATTTTCGCAATAACTTTTATGGAAACGGCCGAAAAAATATCAGTTTGGTATTACATAGTAAAATAACGGGCGTGTTATTACAATAAAAGCAGTTTTATTAAATTCCTGACCTATTTTACTCTTCGGAGCTTTTTTATTGAAACTGGCAAGTACCGTCATTGGCGGCACAACTAACTTCATAAAAATGTATCCAGTATTTTAATAGAAGCTGTATAAGCAAAAACATATAAAACTTCGTCTCATTTCTGCAGTTACTGCATAAAATATAGACCAAAAACAAGTTTCAACAAAAATGATATCAGAATAAAGCCATAAAAACCATGATTCTGTGAAATAAAGGCCATTTGGAGCCATTTCACTATCGCAGGGAACATTCAAAAGCACCCACATAGACAAGTTAGTATAAAAATACAAATAACTTTACCTTGTTGATACTAATTCAATAAAATTATATTATATTTTATTGTGGCAGTTGACGGAAAGCTTGGTAAATTGAACTTTTTATTTATTGTAAGAATTTCTTTGATAAGGGGTATTTTTTTAGTACGTTTGCAAAATAGGGTTGGAAAAATCGATCCTTATTAAGGTAAGTACTTATATTGACTGTAGATTAATTTTAAATAAATAAAGTAAGAAAAGTTTTATTTTTGACGATTCCTATGCAAAACAGGTAACATTGTACTAGAGGCGTTATGTGCTGAATTTATTGATATTATATCAACTTTGTTCTTGCCCTTCTTTAGCCTTTTAAAAAACTGCTATAATAATTTTATTCTCTGCATCTTGTCTATTTACGTCTATTTAACTTCAATTTCATAGACGAACTTTTCAAGAAACACCTAAGATATGGGTTAAAATATCGTAATATGTCATTTATCCTTATTTTATTTAAGGCTTTAACTGCATAATACTTACAAGCGAATGTCACACCGATAAAGATCTGATGATACCTTTTCCTTTAAAGTACAGAGGATAAAATGGATAAAAAAGGATAAAAATTAGGATGAATGACAACGAGTCGATCGGCGTGAAGATAATGTTATTTTATTGTGCTAGTTTAGTGTTAAACGTGCTGTTTGGCTCGGAATTCTAGTTTATTGCTTTGTACACCGTTCAGGGCTGGCAACATTAAGAAATGACGATTTATTTGACACGGATTTACAATTCAATTATTAAAATAAACCTGCTATTATTGTTTAATTATTGTGTGCATAACACAAAACAAAAATGTACCTAGAAATGCATGGAGCCCTTCCCGAAGAATTTAAATAATTAAAATGCATTTGCCTTACCTACCTAAGAATCTTTCTAAAAAAGTTTCTACTTCAAAAACCTTTCTGCTTCTGATAACTAAGTACTTAAGGCAA
This sequence comes from Agrotis segetum, assembly GCA_036375495.1. NCBI lineage: Eukaryota > Metazoa > Arthropoda > Insecta > Lepidoptera > Noctuidae > Agrotis > Agrotis segetum. The sequence goes on along the minus strand of JAQSVV010000280.1, from coordinate 2,171,190 downwards.
ACAAATGATTAGGAATTTGTGCTAAAAACAAATCTAAATGTCTAAAAAGGATCGGCAGGAGCATCCGAGAGATACGGGAAAGCCTTTTTAGTTCACTCACAGAATCACAACAGATAAGTCGCTTACCTACTTTTAGCTTCAAGTTCGATTTTCGATTCTTTTTTATTCTCTTTTTCGCAAGTAACAATGGAGTCAAAAAAATTTGTGAAAAATAAAATAAAATGGTTTCAAATACCTACAACAAATTATGTAATACTCATAACGAATTTGACATTGGCTAGTTGGTGAGAACAATTAATATTTGTAAGCGAAAAGCATTTGTATATAGATTTATCAAATAATCACTGAAGAATTCTAAAATTTCAAGTATTTTTGGTTACACATAAAATAAATAAATTCTTGTTTAGGAATTTCAGTTACCAAATCGGAGTTTGGCAACGTATCGAATGGCTTTCGTTCAGAATCGATTTAAAATAGCTCTGTAGGAGTTGGAATGCTAACTATCCTATTAAAGTAAAGTGTTTTTATAAAAACTTCAAAAAAAGGAGGAGGTTCTCAATTCGTCGGAATCTTTTTTTTTTTTTTATGTATGTTCCCCAATTTTTCGAAGACGCCTGGACCGATTTGGAAAATTTTTCTTTGTTTGAAAGGGTATGCTTTCCTTGGTCCCACTGTCATCAGGTCAGGATCTGATGATGGGATCCCAGGGAAATCGAAGGCAACCTTCAAATTTCCTAGGCACATAGAACCATTTTCATATATTTATCTAAAGCTGTTCAAGTATTTGCATCTGATAATCATCATCTCAGGTAATGAGCTGATGATGGAAGGTACAAAATCCTCATTTAGTGAAATTATGTTTTTTTTGTTCGCATATCTCCGGAACTACAAGTCCGATTATAAGTAATTCGTTTTTTTGTTGAACTAGATACCGTTCAACTAAAAGAATACTGCAAGTTTCATCAAAATCGGTTCAGTAGTTTTTAGATAGGGAAGAACAAGAAAGAGATGTTAACGATGTTATTACCAGTGCTACGGATTTCTTACATATGTAAGAAAATGATGTATATGACAAGAATTAGGTTGAATATTTAAACTAAAAAGAGTGAAATAAAAACTTTTTATAAAAAAATGTAACCGCCTTCAAAAACAACCAAAAAAGTGGTAAAATAAAATCCAACAAAACTTTTCTTTCGGAAGTCGGTGGCTTAAACGCAATGAAATTTTTAAAAACTCCGACTTCCGAAGTGTGGTTGGTATCATTTTACCCTTTTTTAATGGTTGTTTCCATTAAGGCGGTTACATTTTTTGATAAAAAAATTTTTACTAAAATTAAGCTTGTCGCACCAGCCCTACGAATTCCCCCCCCTTGATAGCTAAACGGTTATTTGTCGAGATATGTCGCTACGGCATGTTTTATAGCCTTAGGAAGTGATAAAAACCATGTATTTGATTACCAATGGCTTATTTCCTTTACGACATGTGTAATGGCCGATTTGAGGAACAATCGGTAACAATCGGCCATCTCCTGGGGTCCTGGTATTGTTGTCTATGGTTATGCGGGCTTATGATGGCTTGTGGTTTGTGAATTAATAGTAACGAATACTGTTTTTTAATTTAAAAAATACTTTAATCAGTTGAGATGTAATATTTTTTATTATAATTTTAATAGCGTGGTCATGCAGGTTGATAGTTATAAATTGATTCGTTGAATATTTTTTTAATAATGGCCATCTTCTTACTATGCGACAAGGGTGAAGCTGCAATGGCGTTATAAATTTTTGATGTCATTATGCACGCTTTTTTAATACTTGCACGCTCTAAAATGAACTTATTAATTGTTTTCAATTAAAATCCAAAAAAAAAATGTTTTTTGCCAAACGTCATTTTCAAGTGACAGTTGTCAGTTAAAGGACATTGGTCACATAATACTTGGGCTATTCTGCACATATACTGCACATTAACTAGCCACTTACCATCTAACTCAACTCTCCGGTCTCCAAACCCATGACTGATACATCCCAGCTAATTTAGTCAACAAAACACAGAAAAAAAAACTTAACAGATAAGCGTGTATTTACGGCCGAGTGTTTATCCGGACCTATCTAGTCGAGTTGGCAGCGCCTCAACGGTAGAGCTACTGGCGCGAGTTACTAGCGCCAGCGATAAACGTAATTGGACTACTGAATGTTTGTAACTCGGTTTGTTGTTTTGGAGTTTATTTAAATGGGTACTACTTACATAAGTGGACTGTTTTACATTTAGTTTTAAATGTATCTAAAGAATTTCAACTCGTTAGCGTCATTGAAACTGCAAAGTTTGATTACAATCATGCGAGAGTTTCAATCGAAAATTATTACTTACATCAGATTACTTACAGCAGCACATAACTAGCTGTTATTTTTGTTAGGTCCTTATATTGTTTATTAAATTAAAAATCAGCAAAATGACAATTCTCTGTTTATAGATGAGCAATGGACATTTTATTTATACCATTTTAGTTGCAGAGACAAATTCTAGAAGGCAGTAGAAGGTGCAATACCGCCAGCATTAGGTACAAGATAAGTAGTAATTAATGAGGTTATTTTAATTTTAATTGTAAACAGTTTTAGTTCGTAAACAGAAAACATAACCCTAAATGTTATGTTTTTGGTAGATACGGAGTTAAATAAAATTCTATATATTTGTAAAATGGAATGAGGATACACGATCATCGATCCTCTGGTCATTAATCAAGTGCTGCGATTATAATTATGGTATGGTCTATTTTTTTACCTACGAGTGTCTATACTCAGCTTTACAGTTGAGCTCCATGTTCGAGAATCCACTTCTATGTTCTCAACATACCGCATCCATAAAAAAAAATAAACATTCAATAAATCTTACCTATCGTGTAATTTTTCTTGCAATAAAATGAGACTGCAATACTTATGTACGTTTAATATAAAAAGTTGTTTATTTATTGATTTAACTATTTAATAAAATGGAAATCTTATTTTTTGCCTTTAAACGCAACGAGGCAGGTATCATCGACTTTTATAGGTTAGAATAAAAACCTGGTTTAACAGAAATAACATTATCTTGCAACCATATTAGCTGAAAGATTAAGTACTTCATGCTGTGGTTCTACAACCTTATAAATAATCTGACAAGAACATTTTAAACATAAGCTTCTTATGTAAATTATTTAGGTACAACTTCAGACCACAAATCTTAGCCTGAATAATGAGGCTCCTTTATTTTGTTAAAAATGTTTTTATCTAAGTAGCCGAATTTAAATAATGTCCTTTATGTTGATTAATTGTTCCTACTTATTTTTCTATTGCGTTTTTCAGGACTGAGATATTTTTTCTATACCAAAATGATTTTAGTGAAGTAGTTTTGATTTTTCATCATACACGGGCAACACACATAATAGAATTTCAAGACAGCGATTTTATGCAAGATGTCCACGAAACGTTTCAACAATGTTTCGTCCAAGTGTTTGAATACGGTCGCGGGACTTATCTCATTACCGTGACCCCGGAACATAAAGGGCTATTGAAGGACACCTTGGATTTTAGTCAATACGAGTCTCTCTCGTCTTGCCCGAGGTGGGAGGACTCTTGGATGACTTTACCACGTAAAAAGAAAAAGTGTTTGAATACGAAATATTGGTCACCAAAGTCAAAGTCAAATAATTTATTTCAATTAGGCCATCAAAGAGGCACTTTTAAATGTGGAAACAACGTAACTTTTGAACCGTAATAGCACCGTATATTTCAGAGGTAATATTATTTTAGGCATTTTCAATAATATTATTGAAAATGCTCCTACGCACTTAGGTAATAATTTTTTTATATCACGCCTAAGAATAGGCAAAGAAAACCATAGACCACCCGATATCACTGGCCAGTTACAAAAACCAGTCACTAAAGAGTTTTCATAAATGAAGATCAATTTATGGATGTTATGCCAGTATTCCTCTATTACCTAATAGCTGTGCATACTATCAATGGCTATGTACATACTTGTAAATAGCACAGTTATCAAAACTGCCTGTATTTATTCGGCTGGATTCGAGTGCTGCTCTGTAATAACACTCGTGGTTACTGCTTGACCCATTATGGATGGGTATTGAGTGTGAGTGTAATATTATTCTGTTATGTATGTGTCTATTTATTGATGATTTGTGATACGGGATAATTTTTTTTGACTGGGCCGTATTCCAGTAGTAATTATGACGAATCATAATTAAAACTTTACTGAAATGGGATTTCTTGTAGTCAAAATTACCTACTTGATTGCATCGCAATGTGAACTTTTTTTTTAGTAATCGATTTTTGCCTGTATCTTAGTGAAATAAAATGCAACATGCGTGCTACACAGTCGACCACATAATTATGCTTCCCATCAGTTGTGAGATGGTGAGCCTTACTTCAGAGAGCAGTGGTGGCCCATTGGTATCGTTCTCGACTTAGGGTGCTTTCTGTCTCGGTCTAGCAAATGGCAGTTCTAAGCGACAGAAAGAGAAAGGACGACGGTAAAAGCCGATTCCGCGTCGATAGATGTGGGAGCACACTTACGAGTTGTAGGTCTTGGGTTCGAATCCCGTCAGGCGCATCGCTTTGTGTAATTTATTTCATCACTACTGCTCTCAAAACGGTCACGGAACACGGAAACCGGCATGTCCTAGAACCAAAAATTCGAAGACATGTGACATCTACCAACCCGCACTGAGCCCGCGTGGTGGAATACGGCCCACTCTCTCTCACAGAGAGGACGCCTGTTTCCCAGAAAAAGAAAGAAAAACGTTTATTTGAGTGAGAGCCCGTACACACAACAAACAAGCAAATAAAGATAACAAAGGAATTTCTACCTTTCGTAAATTAAAAAAAAAAAACAGAAAAACAAAGATAACAATATTGGGACAGCAGTGGGAACATTTATAGGCTGATGATGATGATGAATTGCGAGATGGTGAGCCAATTGAAAATTATTGCCATATTTGGAACTCGGTATTCCCAAATTTAGATTTATATGTCCAGCTATAAGGCCACTCAGAAATGCCATAATAAAAGGAAGAAAAAATATCCCTTTCATTCCGATTCACTATGTAAAACAAGTGAACATCATATCCAAGGAAAACACTTATATCGAGTGCCGCGTTCACTCACACATTATTAAAAAAGTGGTCTCACGAACAACGTTACCTTTTATTCTGGAAACATGACTGTAACATGTAGGCCCCAAGGTATAGGGAAGATGGGCTATCTCCTTTTACTATCTAAGTTCCCAAACATCAGCTTAAATTACTACTCTCCAAACATCTCTTTTCGCATCTTCTTATGCATTTTTCATACACACATTAGCATCAGAACATTATCTTCTTGAGTAATAAAGTCGAGCTAAAGGCTCCGGTTGGCGCGACCCCAAGTTTCCAATAAAGATGGCATGCGCGGGCCCAATGAGGTACTTTAAGTTATTCACTTTGACAAACTACTGCTGTTTACATAATAGCTGGCTTTATTTCACGTTGCTTTTTCTCCTATTATTAAACTTCTCGTTATTTATTTATTTTTATTTATTTATTATCAATTGCTTGCTGTACTAACGTTAACGTTATGTTTATTTTGGTCATTTTTTAAAAGATCTAGACACGCGAGAGCGTGGCCAGCCAAAGCACAGGCTATTTATTTCCAGAATTCTTTGTAGTCCTTTTTTGTCTTTACCAATCATCAAATGAGTCCTCCTGCTCTCTGTAGAGTGGAAAGGACTGTCCTGACTAAAATCCACGGTGATTCTTCAACAGTCCTTTATATTCTTAGTCTAGTTAGTTATCTGTTAGTTCGACAGTCCCGCGACCTGCCTTTCCATCCCTTACTCCGATTTGGGTGGTGTCAGCGCAGCATGTTTCTTTTCATCATTTTGTAAACAAAATCTTGAAAAATATCCTTTGGTAAGTAATTTTTAATTATTAGTTTTCGATGCCGGCTTCGCTGTAATAATAAGGTTTGGTTAGACGTGAAAGCATAACAAACAAACTCAATTTTGCATTAATAATATTAAGTTTAAGATTCCGATAATTATTAGGCTGATATTTTTCAAAGGGCACCATTTATTATTCCAAGTTAGTTACAACACTGTAAACAAAGCATAGTACTTAATAAACACATAAACCATTAATTGTTCTTAATGACGACCGCAATCATCATCAAACAACGATTTCAAATGAATCATTGTCAGCGGCATTGAGATTAAAACCAACACATTCGAACGATTACCTTCGGAAGTCATCGTTCAATCATTGTTTATTTATTCATTCATTCGTTCAATACAACTAAACTGACACATTGTCCTTTGTCACTGTTTCTTACAAAGTTAGTTTTACCAACCCTAAAATTAACCCTACTCCCTTAACGCTCTAAATATAAGTTTTAAAATTGTTTGGTGTGTAAGAAAATCAGTAGCAAATGTATTTTTGTTTTTGAACTGTCAATATAATTGATGTGTAGTGAAGTTTTGACCGCACAATGCTAAAAGTTTCTTTTTTTACATTCAATACAATGGTAGAACAAAAACAATTGAAAGAATAGTTGCTTTGTATCCGAGATAAGATGTTTTGGCTAATTTCGTATTAAATTACTGGTGGGCTATTTTTGTTGGTTAAATATCCTGCAGGTTTTATGAGTACCTACTCAGAAATTCTTGATACTTTGTGTACCTAATTTAACCAGTATTTTTTTCTTCCATTTGTTGTTGCACAAACTTTTACATGTAATTTGAAAAGATTGATTTGGGCACCTGTCAATCACTAATTTCACCTTATGACTAAACCAATGGCATTAAATAATTTATGGTCAATAGAAAAAAAAAAAACAAATCTTGTACCTGTGCGTCTGTATTTCCGAACGCATACAACCATAATCTTTTCAAAGTTAGAGTGAACTATCGTCGATTTTGTCTCTGTCACTCCTAGACTAGAATCAAGAGCGAAACATTCAATAAAAAAAAAAAAAAAAAAAATAGGCTACCTCAATTCCCCTCCTAAACAATCCTTATATGTATTTTGAAGATTGCTTAGTCACCCATCTAAATAATAGAATCAGAGCATTCTTTATTCTCGAAAGATGTCTAAGTTAATAATAACATTAAACCTAGTTGAATATAAACGGGGTAGCGGGCTCGGAGTATCAATACAACCGTGTCGGCATCAGTCAAAGCCTGCCCGCGACGCGTTGGGTCAGAGATCGGCGCGCGCGCAAATATAACGGGGGCTGGATCGCTGGACTCGTTATATTTATACACTGATTTTGTTTTATTTGAAGTTGATAAGCAAGCTATTTCTATTTCTGGTCTTTTTCGTCATGTCAGGTGATTTTTTCGTTTTTTTTTTGTAAAATGACAACGAAAAAAAAAATTGAATTATGCAAGTGTTCGGTAGCTATGCGCTTAGAAATTGATTGAAGCAACTTTTTATACCATGTAAAGATGTTGCAATCCTTGATTCATCGGTTAGGAAAATTGTTATTGCCTGCATATTTTCCCCACTCCCTCTCACAGAGAGGAGGCCTGCGCTGCGTCCCAGACTCCCAGCAGTGGGAACATTAATAGGCTGATGATAACTCCTAAATGTTGACAGTTTAGGCGCTCGATTCAAGTTTTTTTTTTTAAATTTATGTTAGTTTTCCATTCGATACTTGCCTATTTAATTAAATTTCTTATGATTTACTAAGTGTTGAAAACACTTATAAAATATCTTTTTATCTGAAATGTCGTTAAAAACAATCAATATGATAAACACAGTAATTTTTCCCACCTTCCCAGTGCAACACATATTTTCTCACAGTAACCACACTTATTAACATAAGAAACAAGTTTTCAATGAAAACAAACACTATTTATTTCACTTTTCTTTCAAAACAGCACTTAAGTCATTTCCTTAGCATTATGTATGCAGACACGCAAAGCTTCAATTACTAGACAACCAGTATAAAATGAACTCTAATTTATTTCTCTTTGTATGAAAGTTGGAGGAGTAAGGAGCTTTTGATAGGTCAAGGTAATTTGGTTTATAAGCTTATTATGATAAGTTGTTCTCAAAAATATAAAATTATTAAGCTGGTTGTCGAGATAATAGTTATGTGCTTTTATGATGATAATGTAGCCCTTATTATGGATAGTTAGGGAAATATGAAAGTTCAACATTTGGGTTTTTGTCGTGAGTCGTAAATCACCAAAAACTGGGTGATCTCCTTTTTATTCAGCTTTGCGACCATTAGCAGTGGTTATTGTTGGTTGCGTTTTCAAAGTGGACTTTTTTGTGTATGTGTATATGTATTAAAACGTAGACGTACCCACAACACAGGATTAATATATAATAAGACATTTTCTATGAGTAACTATTAAAAGATTGGTTAATTTTACTGGACGAGATATTGCTTAAACAATCCTAGTGAAGCCTGAACAACAACAAAGGTTGGTGACCTGTACCACCTAGCGCTTTAGAACGTAGGTAGATAATCGTACATAATATTACTCACATAAAATCCATGTAATAATAAAAACTTTAATATTATTAACTTCGTAACGACTGTCTGTTTACTGCTAACCAGTTGCTGATCCTTAACCCGCCACGTGCGGGCTTCGCACTTTATACCAATAAATACTGCTACCTGCCATTGCAGTGTTAAGATTAATTTGGTTAAAATTAACAAATGGCCACTCAGGACAGAATGTAATATTTCCTTGCTCAAATATTTATATGTAGCCATTCAACTTTGAATACAATATTGGCATCCATGAATAATTCTTGTTTACTTACATGATTTTACCATTCGTTTGCGCAAATGGTGAGGGAAAGAGCTAAGAGTTTTGCAATTAACTGTCTTTTCTTGAGAAAGTTGGCAGCATTATCGATTATGAGTTTTGGAAAACTTAAACACTGTTTTAATCTTTCACGGTTCGTCTCTATAAATTTAAAATGTCTATTAGGGGACACCTTCCGAGATTATTTGTTTGTTTGAGTTCCCGATATTTCGACGCTGTTGCAAGCGCCATGATCACGGGTTGATATCCCGTAAGTAGTGACATTTTAGTTTTGGAAAACTTGTTATAGATTAGGGTGGTAGGGTGAAGACAGTGGCGGCCTTAGGGGGGGGCAAACCGGGCACCCGCCCGGGGCCTCGCGCTTGCAGGGGGCCTCGCGCAACAAACCAAGCAAAAGAAAAAACTTGTAGTTTTTATCAATAAAAAACTTTTGATTTTGATTAATTAATTAATTAGTTCACGGCAAAATTTATTAACGGCAAAATTAAATAAGATTTAGATAGAATCAAACCATCTATATTTTTTTTATTTATCGTCTCAGTGTTTGTTAATTTTGTAATATTTATTTAGTGCAATAATTTTGTCGCCTGAACGTATGGCTATTTTATTTAGGTTAAATCTTGTAATTCAGACCTGGTTATGATGTTGGCTCGATCAGTGACATAGCGAGACCGAATCTTGGAGGGGCAAGACGCATCTGCGAAGCCCTTTTGATGGAGAATAGAAAAATTTCGCGCGGGTTTGTGATTTTTTTAAGCCCGTCGTGTGGATCACCGCGTGCGAGGCCTCCTTTTTTTGATGACTTGATGATAAAATCGCTTTGCGAGACCTCTTTGCCTCTTTCTGTTCACAGTTAGAAATAAAAGTAAACAAATTACCATGCAACCACGAGGCCTCGCGCGAGAAGCGGAATTGCTAGACCTAAATATGATCGTCGGCGCCATCAGCTTTGGCTCTATCAGTTCTCACTTCTCAGTTAGAAATAGTAGTAGAAGTTAAATTATACTGCTTAACTGAGTGGTAACAAAGTTGAGATTGCCGTTGTCAATTTTATTTTATTAAATCTCTAAGCGCGAGGCCCCATCATGTGCGAGGCTAGGTAGGGTCCGCTAAGCCCGCGCCTAGCTACGCCACTGGGCCCAATGAATAATCAAAGTTTGAGACATCAAACACCGTACGCTACTTTGTAAAAAAAATAAAAAAAACCCCGAAAGTTTCGTTCTTTTTTGAACATTTTGCGTTTATGACCGTAAAGGACAAGTTGTTGTCTTCTCAGAACGGTTTCAAAGATGCCTCTCGCTACAATTTGAGAACCGATTTATATCTGTAGACCCAGTAGTTTCAGAGTTGAGTTTTTCAATATTTATATTTTTTTCGAACTTTGCAATTTCTTGCATTATTTAAGATACTACTTGAGTAACTCTGGCGGTATCTCGAATCAAAAACAAGTGTGGAAGAGGCAAAGCATCAGAGTTGGGATGTCTTAGAACTTTGTGACTTTTTTCGAAAAAATGAAAAAATGTTGGGAGGGTTTATATCGGAGACTATTCGGTCTACAACGTATTTATATTCACTCTTCATCTTCATAAGCCTATAATGTTCCCACTGCTGGGACACAGGCTTCCTTTCTGTAAGATGGGTCCATAATTCACCACGCGGGCCCCGTGCGGGTTGGTGATATCACGTGTCTTAAAAATTTTGGTTTGAGGAGATACCGGTTGCCTGACGATGTTTTCCTTCATCGTTTTAAGAGCAATAGTGATAAAATAAATACAAAAAGTAATCTGGGCCGAGTTTGATTCTGCGACTTACAACTCGTAACTTCGTAAGTCGGGTCGATTAATCGCTAGCACCGCGAAACCGCTTGAGACGCAGACACCCGCAGTTTGAAAATGGATTTCAAGGTAGCAGTGCGTGTTGCTCTGATAATAGAAGACGTAAACGCAAACTTCGAAAATATTGGATCCATCCACTAACTGGGCGTAGATCTGAGAAAGATTTCTTTCATAAGAATTATCAAAACTTAAGAGACCATCCTAAAAAAATCATGTTCTGTTTCGTTTAAAACAAACTCCGACTCGGTGGAAGACATGGTTGAAATTGTGCGCCAGCGATCTGCTCTGCAAGATGGTCTACCGAAAAACAGCCCGTGGTTAACGCCAGTGCGTACGCGTCAACTAAGTTCTATGGATTACAGTTTTGCCGCGGTTTTTACCCGCGAGCATTTTGTAGCAAATCACGGTTTTAAACTCAGTCGCGGGAAAAAACCACAGTGTACCCGCTTGTATTATTTTTCTAAGGGCAAAAATTCACGCCTTTAAAAACCACAGCGGTTTAACCGTAGTGCGGCGTAAACCCCTTCGAAAGTTCTTTTTCAAAAAAGTTATAAAGTTGGAAAACATTCCAACTGAAGACATGATAGTTATCAGATGCCCCTTCCACATTTGTTGTAAAAAAAATGTTGATTTGAGATACTTTTGGGTCTACGAAGCTTTTGGGTCTACAGAAACCATTTTAGTCTCATATTGTAGTAAATTTATTCTACTTCATCAAAGTAGTAGTCTAAGACCTTTAAGGTAATAATGGCCAAAAAGGCAAACAGACAAAAATCAGAACTACCCCATTTTAGGGCATGAGCCCAGCCAGTACATGAGTACACGACGCCGCCGCCGCGCCGCCGCCGCTCCGCCACCGCGCCTCTAGGCTGTGTACACAGTCGATACCGCGCCGCCTCCGCTCCGCCGCCGCGCCGCCGCCGCGCTGGCACCGCGAATCCAATTTGCTAGTGTTTTATTTATCTGAAAAAGGAGGTTTCTCATTTCGGCCATAATGTTTTTATTAATGTTTATTCGCGGATAACTTCTTTGTTCATGAACCGGTTTTGATGATTCTTTTTTTGTTGGAAAGAAGATATTTCTTACTATTTAGCTCCACTAGATTGCTCTGGTCTTCCATCATCAAACCCTAATTTCCATATGGGACCGCCTTTGAAATACCTTCTTTCCAACAAAAAATAATCATCAAAACCGATTCATAAACGAAGAAGTTATCCTTGAACAATGAAAAAAAACATTATATGGCCGTAATGAGAAATCTCCTTTGTTAGATAAATAAAACACTAGCGAATGGCATCGCGGTGGCGGCGCGGAGGCGGCGCGGCGGCGGCGCGGCGGCGGAGCGGCGGCGGAGCGGCGGCGGCGCGGTAGCGACCGTATACACAGCCTAGAGGCGCGGTAGCGGCGCGGCGGCGGCGTCGTGTACATGAGCGCTTACGCAAACACGGATGTTCAAAGTTCCTGTATGAACTGTAGAATGTTTTAAAACTCAAATTACATTTATATAATTGTATAGAAGCATTTGTCCTCAAACATGACAACCAAACCTACTTTCGCATCACAGACTTTTTATAAAGGGCAGGGGCCTCGCAAAGACTTGCTGCCCGGGGCCTCGCAATGGGTAAGGCCGCCTCTGGGTGAAGATCAATAACTGTCAGTATGATAAGTCTTCTTCATTGCTAGGCTGTAGTGTCACAGGCCTCCTAGCTCTCTTTGAGAAGGAGTGGGCCGTAATCCACCACGTGCGACCGAAGCGGTTTGGGTGAGTGATATACAGTGTGATGCACTATTAATGAATGAACCATTTGCAACTTTTCAAATGGTTCAGAAATTAATGGTTTCGGAATGAATGATTACGAAAGGAAAAGTGAGATATTTGCTACAAACCCAAGAAATATCAAACTAAACGGCATTCAAAATATTTATTACAATTGACACTGAGACGGTTACTTCTCTATTCTTAAATAACATTATTATATGTGTAGAAATAGGTCCATCCGTATTAGTTATAACACAACAACGAGATAATTCAAAAATGCCTTGTTCAGAGGACGCCGCCGATAGAATTTAAGCCGCCATGATGGATGGTTGCCGATGACAGTAATGACAGTTAAATGCGTTCGGATATTCTTCTAATAATATGTCATTAGCTCGGCTTTAGGCTGTATATGTGTTGACGTGTGCCTATTAAGAAGTATTGCCAAGTTTTTTATTCATGTTGATGACTTGAAAAAGGTGGGTGGGGATTTTATGTGTAAAAAATGGACAAAAGAAATTAATATGAATTACCAGCTTTGTTCCATATTGACACAAATGTAACAGTTGTGTAAAGAAAACATTATTCTTATTGACAACTTCAATCAAAAGAAAACCTTGGAGAAACTCTATTGTTCCCCATTGACGGAAAATCTCTCTTCAAACCCAGACTTCATAAAAAAACCGTCTCATATTTTATGAAAACCATTTCCTTATTACTCGTGCTTCTATTTGAAACGTTCGAGGAAGCTATGAAAGTCCCCAGTTATTATATAGTTTTTAACGTCACATTTGTTTAAAATAACGATACGTTTAGTTCGAATATCAGTCATAAAGCCGTCGTTGTAATAATAACTAACGCTGTAACTATAGCACGGTGTAGTGTTGCCAGATACGACGCGATGCATTTTGGGATAAGGTATTTTGAATGCTTCAGGTATTTTTATTTATTACTAGCTGTTGCCAGCGGCTTCACCCGCTACTACTCGAAAGTTATCCCACGGGAACATAAAATCGGGATAAAAACTATCCTATGTGTTAATCCAGATTATAAACTATGTGTGTACCAAATTTTAGCCAAATCCGTTCAGTGGTTTTTGCGTGAAAGAGTAACAAACATCCATACATCCATACTTACAAACTTTCGCCTTTATAATAGTAGTAGGATTGCTTCGAATGGGCGTTTTTCCATTAGACGGCACGGCACCGGCACCGGCGACGGCGCCGGCGCCGTGCCGGTGCCGGGGAAGCAAGAATATATGAAAATGTATGGCTCGCTTTTCCACTTACCGGCACCGGCGCCGGCCCGGCGCCGGCCCGGCGATGAGTCCTGCCGGCGCCGTCACCGGCGCCGCGGTAATAAGCTTCCTAGTTGGTGCTGGCCTGGCGTTTTTCAATTAGCCGGCGCCGGCACCGGCGCCGGTGCCGGGGAAGCAAGAATATATGAAAATGTATGGCTCGCTTTTCCACTTACCGGCGCCGGCGTTGAGTCCTGCCGGCGCCGTCGCCGTCGCCGGGGTAGCAAGCTTCCCAGTCGGTGCCGGCTGGCAAATGTGCATAATGTGTGTATGAATTGCAGCCGTGTGCGTGTGTGAGTGCGAAGGCGTGTAGGAGGACGCGGGGCGGAGGGCGTGAGACTCGGTTTGTGGCTCGTAATAAGGTTAATTTAGCCTCTTTACTTCTGAAAGTCTAATGGTAGCCATACACCATACTGCCTATTTGTCAAATCGGCATAATACTGCCAATTTGATCAAATAGAATTGACCGTGTATGGGCGTGGAATGCCAATTTCATGGCATGTCATGCCAATTTTGATAGGTCATCAAATCGTTTTGACACAACGTCAAATCGGGAGCAGTGATGCCATCTTAGCAACTTCATCGCTAGTTAGCTAATTTTATAAAGGTGCTAGAAAAAAAGCTAAAAAGTGTAACTTGTGGCTAAACTTTTTAGCTACTTTTCTACAGGGACGGTTAGGCCACGTTCACACGGCGATTATTTTCGCGTATACCGTACACGAGATTTTAAAAACTGAGGCTTTTCGCACATGGATCACATGTACACTCGTAAAAAAAGTGTTATTCATTTTATTTTAAACCAAAATACGATTGAAAACTTGAGAGGTGTCAAGGGACCACGAAAGCAAGTTAAAAAAAGGTTCATGCAATTTTCGACCTTATTGACATTTATGCAAACACCTGATTTTAATGAAGGAGCAATGTTAAAAAATGAGAATGTGAGAAAAACAAACTAAATTTTTAATGTCGATAAGGTCGAAAATCGCTTGCACCACTTTTTATATCTAATTTCGATAGTCTCATGATGAAATGAAAAGGTGCTAGAAATTGTAGCTGTCGTCACCGAATAATAGCCAGATCTAGTTGCTGAGTTGGCATCACTGCTGCAGATTTTTGACGTTGTGTCAAATCAATCTTACGATAGGCAGTATGGTGTATGGTGTCTATGGACAACTGCCGATTTGAAACAATTGCAAGCGTCAAATCTATCGTTCACATAGGCAGGATGGTGTATGGCTACTATAATGATCATGTTATTTTGTTTTTTAGAAGAAATATATGTTCTTGTGTGTCATTCAATGAATTACATAAATGAAACATAACATTTTTATTTATTATTTATATCAACGTAATATTTTTTTATTTCATTAATTCATTTTTCATTCATTACTCTAATCCAGTAGCAATTGAATGGTACTGCCTTTGAACAACAGAGGGCGATCAAACACATCAAATATTCTTGAATTGTTATTCAAATATATTGAAAAACGTGGCGAGAATTAGGCGCTTCGCACTAAAAAATACATTGTTAAATTCCGACATCCGCGCGAACGAAGTCGCGGGCACAGCTAGTAAGAAATAAAACCATGCTGAGGAATCGGCGCCGGTGTAGGAACCGGTGCAGTGGAAAAACGAAGCCCCGGCGCCGGTGCCGGTGCACGGCCATGCCGGTGCCGTGCCGGTGCCGTGCCGTCTATAATGGAAAAACGCCCATTAGATTGGTAAATTCTATTTTGGAAATGATGAAAGCTTATTTTTTGTGGACAATATTATACAACGATTCAGTAACAGTAGGAGATCAGAATTTGAAGCACTTGATACTTTTTAAAAAATCTCTTCAAAAATAATGTGTATTCAAGCTTGCAAAGGCACAGATAGTAGAAACAAAGTCAGTTGTGGAAACGAAAAAAAAGAAGCTCGTGTTACCAATAAAAACTTCTACCTTACAAGGTAACAAAACGTTTGACAGCTAACTTCAAAGTCCCATTACAAAATCCAGGTTAAACATTAAACCTTAGTCCGGGAACTGTCGTCCACCTGGCCACTCTAACCTCAGTCCTATTTTAACTCGGCGTTAAACGCGCGGTTACTGCTAGATTTATGGCGGGCCGGTAACAGGACTCTTTGCTTTTTTTAAACAGTCGTCAATGGAAATGTTTGTTGCCAGTTTTGTTATGTAATACGAATATACGAATTTGTTTTCAGAATAAGGACGTGTTTGTAAATGTTTTGTTGAAACAACAGGTGTTTTGTAAGGAATATGGAAACCTATTCCGTCTGTATTGTATTGCAATAATCCTCAATGAGCGTTTGAAAATAGAGCCCGAGCATATCGGTATTACATTACATTGCTTATTTAAATAGATGCTTGTATTTTATTTCATGCTTCCATAACGATACGAAAACGTAACTGTATCCTTACAAAAACTGCTCTTAATAATTTGGCAACATCCGTCCATTACATTTAAGGACTATAAAAGCAACACCTACGCTTAGACCTAAATTAACACAAACTTAAAAAATTGCATCATCAAATCTTTTTCTCAATCTAAGCTAAGTTGTGTAGCCGACCTTCCCACACGTCCAGCAAGCCTATAACAAGATACACCGTTGTCTCACAAATGACTGCAATTTGTTCTATTTCAGGCTAGGAGCCATTCCAGCTACGCCTATTCGGGATCTAAATTGGCATTTCGCCAAAATAAGTATGTTTCCGAGTTGTCAAACAAATACCGTATTTAGATGAATGCTTCAGATCTCAAATTGAATCGTTTCGTGTTATTTATGAAGTTATCAAATGCTGGATGGTTATGGCCGATGTGGGGCAGTGGCGTGCGTGAATACTTGCCTTAATATCATCGTGGTATTTGAGATCGTCGTTAAATTATGAATTGTTGCGTTTTGTTAGTAATTCTAGGAAATTGTTAAGTGGTTCCAATACATATTGCTTTTGTAAACACCATCTATACCAGATAAATATTAATTTAAAACTTAGTGATTGTCATTCTTATCTTCTATATGCACAACTTAAACAGTGCTGTCTGTATATTAAGTATACGGGAATGAGTGATCAGCTTATGACTACTAGAGGGTTAAAAGTAAAAAGTAAAGGTTTAAATTAAAATGTTAAAAATGCGGTAATTTGGAAAGTTAAAACTAAGAGTCAAGATTTAGTAGTTAAAGAGTGAAGATAAATAGTACGTAGTAATAGAACAGTGAAATGTGTAATTTAAGTTTATGTAATTAAATAATATTAGGATTATGTCAAGGAAAAATTAAAGTAAATAAATAAAAGAGAACAATTGGAAAACAAATATCAACTTAGCAAAACAACCAAAAGAAAACTTACCGTAAAAATTCGGATTCAAGAATTGCTAAAATATATTTTATTTTTTATTGCAAATTGTCATTAACGGACCGCACTGAATGAGTCTCTCCGACCGCCACAGGGCGCCTCAACTAAATCAAGCTAAAAAGGTCTCTGCATTATCACAGCAGAGGAACACTGGTAGGGCAGGAGTGGGTTTTAGTGGGTTCGAGTCCCACACTACCTCGACTGTCCCATGGTCTCTGTGAGACTGTGAGACAGCCGGGGTGTCCGTGGGGATTTCCCACTCCTGCCTCAACAAAAAAAAAAAAAAAAAAACAGTGCTGTCTGTTTGTGAATGACTAACTACCAGACTCCAGAGGGTGGACATTGAATTATGTCCAGTAGACGTGTAGCAGTCATTGTGTAGACACAAGCAACAGATGATGACAATGGTCAGTGTCCCTTTCACACGCATTCATTAGCTTAATAACATTAATCGCCTCAGCCAACAGCTGGGTATTGTTACAATTCAATTAGGACAAATTAAATCGTCCCAAACTTAACGCAGATGTTCGCGTGACATCCTGCCTGACTGCAACACTGCCACCCTCGCTGACCTGCTGCAGTTCTGCACTAATAATGCAATACAATACAAAATGGCTGTCCAACTGTCATCCGATTCCAATTCTCGCACTTTCTATACAAATTGTACGACTTTATTGTGTGTGCCAAAATTTTGGGGAACTCGTAAATTCGGCAGATAATTTGATGTATGAATAGAGTTAATTACGGCATTTATTTATTGTATCCGTTTCATTGCACGCGGGGGTGGCACTGCCCCTGTTTTTATTAGCAATATGCGCCCTAAACTTTACGGTTTCCAGTGGGGTGAGTTTAGCCATGTTGATTTATTTCTTTTGCGACGTATGAAAACATTATTTTTTTTGTCTATGCGACGCACAAAGGAGGTTACGAGAAAGGTTGGATTTTATTGAGGTTATGTTAAAATTGGCGGAAAATACAGTTTTTTTTTGTATTGGCCGTGACGATTGTAAACACGTAGAATTTAGTACGAACGAATCAAAAGGGGGATTTGGCTGTTCAGCAAAATAAAGCGGGTTCTTTTGTGAAACGAGATTAACCGAAGTTAAGGCGAAGCCTGTGCGTTAGATAATTCGCATCAGAATTTGCTTTTAAAAAGCTCGTTTATCAAGCGGACGTTAATTTATTTAATAAATCAGTTTGGAGGATGGCGGGCTTGGCTGCCATTAGTCAAACAGAGCGGCTGAGATTCAATACGGGGATTGGCCGGGCCGGCGAGTGGCGGGATGGCGGGATCTACAAATGATGCTGTATGACGGAGATGGATGGACCCGCCGGCCGCGGACAGACGTTTAACTTAATATAACGACACAATACTAAGTACTTGTAATTGGAAAACTTATGGGATAACTGCGTTTATTGATAGTCAGTGGGGGACAAGGGACAATAATAATGTTGCTTATAACTTAAACAAGACAACAAAATGCTTATATTTGCATAACTTATTATTTTAAAAATGTAGTTGGTTAATGCTAAATAAATTGACTTAGGTACTTTGAATGAATAATTACTTACATATAAAATATGTTTTCATTCAGAATAAAAAGTTAAGAATATAATGAAACTTAACCTATTTCTATAATAAATGTCATATTCTTAATTTACTTACGCTGTCGGCAATTTTTCTACAAATTTAAACTTTTCAAAGTTTCCAAAACAAACATTCGAGGTCAAAATAAGATTAAATTCAGTAGAAAAACGGAAACGAGATTATTCAGTTATTTCGGGAACCTTTTGCTGAAGTTTTTAACGTTCGAAGTTGTTTGAGAAGTAATGAGATGAAAGAAGTTCGCAGCCTCCTTAGATCACTCGGAAGAGTTTCAAGTAATGGTAGCCATACACCATACTGCCTATTTGTCAATTCGGCATAAAACTGCCAATTTGCTCAAATAGAATTGAACGTGTATGGGGGTGGAATGCCAATTTGATGGCATGACATGCCAATTTTGATAGGTCATCAAATCGTTTTTGACACAACGTCAAATCGGCAGCAGTGATGCCATCTTAGCAACTTCATAGATAGTTAGCTAATTTTATAAAGGTGCTAGAAAAAAAGCTAAAAAGTGTAACTTGTGGCTAAACTTTTTAGCTACTTTTCTACAGGGACGGTTAGGCCACGTTCACACGGCGATTATTTTCCCGTATACCGTACACGAGATTTTATCGAATAGAGTTGACCAGTTTTAGGACAACTTTGCACGGTACACGGTAAAATATTATATTTCTCAAACACGGGATTTTCCCGTATGAACGCCGTTTAAACTATTTTTAAGTTTTCATTTGTGAACTGTTATTACTGCTCTATTCGATAAAATCTTGTATACAGTATACGGGAAAATAATCGCCATGTGAACGTGGCCTTACCAGGAAAACTGAGGCTTTTCGCACATGGATCGCATGTACACTCGTAAAAAAAAGAGTTATTCATTTTATTTTAAACCAAAATACGATTGAAAACTTGAGAGGTGTCAAGGGACCACGAAAGCAAGTTAAAAAAAGGTTCATGCTATTTTCGACCTTATTGACATTTATGCAAACACCTGATTTTAAGAAGGAGCAATGTTAACGAATGAGAATGTGAGAAAAACAAACTAACTTTTAAATGTCGATAAGGTCGAAAATCGCTTGCACCACTTTTTTTAACTTGCAATCCTTAAGCAAATGTTTTCCGACCTTCAAGCGATTTTCGACCTTATTGACAACGATGCAAACACCGGATTTTAATGAAGAAGCAATGTTAACGAATGAGAATGTGAGAAAAACAAACTAAATTTTAAATGTCGATAAGGTCGAAAATCGCTTGCACCACTTTTTTTAACTTGCAATCCTTAAGCAAATGTTTTCCGACCTTCAAGCGATTTTCGACCTTATTGACAACGATGCAAACACCGGATTTTAATGAAGAAGCAATGTTAACGAATGAGAATGTGAGAAAAACAAACTAAATTTTTAATGTCGATAAGGTCGAAAATCGCTTGCACCACTTTTTTTAATCTAATTCGATAGTCTCATGATGAAATGAAAAGGTGCTAGAAATTGTAGCTGTCGTCACCGAATAATAGCCAGATCTAGTTGCTGAGTTGGCATCACTGGTGCAGATTTGAAGTTGTGACAAATCTATCGTATCGATAGGCAGGATGGTGTATGGTGTATATGGACGAACTGCCGATTTAAAACAATTGCAAGCGTCAAATCTATCGTATCGATAGGCAGGATGGTGTATCCCTACTATAAAATGTATTATAAGTTTATGGCCAATATCGGGAGCTTTTAAAAGCAAAATAATGAGTATTTATTACCTTCGTGTGTCCTAACTTTGATACGAAAAAGCTTCTAACTTTTCACATTATTGAACCAATATTGTTTATAAGAAGGGGCAAAGTGTCTGGCGTGTTAATAAAGAACCATTTGTGTATATGTGAATGGAATCTTCAAATCATACATGACACATAGTTGAAGCTAACCGCACTGTTTGATCTTTATGCCATGGTCTTGTTACGACGACCATTAGACAACAGAGGAAACATTTTTTACAAACAATTCTTTAACATGTCACTTTTATCGATCAACTAACATTAATAATAAAAAAAGATTGTTGTAATCCTCCGCCTTAAGGGCACGTCGCGTGTGTCGCGCGCACGCATACCGCTCGCGGATTAACGCTACATAATGCTGCGGAAGTTCTACCCAAAGTACTTCCCCTTAATGAACCAACTTCACATTCATAATTACGACTTTATTACCTTACTCCCAAAGGTTAATTTCAATTGTTTGAGGTTACATAAACTTTGTTAAAAATACAAGCTTTGTGTGGGTTTAGGTGAAAGTGGATCTTATTAGCATGGAATAGGGTGGACTTTTGTTGGTTTAAGATAGAATAAACATAGTGGATGGGACCGAACTCGTGTCTACGCATAATATCATTGGCACACACTCTTATTGGTGATGATTTGTCAACTTTACTCCAGACATTGGATTTTAGACTCTACTTTGAGGAAATTAAAGTAATATTTTCGGAAATTTATTTCCAAAACTATGTTTTCTTTGAGCACAGAGTTGTAAAAAGTCCATTCACGCTGTGATGTTGGCAGTGTGAGCAGGAAATTATTATAATTTTGCCTCCACGAGAACGTTTTTTGAATTTTAAGTTATATTAAAATGTCGGCTAACTTGATTGTCATGTTTTCTTATTACGTTCAAGTTTTCCCTAATGTCGTAATTCCGAAGTTTTTCGACAAAGGTTGGGTAACCTTATGCCGTAGTAAATGTCTGTAATAACTAGAACGTAGTACTTACCATAAAATATGAATGTGCAGGGCAAATGTCAATTCGAAAATAAATGTTTACTAAATTTTCAGAGGTGCGCTACTAAAAGAAAAGTCGTTACGTACATTATTAACATAAAAAACTCGCTGCAATATTTTTTCAATTAGCAAAAAAATATTTAATGAAGGCACCTTTACACTGGCCATCGCATCCATTCGTGAGCTCTCAACATTGAAACTGACACCTTTTATTTTCACCAATGAATGGATCTCGTTAATTTTCCAAAGGAAGTCGGAATGGGGTGCTATGACAGGAAACCTCCACGTGCGCCCGTGGACTGGAGTTCCCTCTCGGATACGTCCGGGGGAAGACCAGTTTTCCGGGCCGGTGCACCCTGGGATGCGGGTAAAAACTCTTCCTTAGGCACTGTGTGCCTAAGTGGTCTCTTTGCCCGTATGCGAATAGCCTGTCGTGTGGATGCTCCAACGCGTGTCCCTCTGATCAGCAGAGGGCACAGCGGCGGAGCGGGCTTGCGGACGGTGAGTGATGGGTAGCTCGCCGTCCGACCAAGGACCAAGCCCGGGTCGGTGGCGCGTCGTGTTTCGCGCCAAATGCCTGCCGGGGTCGCGGGTTTATTCTTAACCCAGGTTACCGTGGCCCCGGAACGTAAAAGGCATAGGAAGGAACACGGGTGGATTTTAGTCAGTAAGAGTCTGACAGTCCCTTGACGGGAGGACTCATTTGATGATTTTACCACCTAAAAAAAAAAAAAAAAAAAAAAAAACCGGCCAAGTGCGTGTCGGGCCACGCACAGTGTAGGGTTCCGTAGTTGCCCATCAAAATACTTATGCGAACTAACTAAACTGATTCGCTGAATTTAATTTTAAAAAGAAGAATTTTCAAAATCGGTCCAGGAGTCTTTGAGAAATCAGGGAAAATACATAAGAAAAAAGATTACGACGAATTTAGAACCTCCTCCATTTTTTGAAGTTAGTTATAAATAATTGACGATAAAAACCTACCTATCCCCAAAAAACCTACCGTAAAAACATACCTATTAAAGCTGTAAAAATAAAGTTGACAAACTTACATTTGCAGTTGATTTATTGTTTCTCCGATACATTTTGTTTAAGAAAATATGATATCAAGTACATTTTATAAGTTGGTCGACTATTACTCGTAAAGTTGTAAAGCCTACTTAGTCATGATAATTTTCTTTTAAACTTCGTTATATGTACTACTATTGTGAATTTTTTCACACCCCCAAACATAACCGTTTAGCTGGTAGAGGGGGGGGACACTCGAATCGAGCAAAATTTAGCACTTTAAAGCTTAATATTTCACAACGAATTTTTTTATCAAAAAACTGTTAATGGAAACTAACATTAATTTTTAAAGGCCTATTTAATGATACCCCACACTAAGGGGTACGCGAGAAAAAAAAAATCGTCACTTTACGTGTAAGTACTGGAGGTACCCTAAAAAAAAATATTTTACGAGATTTTATTTTACCACTTTTTAGGCACAACAAATCCGTATATTTACACCAAATTACAGCTCTCTAGTACTGTGCGTCTCTGAGCTAAACTGCGGACAGACGGACGGACGGACGGACGGACGGACGGACGGACGGACGGACGGACGGACGGACGGACGGACATGGCGAAACTATAAGGGTTCCTTGTTGACTACGGAACCCTAAAAAAGGAAGTCGGAATGAATAAATCATGACGTCAGTTCCGGTGAGACTCATTTCAGACAGGTACTACGTAAATTATTTTCTTTTCCTTCACAGAGCTATGCTAATTTTATTTATTTTGAAGCTGAAACTTGAACGTATGCAATCATAGGGTTATTATTTGAGATATTATTTTGTAATTTTCCTGTCTTTGGTGTATAAATAAGAAAGAATAAGAGAATTTCCCTTCGTTTAATACTGAAACTGTTTTTAATTGGATCATGCATGTTGATAATTGGTATATCAAATAACATGTACCTACTCACTTTTTACATTAAACACATACATAATAATGTACAATTTATAGTAGGTAGATAACGCAAGAACTCGTCGTTTCAATACAGCTATTTGCAGCATGAAACAATGAGGTTGTAAATACCGAAGAAGTCACGAATAAGCTACAAATTATTCGCCCACAACCATTAAGAAACATAATCCTCTAATAATCACTGATTACACGCAAACACCAATTATTTAATACTTCAAGTGTAACATCATCAAAACCTTCCCACTGTTGGGACACAGGCCTCTGTGCGTAGACCATAATCCACAACCGGGCTCCAGTGCGGGTTGGTAGATAACTAGATCATTTATAATCACATGTCTTCGAATTTTTGGTTCTAGGACATGCCGGTTTCCTTACGATGTTTTCCTTCACCGTTTAGAGAGCAGTGATGATGACCATTATACAAATTATTGCACCTGGATGAATTCGAACTCACGACCTACCTTTTGTAAGTCGGGATCGATAACACTGCTCAAGTGTTACTTTATACCAACAAATTATCTTGACATCGCAATATTATAGTTGCCACTTCTAGCCCTAACAGTGCTACGCAAACTGTTTTAGGTATATTATTTACGATAATACAACTAGACCATTTATAAGTTGACTTATTGTCAAATACACCGTTAAATCAGATAATAGTAATACAGTTAGACTTGCTGGTATTAAGTTATTATGATAATTTACACGGTTTAAGAGCTCCGTTTGTATTTTGTGGTGTAAACTGATATAACTACGTATTTAACGCACGCAATATAGAAACTAGAGAGAATTGACGATCATGTTTTGCCGAGTATTCTGTTACAAAATGAAGAATTAATTGCAAGTTAAATAAGGCAAATGACAGAGCTGTTTGTCTAGAAAAAGCGATATTCCGTCTAGAGATAACGATGGTTTAAAGTTTTAAACTTTAAAGTCAAACGTTTCATCAGTGACCAAAACTCAAATAACTCAAACCGAGTATGCCAATTAAAAAAAACCGGCCAAGTGCGTGTCGGGCCACGCACAGTGTAGGGTTCCGTAATTGCCCATCAAAATACTTATGCGAACTAACTAAACTGATTCGCTGAATTTTATTTTAAAAAGAAGAATTTTCAAAATCGGTCCAGGAGTCTTTGAGAAATCGGGGAAAATACGAATTTAGAACCTCCTCCTTTTTTTGAAGTTAGTTAAAAATAGTTGACGATAAAAACCTACCTATCCCCAAAAAACATACCGTAAAAACATACCTATTAAAGCTGTAAATATAAAGTTGACAAACTTACATTTGCAGTTGAATCCAATACATTTTGTTTAAGAAAATATGTAATCCAAGTACATTTTATAAGTTGGTCGACTATTACTCGTAAAGTTGTAAAGCCTACTTAGTCATGACAATTTTCTTTTAAACTTCGTTATATATACTACTATTTTGAATTTTTTCACACCCCCAAACATAACCGTTTAGCTGGTAGAGGGGGGGGACACTCGAGTCGAGCAAAATTTTACACTTTAAAGCTTAATATTTCACAAACTAATTTTTTTATCAAAAAATTGTTTATGGAAACTATCAATATTTTTTAAAGACCTATTTAATGATACCCCACACTAAGGGGTACGCGAGAAAAAAAAATCCTCACTTTACGTGTAAGTACTGGAGGTACTAGGGTACCTCCAGTACTTACACGCAAAAAAAATATTTTTCGAGATTTTATTTTACCACTTTTTCGGCATAACAAATCCGTATATTTATATCAAATTACAGCTCTCTAGTGCTGTGCGTCTCTGAGCTAAACTGCGGACAGACGGACGGACGGACGGACGGACATGGCGAAACTATAAGGGTTCCTTGTTGACTACGGAACCCTAAAAAGGGGTAAGTAAATGTCGTAATTAGATATAAGCTTCTGAAAAGTTTATGGCAACTCTGTAGAAAATCGTTTCAGAAATACGAAGAGCAATCCCAATTGGCCTCCAGAAGAGCAAGATCAAGTGAAATTACATTACTTATTCGTACATTTAAATAAAAAACTAATTTTATTTCGATTCTAGTGTATTTTCCTCTTATAAGATTTAAAAGTACCACGTTTACGTCTGTAGGTAGCTGAAAAAGTACCAACCTTACTTAGCCGACATGTTTATGGCTACAATATTGTTGCATTTTAATTAACCAGTTCTTCCTATTCTAGACTTCCTGGCATCGATTGACAGCGAAGCCCCACGTCGTATGCCGCGGATAAGCTTCGGATAAAAAATCCGTACGCAGTCGGATCTCGGATAATCCATCCATACATCTGTCACTGTACAGGCAACCGTTTCAGAACGTAACAAATACGGTGCTATCTCTCTTTTTGCTAGGTTTAAACGTATAGTGAACCACACGTGAGTAGCATTGCGAAAATAGCTCTTATTGTTACTACAGAAAGACACTGTCATGGCCGTGTTGCCGACTGTACGCATTCGTATTTCAATAGTATCGTGGTCTGCATAGAAATAGAATACGAAACAAAAGCTATTTCAACTTTAGATCAAGCAATGTGCAACTTTTAAGGTATATTTTGACATGGATTTATTACAATGGATTTGAAGTTTATTACCGTTTTGATACTAGTGTTATTTGATCTGTTTTGTTTTAATCTATTTAGCGAACACTAGTTAATATTCTAGACACAATTTATGCGATTTACAGTTAGGTAAGGAAGTCACAAAAAATCTTTTGAGTTACGAGTATCAAGCTACCTGTTACCCTGTTCTGTATTATAATATTTCCTTGCCCACAAAAAATTGGTGTCCATGATCGTTCTTTATAAATATTGATTGTCATTCTTATGGTTAACAAAAGAAGACTGGCCTCACATTTAAAGTTGCGGCCAGGCCCGAAGCCAGCTAACAACACGATTCCTATCGGCTTGCCTTTAGAAATATAGCAAATACTAGTATCTATTATTTTCATTTATCATAAACAAATTATGAAAAGAAAAATCAAAAAAATAAATAAACGCCTACATTTTTTTCCGCGCAATTTCAACTCACGCCAAACAGATAACGTTTGTAAGCCGCAAGGCGAATCCAGAATTCAGTTCATTTAATTCATAGTTTCTATTGTACCGATCGTGAGCTTGATGCCATATAACACCGCTAGTTTAAGGACGCTGGAAAGCCGAATATTACCGGCTTATGATAAGGATAGAAATATGAAATGCGTACGCCAGAACGAGATAGAATGATACTGGACTTCGTAATTCGTTTAGATAGTATTACTCGGATGTCAGCAGATGACAGATTCACATTAGTTTTGGTTCGTGCTTTATATTTTTGTGTTTATTGTTTTCACCTGTCCATTTGCATTATTATTGTTGAAATTTTTAAGTTTTGTGTAGTTAGCGCAGTAATATCAAGGTTAGTTCAGTTCAATAGTATTGTTTAGTAAGTGTTCAGTGTGCACCGTAAAACAGTGTCATGTTAGTTTCTAAGTTTTCAACTAGATGGCGTTGTGCATTTACGTCACGATGCTGAATCGCGGTGTTAAGGTGTGAAGGCGATTAGTATAACATTGTGTGAACATTTATTTTTTTCGACTTGTGATGCGATTGAAATAACCATTAATAATATATGATTTCAATTTGCTAACCGTAGTCCGTACGTAGTTCCGTATGTAATTATGTATATTACATTTTTTTTGTTGATTCTTTGTTCGCGGGATAACTTCGTCGTTAATGAACCGATTTTGATTTTTTTTTTTTGTTGTAAAGAAGATTATTTTATTTTCGAAAGTAGTCCCATTATAGGGAAATCAGGATTTGATGACGGAAGACCAGAGAAATCAAGTAGATCTTTCAAAAATCGCAGAGAATTTGGGTTGAATATTTAAACTAAAAAGGCTAGGTTGGAGCAATAGCTTCTGGAATTCACGTTTTGGTCCGGGTTCACTCTCAAGAATTTTTACCCTGCGCCACTGGTTGCGGCATAGATTTTTTTGCGGATTAAATAATCTGCAATGGTTCTGTCAAACCTGTATTGAGAGATATGCGGTTCTGTGCACCGTATTCTGACAAAGACTGAAGTCAGAGCTACAGGCTCTGACTTCAGTCTTTCTCAGAATTCAGTCTTTGTCACAGTGAAGTTTGATTTGAGGTAAGAGCTTCGTGCGATAGAGATTAAACGACTATGAAACCGAAACTCTCCGATTGTTTCTTCGTTTGATTGTTCCAAAGATCGATGCGCAATATTTAAACCTGTTGATTTTTGATTCCTAAAATATTGAGAAAACTTTTCATGAGAAATACACAAAATACATGAAATCGCTCCTTCAATATAAAACTCTAGAAGTGTAAGAATGCACTTTAAAAAGTAAATATTAAGTTTCTTTTCCACATTTTTCCGTTCACCTCGAAATGGCGGAGAGGCGACAAAATGCCGATCGAATATGAGTTCCAATTACTTGAGATTCCGAGTGGCGGCCATAACGTGGGATATTATTAATTTATTCATAGACTGACTGCGACTAACTAGATGCATTTTAGTGGCAATTGCAGACGTACTCAACGTAACACACATGGGCGCTAAGGATGGCGAACAATCCTGCGAGCGTTGATATTTGCAACTGCTTTGCAATAATTTTATTTCGATTGATTTTATTACCGTATTCATCAATGTCCATAACTTTATTATCTTCATTATTTGAAAATTTATTAATTAATTCACACTTTTTAATATTCCTACTTCTTCTCGTTTTCACGACTTATTATTTCTTCTTCTCGTTTTCTGAAGACTGACTTATGTTTTTATGACTTTTTTTTCATGGCTTACCTATGTTTTATTTTATATCTATAGTAATCTTATGTTCTTGGTTTTGTTTTAAATCAAAATGTGGCCATTTAGGCCCTCTTTAGAGTTGAAAGGAAAGCAATTAATTATAATTTCGAATGACAGGTTATTTCCGGTACTTTCCACCTCTATGTTTCTATCAGCGGTTTCTACCTATCATCATCGCGTGTCGCGCTAAAACCACAACGAGGTATCTCAACTTAAAAATAACTTAATTGCTCAATTAAATTTACACTTTACCAACATTCAACATTCTCCCGGCCCGTGTGTCAGACCAGCAGGGTGTCTTCATCGCTTGCCGTGTTAAACACATTGTCAGCGAGACACCGCGCTACAAGCTCACTGCTCACTTCTGCAACTTTACTGCTCAACTACTTACTTGAGTTCACTTCCTGCAAGCGGAATGTTGCTGAGTTTTATGGTTTTAAAGCTTTAGGATAAATTAAGCTTCATTACCATTGTTTTAGGTCCAGTAATCAGTTTTCAATGCATTTAAAAGTAGATCGATAGTCATAAAATACCCTATTTGGGTATCAATTGAACCAATTTTCTTACAGTTATCTTTGTTTCCACTTATTTCAATTTCCCCGTTTATAGTCAAGTTAAAAACCACAAACTAGTGAGCAAGTTTTGAGCATGCGTGGGCGCAAGATGATTGTACTACCGGCGATACTGGTGCGTTAACAGCGCGCATCCAAATGTTTGGATGACAGCGGGTTACATTTTACTTGGCCATGTTGATATTTAAATGTTGTTTGGAATTCCGGACTGTTGACATAAGTCAGAGAATAGACTATGAAGTTCAATTAATAAGGAAAGTTGCTGACGCCATATTTTGATTCTGACGTCATGAAACCCCTTTTAAACACTTTTTGAAAGTAACCCTAAGAAGTTAATAGTAAAAACACAGTTAAAATGTAACTAGCCTTTCCTTCATAGTTGAATCGCATTTTACTTGTTTCCTGTTTTTTTTTCTGCAGCTAAGTAAAAAAACGCTGTCTAGAAACTAGAACTTGTACCAATTTACGTATGAATTAAACCTTAAAGGTTTCCGTAATGAATGAAAATATTATGATGTTTCGCAATATAACTAGTTTTGCCAACATAATCATTTCAATATTAATGCAATTTTATTACATTTCCGGACGTTTCTCAAGCCTTTTCTCGTACTTATAGCCTGAGGCTGAACTAGAAATAGGTACTCTATTTCCAAGAAATCGTAAAACAAGTTGTTACGTTATTCCATGGGGAATAATTTGCTTTCATATTCATAAAGTACGTTGAAGAAATTCAGCAAAAACCCGGTACAGGAAGTTAACGCAAAAAATATTGTGACAGGTTGCTGACACTGGTGCTTCTATCCGGTGCGTTTGGCGTTTTTTGCGATTGTTTTTTTTTGTCTACACTTCTACTACTACGGACATCTTGGTGATTCTCGAAATATTGTGAAAAAATGTAACATATAGGTCCTGAGTTCAAAAAAAGGATTTTATCCCGGTAATAATAAAAAAAAATAAGTCCTTGTGGAATTATTTCCCACAAAAATCTATCTGTGTACCAAAATTCATGCAAACCTGTTCAGTAGATTTTGCGTGAAAGAGTAGGTAACAGACACACGTACCTACATTCATCCATTGGTCCATCCTCACAAACATCCATAAAACGTAAGATAGAAGTAAGTTAAGATACAAATGTTAGTAAAACTCGGCATGTATATTTATTGTATCTCCTCAATACTACGATATTTTCTATACTACTTCCTAGAGAAATCTTAAAAAATGTCAAAAGCTAGGTCCGTGTTGAAAACTTCACATTGACGTGGAATGTGGTGTTATAAAATCATATAAGGATTTTCACTTGCACCTCACTGCGACGAAAGGAGATGTGAGAACTTGTCTAGTTTGTCATCTTGTTAGAAAAAGGAAAGTGTAATGAAAGTGACAAAATAGAATGGAAGCTGCCACCTTACTGAGAAGTTTTGATCCGATTTATTTTGTAACAGACGTTTTCTCTTCTAGTTTGCCGACGTTGTGGACCTGACTTAGGTGGCTACCGTGATCCTGGAATGCAAAAGTTTAGAAACATACCGCGGCCAGTGGTAGCGTCTTTAACTGCTCCCTGGTCTGGCCGATTGCGGTCCTGGTCTGGTAATTTTTGCGACCTGTGCTGTGGCTGGGCACCGCTGGCACACCCTTATTTTCGGCTCTGGTGTTGAAGGAATAAGGTACATTTTTAGTCAGTAAAAACCGGCCAAGTGCGTGTCGGGCCACGCACAGTGTAGGGTTCCGTAGTTGCCCATCAAAATACTTATGCGTACTAACTAAACTGATTCGCTGAATGTAATTTTAAAAAGAAGAATTTTCAAAATCGGTCCAAGAGTCTTTGAGAAATCAGGGAAAATTCATAAGAAAAAAGATTACGACGAATTTAGAACCTCCTCCTTTTTTTGAAGTTAGTTAAATAGTTGACGATAAAAAGCTACCTATCCCCAAAAAAACATACCATAAAAACATACCTATTAAAGCTGTAAAAATAAAGTTGACAAACTTACATTTGCAGTTGATTTATTGTTTCTCCGATACATTTTGTTTAAGATAAAATTTAATCAAGTACATTTTATAAGTTGGTCGACTATTACTCGTAAAGTTGTAAAGCCTACTTAGTCATGATAATTTTCTTTTAAACTTCGTTATACATACTACTATTGTGAATTTTTTCACACCCCCAAATATAACCGTTTAGCTGGTAGAGGGGGGGGACACTCGAATCGAGCAAAATTTAGCACTTTAAAGCTTAATATTTCACAAACGAATTTTTTCATCAAAAAATTGTTAATGGAAACTATCATTATTTTTTAAAGGCCTATTTAATGATACCCCACACTAAGGGGTACGCGAGAAAAAAAAATCCTCACTTCACGTGTAAGTACAGGAGGTACCCTAAAAAAAAATATTTTACAAGATTTTATTTTACCACTTTTTCGGCACAACAAATCCGTATATTCACACCAAATTACAGCTCTCTAGTACTGTGCGTCTCTGAGCTAAACTGCGGACAGACGGACGGACGGACGGACGGACGGACGGACGGACGGACGGACGGACGGACGGACGGACATGGCGAAACTATAAGGGTTCCTTGTTGACTACGGAACCCTAAAAAGGACAGTACTCCGCCCAGGGCGGGAGGACTTATTTGATAATATTAACATCCAAAATAATAATTTTAATATCTTTCACCCACGCCCCGCACGCAGATTACATTCCTTTCCTACATTTGCACGAAGAGTCCCAACCAGAGCACCCAGTCGAAAGACTTTAACCTCTCTCTCCATGTTTAAAAACATGGTAACTAATAGATGATTTTTAAAGAGTTATGAGTATGAATATTGATCCTTCGATGCATACAAATATTGAAGATAAGTACTGATCTACGAAAGACACTGAGGTCTCAAGAAAAGGCGTTTATTTCATTTACTCCAAAAATAATAAATCACCAGCTACGTATCGACACTACATCAAAAAATACATAAATTCCCAAATAACCACTACTCCATTCATTCATTAACCATTAAAATCCCGTTAACTATGCACATGTAAACAGTCCAGTATCATGTCAGTGTTTAGTCAGTCGGCAACTCGAGTCTGTCGCGTGTTTGCACACGGTATCCGTGACTGCCAGCCGTTCAGTCGTTCTCGACGTCAAGCTGACAGACAAACAAACACATCTCCAGTGTGTACTGTGTGCTTGGCTTATTGGGTTAATAACACAGTTCCCGAGAGGTAGATCGGGTACAGGAGCACTTTGTACGAGGATTTAACATGTAGCTTAACATTTCAGGGTTATTCTGAAGGATTGCTTTTAGATGGCAGGTGTACTGTAGAGAGTGGGTTAATCTTTGTGGTTACTCAAGAAGGAAAACATAAAAAGAGAATTAAAAATTAGAAAATTTGAGAGAGTAAAGGGCTAGGCGGCGAATTGATGGAGCTGAACAAGGCTAATTGCCAGTGTCATGGGAATGTCTTAAGAAGTCACCGCGACACTGAAACGCGAGGCGTTTCCTTCCGATTCACTCAAATTATTGAAGACTTAAATGAATGCGCTTAATGGCTTTTTATATGCCAGTCAGGCAGTCACAATACTTCGTACATGCCATGTCAGGTCCAGTTCTCTGTTGGGGCCCCTGTTAGAGGTCCAAAGCCTGCCGGGGTCTCGGGACTGGCGGGACTGTTTTACCAGAAACCCATGACCCTGGAACGTAAAGAGCTAGGTATTAAAGGATCACAGTCGATTTTTCATAAATATGCCACGATTAGAAGAAACAACTCCAGTTTCATAGAAGTTTAGCAATTTTTATTTTAATAAAGACATTATTTAGCCTATTTGTGTAACAGACTTAACATTTACCTACGTACCTATGCATAAAATGCGCTTAATGGCTTTTTATATGCCAGTCAGGCAGTCACAATACTTCGTACATGCCATGTCAGGTCCAGTTCTCTGTCGGGGCCCCTGTTAGAGGTCCAAAGCCTGCCGGGGTCTCGGGACTGGCGGGACTGTTTTACCAGAAACCCATGACCCTGGAACGTAAAGAGCTAGGTATTAAAGGATCACAGTCGATTTTTCATAAATATGCCACGATTAGAAGAAACAACTTCAGTTTCATAGAAGTTTAGCAATTTTTATTTTAATAAAGACATTATTTAGCCTATTTGTGTAACAGACTTAACATTTACCTACGTGTACCTATTACTTTTTAAAGTTAACAAAAAAATAATGAATTATCTTTTTTTTTCGGTTGCGATGGTGATGCGATACCAGAGTTTCCATCTAACATCGTATAGTAAGGCTAAGTTCGAAAATTATAAGTTGCAACGTTTTACCTCAGAGCACGTGCGGGAAATGACAGGTTTTATTAGTTACCTGAGTGGCTCGAACCATTCCCTCCTAAGATACGATACTTACATATATAACACCTTATGTATGTATTTTCCTATCCTATTGCATCACGTCTTCAGTAACTCTTAGCAACAACCTCACGAAAAAAATATAGAACAAAGTGTTATGACTCACGAAAGATAGCAATGGCGAGTCCAGTCTTTACCAAACTGCTAAGGAAACGTCCATATTATTCAACAAGAACACGAACATTTATAGCGAAAACCTCTTGAAAACTCCAGGCAGTGTGTGAATACCGACATGTATTTAATGTTCGACGTAGGCAGGTCGAAAACTGTTACGTTAAGCAATATTACCAAAATTTTGTGCAGTAACGTCATTGGCAATTCTTTTAATATTCGCAAAACGTTACACGCACAAGTAAAATTGGCATATTTTAACACTGAACATAGACTAGTTAATTGCCACAATCTCTAAAAAAACACAACTACTTGTAGGATCATATTCACTTTATTGTAAGTCATATTTACTGTCTATGTTAATTATTAAACAATTTTTAAAATGGAAGTTTCAGTCCTATGCCAAAGGTCTATGTTTAGATCTGACATAAAATTCTGCTTGTGCCATTTAATGAATGTTAGAAGAATTGTCAATAAAGTTCCTTTTGAAACAAACTAATTTATTAGTAGACATATTACTAAAGGGTCCATTTTAGACCTGGTGTATGCAATGTTGAACTTCGGCAGCCATTTTATGAATATTCACAAGTCCCAAGAAAGTGTGACTAAACAAGAAAGCGTCACATTTTGACATCGATTCTTGAAGTACGCTATGATATGTGTAGTTATGTTTAACTGGTAATTGAGAGTGTTAGAGTGTTTACTGCAATCGTTTGTGCATATTTACTGCGACGATGGGGAACTTAAACGGTTGTTAATTTGTTACTTGATGACTGTTCGTGCCACTGTGTGGTTTATTAACTTTCTTGTATTTTCTCTAGAAATTTTCTTCGATGACATTCAGACTGTCTGGTTCTAAGAGATGGAGGTAAATTCTAGTTTTAATGTTTTGGTACATGCGGACAAAGAGAACATTAGTTAAATGTTCAATTGTGTCGTACAGTCTAGACTAGTGACAATAGCTTTCATAATAGGGTTATTTGTGTACAACAATTTTACTACAAAATGGAATATTGTTTCCTATACAACGTGTGAAACACCTTTTTTATTCTTGAATTACCCATAATTATACCCATTATTAATTATGAGTTGAGTATGCAATAGTTTCTAGGTTATATGAAATTGGCCATAAATTGAAAATGCTTTCAAAGAGTTTACTAAACTTTGATAACCGTTTGAAGACCTAAGAAGCAGCAGGAAGGCATATTTTCATTGAAACCAAGGAAGGCCGCTCCTTACAAATGCATCGATTAACTTCTTCATACAAACGGGTGAGACCTGCCATAAATTGTGTGTATTTATTACCTAACTTATACATTATTTATGTACTTACTTCATCATAAGTTTACGAAGTGAAATTGTATCGGGAATGCACTTAATGCACTGGGCAGCCGTGTGTTTAGCTTAGTGTTACAGACTATTTGTAGGGCATTGGAAAAGTACCTTGTAGCTAATGAGGTGAGCTATTCTAAGTCTGGAATTGGACCAGGTTTGAAACAGATGATAATGAGTAGGTTTTTGAGAACTAAAGTTGTGTTTTACAAAAAGAAGAAATAGTTTTCGGTAGGTAAGTAAATGACTGTTACCAAAAATCATTCTTATTATTCAATTTAATTTGTTTATTTAATGTTTCAATCAGAAGAAATAATTTCCGATAGGTTTATGATTTTCACATTCTTTTCAAATTCGGGACTTACTTTGTTATTCATCTTTATGGCCCTGTAAATACATTTTTGGTTGTGTAAGCAAATATAGTAAGATTTCTTTCATTTAAATGTATGAATAAATACAAGCTGTCGTAGGTACAGGTAAGCTCACAGCCAAATCAGTGGTAAGTAACAAATTAACATTGGCAACAAGAGCAACATGAATGTGTGTGTGCAAAAATATGTGTATCAAACCTTGAGAAAAGACTTGTGTTATAAATTTATATAAGATATTCAATATAATATATTTTCACTTATAAATAGAAAGCTACATTATAAGCGAGTAACACAGTCTATATTATTTATAAAATTGCGCCTGTGCGAAGCCAGCGCGGGTCGCAAGTTGTAATATAAAACTGACGTGCGGTAGACAGTACGTATAATATACGATATTTTTCCTGCTTGTTATTCCGCATCATAAATATGAAATTAGGTAAAGGGCTTGCGGTGTTTCCCGGGATATAATAGGCCACTTATTCTTATCCCGGGGGGGTACTGAAGCCAAGAACAACGATACGGTTTCTGATGCGGAAATAATGACGGATTTGAGCCAATTCTTTACCGACCTTCCTAATATTTATATTTTTTTAAACATCGCCCCTCATTTACCTAGCGTTTTCCTAACAATGTTCTGGTTCCAGTCGAACTGTAGATGCAGCTGAATATCAGTATTTTACATGAAGCGACTGCTTACCTGACTTTTACAAACCAGTAACTGGGCGGACCGAGGATGTCAGCCTGGACCAACGGATTTATGTGATTTCCGAGATACGGAGGAAATTCGGTATGATATGGTCACTCATCACACCTTGGCAAGTGTGGCTTAAACTGAAAGATCGGCCTGTGCGGCTGTTATTATTAAGCCACGATCCCTTTTCTAAAAACTCTTTATAAAACGAGAAGCTCCTGGCTAAATAATCACAGCCGCACAGGCCGATCTTCCAGGTTAAGCCACACTTTCCGAGGTTGGTCTGTGGATGGGTGACCATCTGTCATAGGGAGTTTCCTCCGTGCCTCGGAAAGCACGTAAAGCGGTTGGTCCCGGCTGTCATTTGTAGATCCTTGACAGTCGTTTCTGTTAGTCAATAAAGTCTGTCAACCAGTCTTGTAACATGGGGTATCGTATTACCCAGTAACTGGGTTGTGGAGGTCCGACAGGTAGTCGCTCCATGTAAAATACTGATATCCAGCTGCATCTGTTTTGACTGGAAGCCGACCCCAATATAGTTGGTAAAAGGCTATGAAGGCAGATGATGATACCCTTTCTAAAAACACCGCCCCACACTAGGAATTTCTCCTGGTTCGTGGGTGCGTTTATAGACATCGAAACTCACATAAATATTCACAAAACCAAGACCCGGGACAACTACCTGCGGGTCATACAAATATTTCTTCCGTACGGAGATCGAACCCGCGTCACTCTGAGCAGCATTCGACCCCTCAAGCACTGCTCCAACCGTGCCGTCAATAATAGAGACTTTCGACCTATTTCTGAAGTTTTCAGCAGTAATAAACCACTAACCTATTAAAATCTGCCTCATATATCTTGGCCAATTCATCTAACGTGACATGGTTGAGATAACTAATCAGTATAGTTCATGGATTTAATAGCAATATCTTCTTTGATCTATACGTTCAATATTCTCAAGTGGTAGGTAATTTTAAAGGTCTACTGTGCGATGGAAATCTTTTTACTCGCCTTATTAATCAGGTTCAGGATGAATTGTATGTTTTAGACAGCAATTTTAATTCTCTTCTTTGCTTTATAATGTGTTAAAATCATCATATGAGTCTTCCGGTCCAAGTTGTAGCGGAACGGACTGTCAGATTCGTAAGTTGGCTAAAATCCACGGTGTTCCTTCATAGCCCTTTACGTTCCAGGATCTCTGTTACTTGTTAAGACAGTCCTCTGTCTCCGGTAGGAATTTGGCACACTATGGGGACCCCGTCAGAAAAAAATACATCGACCCAATTATTATTGTATTTGCATCAATGACAATAAATATTGTATTCGAAGTCTACCTCGACTTTTCCCAAGTCGGGGTCGAGACTGAAGTAGAGAGAGAGAGAGACTGGAACCAGTTCAAACTCTGCTTAGAACCAGTATTTTACATAGAGCGACTGTCTACCTGGCCCCCACATCCCAGATAATACTGGGCACTTGTGCTGTCTTGTGCTGTCACTGAATGCAACCAACGTTGCTTTTTTTTGTGGTAAAATCATCAAATGTGTCTAGTCGATTTTTTCAAGACAACTTTTGGATAGACAAACGCGGATTTGCTTTCAGGTTAGAGGAGGAAGAACGACCTGCTGTTATTATTTAGTTACAAGCTCCACTTTTTTACTCGCCTAAAGCATCCTGTTACATTTTTCTAAGCTCGACTTAGCTGAAACTCGTTTATAATAAGATCTAAATCCGGGGAAAGTAGAACAGACGTGTTACGTGATTGTCACAGGCGCTGTTATTGCCCAAATATGTCACGGAGACAAAGCGGCTCATTTGGCACAAGGTTGACTCAGATTCGCGAGAGATTGCACTGGATTTGGACTTTTAGGAATGTTTTTGAAGGTTGTGACACACAATAGATGTGTTACGGCTTCTCTAAGGAATAATGTTTTGAGATAGAAATTGCTGATGGTCTTCTTGGTTCAAAGGGTTTGGATAAAAAGATGTCTATGATTATTGTTGTAAATGTCTCTTGACATATACATATATATGTTGTACAGACACCAGCACATCAATCTCTTAAACTTTAATAGATTTTCAATCTCATCACAAAACTTAAACTATTGATTCGGGTAGGTTGACCTGCTGGCGTCTTTACGTACCTATGAAAAGTTGAAAACTGGAAGGTAATTGCTAATTCAGTACTACTCTCCACTAACTACACATGTTTATTTCTATATTATAGTCTGTATGGGCACACACCTTCCTACATTTAGGAGCCGATATTCAGGATGTCTTGAATTCAGAAAAGTTCAATCGCATTTAAGATGAGTAGCATCCTAATTAGGACACGATTAAGTACGTGTAATTACGAGCTTCGGTGACTAAATTTAGCTTATCCTAAATCGTGTACCTACACAATATCGGATCCTGAATTTAGGAACGTATAATACCCCTTTAGGACCGTCTCTATAATCGCACAGAAGACTGAACTGATCTGCAGTTAAACTATAAACACTGATTCAATAATAATCAAAGAAAGGATGTATTATAACAGCATCTTAAATTTCATTTTAAATAAGGTCGAAAGCTGTTAACTTTACGACAGAACATATACAACACTAATTTTACAACAGCTCTTAGAAAATTAACGTTTTATCTGAAATCACGGAATAAAACGACTTAAAACGGTTATCTTTCTATTAAATTGTTCATTAGAAGTCTCTTACTAAAGGTTACCGGCAAGCGAGCGGTTCTAAGATAATTGCTTAACTGATATTTGTCTATTAACTGTGACATTTGATAGCTTCCGGGTGCGATTTTCTTGTTCCAGTTAGTGTTACATGCCTGTTGGACTATCAAGTGACCAACTGACGTTACCGCTGCTAATCTTACAGATAGAAAGGTTAATCCAGAGACTAATAAGCTTTTTTCATAAAACTTACATGTGTCATCTCAAGACAAAAAAAGTATACTCATATTCACTGATATCTAAATCTTAATGTTTTTCAGAATCAAATAGATAGACCAATTCATTCGTGAAAATTGTTCAGGGGGTCTAATATTGCCGCTTTATCAGGACCATAAATTCGTGAAATCGAATAGGCATTCTATTCTAATGATCAAGATAATAAATTTGTTCTGGTAAAGAGCCGCTGCTGCCATGGTTGTCTTCATTTTACTGAATAAATAGACTGCATCCTGCACAGTTTTATAAAGCCCTCCCTCCATAATTTCTAGTTAAATTCAAAGGTAAATTAGGCTCTCTCATCTCCAGCTCGTCCTGCCAAATTAGCATCCTTCTTTCATCCTTCAGGCTTTTTCATGCATGCTTCTGATAATAATGATTTATTTCTACAAAATCATTTTCTTGTTAGCATATATCAGAATGTCAGCAATACATTCACGCTATGTTGAAGAAAATAAAAGCAGGACAACAAAGTAGCAGCTGTTTGCTGTTCATTTTATCACAACTTCGCGCTCTCGCGATGTCCGCCTCGTAAATGTGCACATTATCGCCTATCGCTAAGTAATTCAAGGTTTATCGCTACGCTCATCCCCAAAAGGAAAAACTAGCTAACCGATAGACGATTGCATTAAACTTGTTCTATGCGAATATATGTGTAATGTTATAGAAATCATTCGTTTGTAGTTTTCAAAAAAACTATTATACATATAGGACAAATAAAAATGACATGATGATAAATGAGCTTTTGCATTATTATTACAATAACCCGACTTCATAATATTCGTGTATTAATTTATTTATTTCAAATTATTAAGTGAGTGTATGAAATCTATCTTTGTTTTGTTTTTTTTTTATTCTTGAAAATTCACCTGCGCTATTGATGGCTCGAAAGAAAGTGCGCACAATGTCTTTTTACGCAATTCATTATGATTATTACCCTGTCTCAACACTACAAGCAAAGACAGACAAAAATAAATAATTTCCTTTGCGCTTCTGACAGATCGACATTGTTCACCACGATGTCCTTTGGTGCTATCCATATCAATAATTTAGTTACCTGTCTCAACTTAATAAATAATTTCCTTTTATTTAACACGTTTAGATATGCATGCATGTTTTAATTTACGATATCAGTCAACTCAGCAGAACATTTTTTACGCCATCAATGGCGACGCAGTAACCATTTGATATCTGACTGTCAATGCAAATGTGGTGCCATTAGCTGTTAAGAGTCCTACATATCCTTTACTTTACGTTTTAGTGCTGCAAGACCTGCACATATTGCAGTACAAGGCATGGTGTTGTAGCGGTCATCTGTTTTATGGGGATCAGTTAGTTTCTTCATCATTTTAGACATAGGATCAATTGGTTCTTTCAAATCGGATGTGTTTTCAATAAGTTTTGCGTGCATATAATATGCGCTATACACAG
Organism: Agrotis segetum; assembly: GCA_036375495.1. Taxonomy (NCBI): domain Eukaryota; kingdom Metazoa; phylum Arthropoda; class Insecta; order Lepidoptera; family Noctuidae; genus Agrotis; species Agrotis segetum. The sequence goes on along the minus strand of JAQSVV010000280.1, from coordinate 2,131,136 downwards.
GATTTGCATGATGGTTTTAACGGTGCACGCATATCCGACAACTGTACAGTTTTAACACACGCTAGAGCTTGCCTGTCAGCTATGTATGGAAGGTTTAAAACCATCATGCATAATGTGTGTATGGCCTCCATTAAACTTAGTGGAGCCTTTGCTTTCATATCTACTGTCACTTGAGATTCTGTTTTCAAAGCTATGCTTTTTCAACCAGGGACTTAGAAAAACCTCCAACTTTTTTTTCTTTGCGTCTCTTTACGTCGGGACATTTAGTGGTTATTCAAGCGTAACTTTTGGATTCTTTAGCACTTTGGAGTTGCTTCAATTCCATAGCTAATCGTCTGCTTATAGACTAGTAAAATTGTCTTGTGTTTGCTCTTGATTGATTTAAGTGTAGGTCAGAAATGACAGAAACAAATTCGAAGATAGAGAGAACAATTACTTGCAATAACAACATTGTGGAGAAAACTAAGAACGTAATTAGCAATAAAAGTTACAAATATAGACTAATGACTCAACGGAGACGCAGTCTGTCTATAAATAACTGTCCTTTCCTGATAGCTTCACCTAACGTACCTAGGTGCAGTTGTGAGGACGATACGCTCCACGTGCGTGTGCGCCGGTGTTTATGATCCGTGCCGCGATAGACATCATCAGACGGAATGTCTAGGAGACGTACCTAGTAATAACTGACGGTTTCAATCCTCGACAAAATGCACGTGTTTATCTTAATTGGGTCGTTTATGACAGATATTTAAATTGTTAATTTGCGGCATTTGTATAACTTTAAGAACCTAAGGTACAAACGCTAGCACATAAAGCTATCACAATCTGTCCTTAAATAGATTTTCAACCTTATGACTATACTGGTTTATGTTCGATTGGTAATATTTTTTTAACTGTTTAGTTTTTTATCTAATGATGTAAATATTATTAACTTATTCAGTAGCTAGAATATTATGGTAGTATATTCTACACTCTGCAGTGCAATGTGGAACTTTGCGAATTAGGAAATGACTAGGACCTTCAATATCTAATTAGAGGGAATGTATTAACGCTGAATTTGTCTAATATAAACCTATTTTGTTTTTATATTAGGCAACATTTTAATATCTGAATAAATCATGTAGGTAATTTCAACGAGTATAGTTCTTGTGACACAAAAGCAGATAAAACTCTACTTTAACTTCGACTTGAAAAACAAAACTAAAAGTAACCTACACGAATCCTCCTCAAAGGAGAAACACATGTAACTATTCCCAGGCATGTTGTTTAACAGAGAACAAGTCATAAAGTGGTGTACCTCCCACACGAGCTGACGCGAAGGATAGCCATCGCACTGGCGCGCGCGCAGATACCTGGCAAAGAAAGAAAAGTAAGAAGAAAGAGCAAATGTTTATTTGACACAAGCCACAAATGTACAATATAAAATAAGTTTTAATATGAAAAATATGGCAAACGAAGGCCAAGTTCAGCAAAATGCCGGGAAACTATTAAGTGTTATTAATCTGGCAAACATCGTTTTGCAAGGAGATCCTAAAATTTTGCAAAGTGAAAGTATGGCAGTGTCCGTGAGGGGGTTGGTTATGATAGAGTGGAAATTTGAATTAATATGGTAGCAGCTGGTTAAGTTGGTAGTAAGATAGCGTGGTTGATGGATAAAACATGGTAGATCGTAACGTTAATCTGTAACAGGAGCAGATACGAGTATGTGCGTTGCTCTATCATTTAGTTATACTACTGCAACCGTATAGCCGTGCATTTGAAACCAGTTTTACTAACTGATCAATGACCTTCATTAGGCCGTTTAGAGTCTTACGATAATTGTGATGCTTAAAAAAACAGATTTTTTACTCGGTTAAACTGTTTGATTAAGAGATTTTTTTATTTAACTAATCAAGCATACGAATGATGCCGTGATGTCTTGACAAGAGGATGGAAGAAGAAAACGTGTTGAGCCGACCCAAACTAGAATAGGATAAAGCGCCATTTAGACGAAGCAAGAAGTCGTATGCGAGTTTCACTACATTGCGGCATTTGTTTCATTATCTGAATTTGTTTTACCTATAAATTCCGCAATGTAACGCAACTCGCGTTCGAGTTCTTGCATCGTCTAAATGAGGCTTAACGGTCTCAATATGACGATGAAGATACAGTCTTGTAGTATAGGTAATTTATTTATGGTACAAGTAAATGAAAACTGTCCTTTTGTGGTTTAAGAACTTTATTTTTCTCATAAAGAATTTACAATAATTCACTTACTGAGAAAACATGTTTAAATACAAGAATAAAATGTGTTAGCGTATACATAGTAATCGACGTTTAAAACACTTGAGTACAAAAATAAGATACATTTGCAATTTAAAAACGAAAAATAAGCGGGTAAGCGATCATAACATACAAGGATCCAAAAAGTGATAATAACTAGATGTGGCATCTATGGCAAAGTAAGTACTTGTATGTATAAATTATGTTTGTTTTTTTTTTTTTATTTAATTATTATTTTAATTGATGAGTCTTAAATAAATAGGTAAATGAAATTGAATGAAATGTTATTCGGTGACGTGACGTTTTAATAGTTTTTTAAAACTAGACATACTTTTTGTTTCTCTTATCTCGACTGGAATTTTATTATACATGTTGACGCCTTCGCCTTTTGTATATGCTTACTGAAGAGTAGTAAATCAATACGCTAAATCTCATGACTATTCGTTTCATGATTACGGCATGGCGCCCATGATGCGGGGAAACCCGTCGTACTCTCAGTATAAATCATGAATGTCACATGTTATATTAAACAGTGTTTCCACGTACCATCACTTAACTTATTCACACTTTGTTTTAACCAAATTTATTGTTTCTTGTTACAGGTAATTAAAATTCTCCATTGGCGCGCCGTGAGAATGGTAAAACATTAGTTATGTGTTGCTCTGTAGCGGAGATCAAATTAACAGCCTAATATAAGCTCTTCACGACTCATTAAAATATGTTTGTTTTAATGTTACATGTATTATTAAATAGATTTACAATGAAGTTGAAGTAGGAAAAGAGGTCGTTCCTACAGGCTCCAAAACTAATTTCAGTTTCGTCACGATAACTGAAAACTACATCGAATTACATATCCGATGTGATAACTCATTTGTTACAATTACAATGCCGTTTCAAAGGCAGAGTATACTGAAAATTTTCTCAGTGGATCAAACAGCCTTTTACCAAAAGATATCCAGTGATTTTACTCTTCGATTAAAAGAACTGCTATGTTCGATGGTTCTGACTTCATCTACAATTGGCCAAGAGAAAATTGTTGCTTGCAGGTGAGTGAATGAATGAATGGCCAAAAAGTGTTTACGTCAAAAGCGGTAAGTGCAGCTGAACTTTTGACACTTCAGCAATAGGTATGCTACATCATGTGATTTTTATCTAATTATTACTGACTACTACTAAGATACTTACACTTAATACGATACTACTACTATTATTGAATGTTGACCCAGAAAAGCAAGACCCTTGACCTAAATAAGAAAATAAGAGCTTAATAATGGCGTATGTTAATCCTATAGGCAATAATAATTCGTCTTGTGTGTTTCAAGAGCCTCACAATAGTTGATTCAACTTACGTTTGCTCCAGTAATCGACTAAAGAACCGACTCGCCCTTGACTGCTTTTTGTTGTACAGTTAAAATAAACTTTTCTACCGTCTAATAGTTAAGTTATTACAACATTAGTATCGATAATTAGTTACTCCCACATTGTATTGCGTAACTGTAAGTACCATCACCACAATATTTATTAAATAAACGTAACTACCGAAAGGAAATTTAAATAAAGTAAACTTTATTTGCATTGGTATAAATAGCAAAGTTTATTGAACAGGTGTGGTTGTTAAGTCGTATGGAGTTGCGGACGCGACAACAGTGCACATAGGTTATGGTAAAATAATGGTAGAATATTTCTAAATAAATAACAAAACCTTGAGCCACCGGTTTACGCTGTAATAAGACATTATTTACTCTCAAGATTACTTTAAAATTACTGTACTCGAAGCCAATTATTTTTTGCTACTTCCAATCAATAAATAATGTTTTCTATGGCCCTTATATATACAATAAATAAGCACAGAACTATTAATGAAAAAATACGACCACTAACTATTTCCGAGTCATAATATTTACAACGTCCCCATCTACTAACTCACAGTCATTAGAAAACAGCTGTAAAATAAATAATATAAAACAAAATTGCCAAACGATATTAATGTATAAATAACAGGCAAGTAATTACGAATGCAAATTAGCGCCATTTCTCACGGCTAGGGAAGGCGACGTCGATAGGTGTCGACATCAAACAAAAAACGAAAACTATCGATAATTTTTCCTCGCACTAACTTTGTGGTATAAGATATGTGGCGTAATTTGGGAGCGGAGCGATTTCAGTGACATGTAATATAATACATGTCATTGAAATCGCTAATAAATAACAAAAAGGCGAACTAAATTTGCAGAATTTTGCACGCTTAAATTGGTGCAAAACACAGAACTTCGTAGTCACTCGACATCAGAATTGTATGATTATTGTACTGTGTTGAACAGTAAAAAAATAATTTGGAATGTAGAAGTTCACAGACGATCAAATAATAAAATAGACATGAAAAGTCGTCCATCAACCACATCACGATAGAAAATTCAATATTCTTAAAATCTGGCTTCTGAATTAGAGTCTTCGTTTTGCTTTCATTCACTTAGATAAGGCTGGCCATCTATGGATAAGAACTAAGCTCTTAATATTCCACGCCACTAGCTTTCACTTTATTTCCTTACATCTTACCAGTGTTAAATGAAAATTACATAACCTAGCAACCACTATAATTGCAAATTAAATCAGATACGCTGTCCGATAACTGCAATATTACCTTACATAGTTGTCCGGCCAATATAAAGCATATATTTTATTATAATTCAAGACACATATTTAGTGACTTGAATAATAAATAAGGCGTGAATGTATTTATCGGCTAACTGTGGCAAAGTCGCCGTAATTTTATGTCTTGGGCCACACCCCACACCACAGGGGTCTTCTAATTTATTTGAAGGCTCTATTACTGGACACCGAGTGGTCGGATAGGCTTTTTATTTATATACATACAGTAATACACATATATTTACATATAGACATAGTGCACTCCAACATTCCCAGTCATTTTGCCGTTGTTATGCAGATTCGATTACTCTATCGTTCGTTGTGATCTTTTTATGATGTGAAATTATGAAAAATAAAGATGTTTACGTAGTAAGTGCTATTCTTATGAAACGGTGGGTGTTTCTTTGAGTGGTTTTTAGTTTGTTGTCTGTCTGTCCTGCCCACGTTTCTTCACATCGTTTTGACAACATATAATGGTTTTATTGGCCATATTTTGAAATTCTCCGTGTGTACAAATATCTGTATTTATAATGGTCGTAAATGGTCAGTGGCCTGTGAACCGGGTTACGTATGTTTGTAATGATATATAGTATTAATAAAACTTCTTGAATTTCAAAACTGACATAAGATTTGTAAACATTCAACAACAAAATTAACTGCTCTCGGGGTTTGCGAGCAATTTTTATTTGTCATGATAAAAAATTTTCCTTTTCCACTATACTCTTCTGCTCTGTTACTTTATTGGGTAAAAGTTGTACCTAAACTAAATATTTTAAGAGACTTTTGCATGTTTTTACGTTCCTAAAAACAGCCACATCTCATTTCAACATTTTATCGTTTCAACAACTAAACAAAAAAATAGCATCACAAAGCTATAACTTGAAGACTCGTTGTGGGCTGGCATTCCGTAGTTTCTGCAGCCATCTGCATTCCCTAATTTGAAAAAGGCGTGTTATAGAACTGGCCTCCTCTCTGTGAAAGAGGGCCTCCGTCCCAGCAGTGGGAACATTATAGGCTGATGATGATGAGAAGAACTATAAAAGAGTTAACTAGCAATCCGTCACTCAGACAATGATCGACCTCTAATCCGACTGACATCGTAGCATGCGCACGGTACTAGTGTGGCTTCCAATGATAGCGCAGCGGTGCCGTAACAATGCGATGTAACATTTATTTATAAAGGGATTGAGTGCTTTCACACGATTCGTTGTTTTTGTGCGACTTTTGGAACCTGATTCTGGGTATGACATTGCCACAAATAAAAAAAGTACATATACTCGAGAAAGTTTGATTCTTTCTGCGTGGAGTGCTTTAAACACATTTTTAGATTTGTTTACATACATAAGTAAAAACCTTGTCTCTGCTAAGGATGTTTCATAAAATTCTACTTTTTGTCAAACTTTGGTACCGAATTACATACAAGGTATAATAGTAAAATAATATTTGAAAATGTCCATGGTACATCTGAAAGATTATATTTGGACTGCATTAATCACTTTTTTATTTTTCATTCAGATATAAACCAAAAATAATGTTTCAAAACAGGAAGAATTTGACATTTTTTCGTCCGAAATTATATTTTTTATCTATCAAGATTTACTGAATATTCAATCAAAAAGTATTGAATAACTAAGGTTACTATGTTAGCTTGCATTAAAAAAATAATTAGCTCATTTAAAAGTAAAATAATAGTATTAAACAATTATAATATGCAATGACAAAATTCAATATTGTAACGCCAGATGTCGCCAGCGATGCCAGCCAAAGTCTGGCAAGCCTGCCAGCACCAGCCAGCCAGCCAGCCAGTGCAGCTCGCCACGTCACTGCCCTACCACGTGAGCCATCCCCGCCAAATTCTGAGCGGAGCGGGTGAAATAGCCGCCAGCCGGCGAGCTATATAAAAGCGAGGAGCAGTGATTTTGGTGTGTCTGTTTATAACGATAATTGTAAGGGAAAGCTCTGCCCAAATAAAAAGCGTAAATTAAGTATTTTCTATTTATTTTCATCTTTGTCGTTTCACTCAGAAGTGTGATAAAAAAAAACCTACGTAAAACGACGCTCTGCTACACATTAATCTCGACGGTCGTCTTATCTGGAAGACGAAGATTCTGCTTTGGTAAGCCAGACTTCTGAAAATAAAAACGAAGAAAGGCGATGCACACCACCCGCAAGGAAAATATTGAAGTCTCCTTGCACAAGAAGTTGAAAAATCATCAACAATGATCTGGATCACGAAGTGTCTACCCTCACGTCGGAAAGAACACCATGCCGCATCGTTTATTCAGTTAATGATCGAGTTTCAAGAAGCATTCTTCTCGCTACCAGCAACGCTTCTCTGTGGAAATGAAAGCTACCTCAAAGTCGTCAATAGCGGATCCAAGGACATCGCAGGCAGGACGGATTCGTCATACTTCGCGCCGAGAGCTGCCAGGAATCATGCTTAAACAACCAGGTCAGTCATGCCATGCCAATGTTTGCAAAATGCCATTAGCCAAATGTGTTTTATATTTGAGTGCCTCGTGTGTCGATAAATAATCATAAAATGCCATTGGTGACCTTGACAAAACTAGGGTAAGCCTGTTAAGCAAATCTGATTGTAATCAATTTATTAGTTTACTAGCTGTTGCCCGCCACATTGCACGCGCATATCCCGTTTTATTCCCGTTCCCGTGGGAATATCCCGTTACCGTATAGCCTAGAGCCTCCCTCGATAAATGAGCTATCTAACACTGAAAGAATTTTTCAAATCGGACCAGTAGGTCCTGAGATTAGTGCGTACAAACAAACAAACTCAGCTTTATAATGTACCTACTATAGTAAATAGTAATATGGTATATAGTATAGATATAATATTAGTATAGATTATCTCGGTATGAAACTGCTTTGCTAGCTATACTAGGGAGCTGGGAAGTTGGAATATACAGATTTAGTCCAAATGCGCATTAAGTACACGTAGGCCTTAGGAATAGATAAGCACATCACAAACAAGAGATTTGAGCCAGCAAGTATTATAAAAAGAACCCGAATTGATGTATCTAGTTGCCTATGTGTCGATAACAGAGCCTTAAATGCATTAATTATCCGCGATAGATAACCATTATAATATAATATCGATAAGCAAACTAAATTATCTGGTAAGAAGTACCTACTTCACCAGTCTGAATGTAGTCCAAGGGTACCCATAAACTCAGCATCCATCCTAAAGATACATTTAGCGCTCCCTCAGTTTTTATGCGCTGAATTAACAAGTTCGTAGATAGTTTAGTAATTTCAAAGTAAATTATGAAATAAAAGTAACTCCAATAATGTCGTCAAATGGTCGGGGTCAAACGCAGAATTTTTATTTAATTATGTACATGTGGGTTAATGTAATTTTTTACAAAACAGGATTTCTTATTTAGCTGTGTTATTTAGTGATGAATTATTATGTTCATGGCATTGAACCGGGTGAATTTAAGTTTGCAGCTGTGTCTCAATTTTCCGTTCTGAGTAACATACACAAAGTGCGTCAGTTCATTGGACTATGTAGCTACTTTAGGAAGTTCATCCATAATTTTGCAATAATGGCTCGTCCACTAACGGAATTATAAAAAAAAAAAAAAAAAAATGAGATGTGGGTATGGTATAAAATCTTAGTTTTGCCAATAGAAATTCACACGGATGCATGCAAGTTACCCATAGCAAGTATTCTTTGACTAATACGGATAGGCGGTAGTTTGAGCTCTGTCTTGTATTTTAGTTGCGTAACAAGTAAAAAAAAAAGTGTTTTTCACAGCGTTATTACGAATTTTTAGAATCTGTGTTGTGTAAAAATGTCCGTGTAATTACGGATTGTAGTGCAGTTCGCGATACAATGACTAACGTGATCTTATTGCACGCATTGCCTACTGGTGACTTTCAATTCGAGACTTCAAAATTGTCGTTGACTATTTTATAGACCAGGTAAGCGCTTAGAGCATATCAACTCCTTGTGCAGGAATCCGATAGATGCCGTTAATGTGTTCCGTTTAAAAGTAAACTGTTGGTTTCGAAGAGTGCAACGTATATTGATCTATTGTAAAGTGGGTGCACAGATAGTGATACTGTAAATAATTATGGGCTGTCTCGTAAAACGCTTTACGATAACCGATCAGTTGTGCCAAATTTCGCGCGTAGAAAATATTTCAAATGCATCAAAACGATGGCCATTACATATAGGAAATATGTGACGTCGTGTTTACATTGTGCGTACGATAAAAGAGAATACGGTTGAAAAGAAGGCAAATTACATCGAATCCCTAAACCTACTAAACCAATGAAAATGGTAGACATCGATAAGTGTTAGTTTTGATAAATTCTTTCTCTAAATTCGTTGTTTCTGAGCCTACACGTATTGTCAATTCTGTAAAGACAATTACCGTCTTATTACAAAATAAAAGCGCGTAAAAAAAAAGGGTTTAACTAAAAACCCAGGATTGAATCTCGTAAAACGGTTTGCACAAACGTTATTACATGTCGTGGTTTTGTGATAAACCATGGTCTAACAGTAGTAGCTGTCAAATGTGTGTGAAAGTTTCTGATAGTAACTTTTTCATTGTGTTGTTGTTTTTATGTTAATTACAGCCAAAATGTATTTAAAAATTGTAGATTTAATTATTTAGACAATGGTTCAAAAAAAAAGAACGGCACTAGGTCAGGTCAAGGTTTAATCTATGTTTTGTATACGGAGAAATTTAAACCGCGGTTCCGCAGACAAGCCTGAACTTGGTAGTCCAGGTTTAAACTAAGGTTTATTCAGTTTTTGTGATTATTAGAGTTTAAACGCATTTCTAGTTTACTTAGTTTCCCAGATCACGTAGTTTCTATCCATGGTAAGGCCTTTACCAGTAGATACTTTAAGAAGTTCGCAACAGAAAAACAGTTAAAGATAAAGATATTTTATTTGTTCAAAACATGCGTTTACACACAAATTAAGCATGCAAGTTCTTATAATTTAGTTTGTCCGTACATGTTTCACCTGGTGAGGTTCACAAATTTTGCTTTTTTTTACAATTTACCAGATAAATTACAAGTTTGTCTATTGTTGTACGTGTGTAGTTAAATACATGTTAACAGCTATTTTGTGGCTTAGGTGTAATGGGCAGGTAGAACGCTCTAATTGCACAATTCTCGATGCGTTGAGAGCCACGGAACCTAGCGAGGCCTCTTATTTGGGACAATAGTTTACCAAAGTCATATGGAGTATTAATAATACTGTTAATGATTTAGCAGGCTATAATTTATACGAGTTAATGTTTGCTCGTGTAGGTAGATCTGAATGTGATGTTTCCATCCCTGGTTGGTTTATGAGTCAGTGCGATCTAGACGCAATAGGGCTATATTATAATCGAATTAGAACAGCTAGCAAGAAAATGAAACGCAACTGTGATAAAAGGCGTAAAAATAGCACAATTTACAAAAAAAGCGATTAGGTACAGTTAGTAAGTACGTACTTTGTTGCCAGGCTCAAACTCTTTGCTGCAATAAGGTTAATTCCAGCCCGTGGTTAATTCTAAGTTAGATGATCTATATTCTGGCCCATGTGTTATTGCCTAAGGATTTAGGTAATATATAATAGCTGTAATATCTGCCGCTAATAATAATAGCTGTCTTAGAGGATACAAGAAGTTCACAGGCCCAATATGCGCTGATTTATTACGACCATATCGTAGCATTGCTTTTATACCCGATAGCGCCAGTAGTGTGAATCAACAGTAGATAAACGAAGATCTCGTAGATCTCCTAGACAGCTAAATTATAGTCCATGTTATCGATATGCCATTTGCTCTGAGCTGACTTGTAATCACTGTTTTGTTGTTCCCATTGCGGGAGCAATTGTTCCAGGATGGCCGATTGTAACGCCAGATGTCGCCAGCGATGCCAGCCAAAGTCTGGCAAGCCTGCCAGCACCAGCCAGCCAGCCAGCCAGTGCAGCTCGCCACGTCACTGCCCTACCACGTGAGCCATCCCCGCCAAATTCTGAGCGGAGCGGGTGAAATAGCCGCCAGCCGGCGAGCTATATAAAAGCGAGGAGCAGTGATTTTGGTGTGTCTGTTTATAACGATAATTGTAAGGGAAAGCTCTGCCCAAATAAAAAGCGTAAATTAAGTATTTTCTATTTATTTTCATCTTTGTCGTTTCAATATAAAACCAAGAACGGTTTGTTCTTTGATTTAGACGGCGCGGGGCGCCTTCTGAGGGAGGACGTATCGCTCGCAACCATTTTGACATTAGTTGCGTAATTATTAAAATTTAAAATACACGCCACCATTCATGACCTTTACACGCGGCGCCAGTGTCTTTGTCATGACATCAAATTCCATGTGAAAAATGTAGTACCTCAAATTTTCCGCAGGTCATGAGTGGTGGCCAGTAATTTTCCCAGTCGCCAAGAATACAGTATAACCTACCTTTCTTGATACAAGCTAATATTTTGAATTAATTTGATTGAATTTTCCTACTATATTCGAATGTGGATATAATTGTTAATAAAAAATAATGCAAATAATAAAAAAAAAAACAATTTAAATAATTCTGATAGCTTTTTTTCTGAATTGGTAATTATATGTAATTTCAGACTTGCTAACTTCCCAAATGTTCGTTTGGATAATATAGCTCGCTGCGGGACCCACCATACCATCGGTCATGCCCCTGGTGGTATGGCTTTTTATTACGTGGTAAAATGATCAGATCAGCCCTTCCACCCAGGGAAGGACAGGAGGGACATACAAACTTGTACTGACTAAAATCTACGGTGTCCTTCAATAACCCATTGCGATCCGAGGCTATGGATACCCGATAAGACAATTCCGCGATGCCAGGCAGGATTTGGCTCTCTATCGTGCGCCCCGAAAATCCGTGAAAAATTGATCTAATCGTTTTGAGGTAGCGGTTTACCCAGAGAAAAGTTTTGTTTTAAACTTTTTGTATTCGTTGTTGAAATCGGTACTTTTTTTCAAAAAGTTTTTTTTTTTTTCATCAATGTATTTTTATTAGGTTTGATCGAAGACAGTTGAAGTCTTGTATCAGGTTCGGCATCCAGTCAATTGCGGTATTCCGTTTTGGCAGCTGCATTGTATTTTTTTATTTTTTTTTTGGTAAAATCATCAAAATATGTGTCCTCCCGAGCGGGACGGGATTTATTACCAGACTCTAGTACTGACTAATATCCATGGTGACCCTTCAGTAGCCCTTTACGTTCCAGGGTCACCGTTACCTGATAAGACAGTCCAGTGACCAAGGCAAGCTCCTACCCTCAAATAGAAATCGCTTCTGGGCGTCGTAGGTCACGCGGCTGTTCTCCCTCACGTGTTCCACCTCCTACTTCGCTAGCATAACTGCTTTGCATGAGGATTCGAGGTGACTACTTCCTATTCCGTCTTGCCCCGCAGATCGTGGCCTCGATCAATGCCGGGCGCTATTAAATTGACTCAAGTGCATCGAGTTGGGATTTGGCAAACCTGTACCACTTCATGTACCTAACTTTTTTGCAGCCAACTCAATAAGTGGACTAATATTGTGGGTCGATGTCAACGGCACCCAAAAAAGGTCAAGATGGCCTGTCATTTTTACGGTTACACCTCAGAAATATGGAACCGGGTCGGATTGGCTCCTTTTTGAGGAAAAATTTACGTCTTAGCAGCATTAAAGTTCGAGCACTCAACCGGCCATGGCTCTTTTGCCTGATATTATTTTGTGAATTTTACTCATCAATAAAATTCACAAAGTAAAATTCACAAAAAACAGATACTTCTCAGGAACCCCGAAGACTTCCAACTTGAACTGCACAATCGCTTCCAGTGCCTAACCGAATGCGAAACTGTGAACGAGATTAACAATGGGTTGGTGGAAACTATCCAAGCTGTGGGGTCCAAGTTCTTTAAGACCCCGCGCCGCAATAAGCCGCAATAAGCTCTCGAACGGAACCATCCGGTTGATGCAGGACCGGACCGAGATGAGGCTGCAATCTTCAGCTGATATGTCGGAATATGGCAAACTCAATAGATGAATCTCTAAATCAATGCGACGTGACCTGCGCTCCTTTAGTGCGGCACGGATCAAAGAGGCAATCGAGCGGAACCAGGGCTCAGTCTTCGCAAAGAATTCGTCTATTGGGCAGAGCCAAAAGACGGACAGTTATATACATCAACACGACAACCCAGTGTCGGTACAGCTCGAGACGCAAGAGCTAAACTGACTCGACACTACACTGAGGATATCCCGGACATCAGCCTGTACGAGATTAGAATGGCTCTTAAACAGCTCAAGAATAACAAGGCGCCGGGTGAGGACGGAATCACAACAGAACTTCTGAGAGCGCGTGGAAAACCGGTACTTCTAGTCCTCCAGAAGTTATTTAATTCCGTCATACTCAAAGGTTCTACGCCAGAAGCATGGCACAGGAGTGTGGTTGTTCTTTTCTTCATAAAGGGTGACAACACCTTGTTGAAGAACTTAAGGCCAATCTCACTTCTGAGCCATGTATACAAGCTGTTCTCAAGAGTCATTACGAACCGTCTCGAAGGTTTGATGACTTCCAGCCTCCCGAACAAGTGGTTTCCGAAAAGGTTTTAGTATTACTATAGACCACATATACACACGCTCCGCCAGATTATACAGAAGACAGAGGAGTATTATATATTATTATTACAGCCATTGTGTTTAGCGTTTGTGGACTATGAAAAAGCCTTCGATTTAATCGAAACCTGGGCAGTATTGCAGTCCCTCCAACTATGTCACGACTATAGGTATATCGTAGTGTTGAAGTGTTTGTGTAGAAACGCCACCATGTCCATCCGATTTCAACAGGCGTAGCATGGCGCCGTAGAAAGGGGTTTTGTCGACGGAAGAATAGACAAAATAACAGAACGTAGAAATATTTTTATTGTTTTAAGCATGGTAATGTGAAAAATATAGAAAATAAACGTCCTTTTCTTCAAGAGTGTTCAAATGGTGTCACATTTGTGCAAAAAAACAGTCGATTTGTGTAGAAATAACGATGAAATAACTTTGTCTTTTCTTTGTAGAATTGAGATAGACTCGCCATGCTACGCGTGCAGGAAGAGAGCACGAAACCAATCCGATAAAAGGCGTGAGACAGGGAGACGTTATTTCTCCGAAACTGTTCACGAACGCGTTGGAGGACGTTTTCAAGCTCTTGGAATGGAACGGATTCGGCATCAACATCAATGGCGAATACATCACTCACCTTCATTTTGCCGATGATATAGTCATCATGGCAGAATCGTTGGAGCACCTCAATGCTATGCTCAGCGACCTCAGTATCGTTTCCCAACGGGTCGGCCTTAAAATGAACATGGACAAGACGAAAGTCATGTCGAATGTCCATGTGGCACCCTTACCGGTTGTTGTTGGGAGCGATACTCTCGAAGTTGTAGACCATTATACTTACCTTGGACAGATTGTTCAGTTAGGTAGGTCCAACTTCGAGAAAGAGGTCGCCCGAAGAAACCAACTCGGATGGGCAGCGTTTGGGAAGCTAGGTACGTGATATTTTCTCATCGAGAATCCCACAGTGTCTCAAGACAAGGGTGTTTGACCAGTGTATGTTGCCAGTGATGATATATGGCTCCGAAACGTGGTCATTGACTGCTGGCCTTTTAGAGAGACTAAGAGTCACTCAACGAGCAATGGAAAGAGCTATGCTCGGAGTATCTTTGCGGGATAAAATCCGGATCATGGATATTCGGCAAAGAACCAGAGTCACTGACATAGCTCATAAAATTTGCAAGTTGAACTGGTAATGGGCAGGCCACAGCGCTCGTAGAACTGACAACCGATGGGGAAGAAAAGTTCTCGAGTGGCGACCACGGACCGGAAAACGCAGCGTAGGCAGGCCTCCCACCAGGTGGACCGACGACATATTGAGGGTCGAGGGCAGCCGATGGATGCAAGTGGCGAATTGTCGTTCGGCGTGGCGGTCTAAGGGGGAGGCCTATGTTCAGCAGTGGACGTCCTCCGGCTAATGATGATGATGATGATGATGAGATACTACTCAGAATAGAACATACAAAAAAATAAGTTAGCATTCCAATAAATCGTAAAAATAAGCGAAATTGAATGAAAAGTGAGAAATTACGGGAATGTGTCAAGTTTCATATAAAATAATGAAATCGAAAAAATAATGTTCTTTTTTCTCTTAAACCCTGTGTTATTTTACTAAAGGTGAAATGTTATCTATTAAATAACGAACATTTTCTATACCGCTTCAATAGAAATTAGGTAAAAAGCCTGAGTGACCAATTGTAGCATCGTAATTCGAGCATAAACGAATCTATGCACTGGTAGTCGCGATTGATCGAAGATGAACTCAGGTACTACTTGCTGTGCGAATGGAATAATGTGGAGTTGAACCACCTTTTCTACACAATTTTGAGCAGTTACGTAACTTCGTTAGGAAGTAAAAGCTCAGTTTTGCGAGATAGAGATTATAATTTAGAGCTCACCGAAACATTCTGTTTCAAGAGTTAAATGATCTGAAACCCTGTTGTTTAGATCTTCTCTACACTCTAATATATGTGTCTTTATTAAAAAAATAACCCAGCTGTAACCCAGTATAAGAAGCACTGAAGCCCAGTCAAAACAGTTCAATAAATATTCTCCTTTCCGTCCCATCCGCTCACAGTTAACTGCAGGGGAACCAAGAATCTTCTCGAATATTTTTAATCTTCATGGTGTCGATTCGAAATTGTCTTGTCAATTCTATGGGAGCTTGTTGCTGGTCGCAATGGACTTTGTATGATCTGCGTAGTAGATTATCGTTCTCTTTGCGCGGTTTAACGTCTTCTCTGGCCTTGCTCACTTTCTTCCTGGATCACGGCGTTTGGTGATATTACCCGTCTCTTAATTGACACTAGTTTCAAATATTTTGAACCACTGGTTGGAAATATTCGAGCATTAAACCGACCATTTCTGGTTATATCTTCTTATCTATGTCACCTTAATCACCCCAAGTGGCTGGTTTTGCGTCCATAATTATGTCTCTAGATGGCATAAATGACTGTTTGATGTAAAAGTCAAAGAAAAA
Organism: Agrotis segetum; assembly: GCA_036375495.1. NCBI lineage: Eukaryota > Metazoa > Arthropoda > Insecta > Lepidoptera > Noctuidae > Agrotis > Agrotis segetum. The sequence goes on along the minus strand of JAQSVV010000280.1, from coordinate 2,115,160 downwards.
GTTTGAAAAATTTTAAACACCAAATCGTAAATTCTAAATAATTTCAAAAATCTAATTAAAAAGTTATGAATTTCAATTAGTCACTAGAAACAAAATCAACACCTGAAAGATGTCATAACAAGGTAATTTACCCGTATAATACGAGTAAATTATCTTGTTAAGAATGAAATTGAATAATCTCTATAATGCACACTTTGTAAATTACAAACATATCCAATTCGCAGTGTGACACAATGTGCGGTTTAAAGTGTTATTTATTGAGTGGCCCTTATTTTATTTTGATAGGTATATATCTATCATATTATCCATTCGTTTATGAAAATAAGTAGTGTCTAGAAGACCGGGATCTTACTTTGTTTATTCGAAACAAAAGTGGCAAAAGCTCATGTTGTTTGCTTTCTGGTATACGAGGCATAGCTGTTTCGTTAGTGTTTTGTTTTTATGCGGAAGGCATCACGATGTCAAATTGACAGGAATTGTGTTCTTTCAGTATGTCATAGCGCCCTTAAAAGAAAGTCAAAAATCAAGATTTCAGTCTACTGGGTATTTAATGGTATTTAATGACTGGCAGTTGACATTTGACCGATAAATATGCTACCTAGAGTCCACGCCATGACAGAAGTCCGTTTGAAGCGGCGCTAGTGTTTGTCATATTACATTAAAAATGTCATCCCACGAATTTACCGCAATATGTACTTGAGTCCTGGCGTGACTCTAAGTTTATATTTTCAAATGATTGTAATTGGATTCAACTTTCTAAAAACTGACTGGTACAGTCACGAGCAATAACATGTAAACACTTAACAAAATGGAAACCCAAATTACTCGTAAAATACTGCTGGTTTCCACTTTGAAAAGCTTCTAAAATCAGAAGTCTAATGAAAATGTGAAAGTTTAATCAATATGGTAGCAGAACATCGCTTTTGAATACTGCTTACGGTATACATACTATTGCTCGTGACTGTACATCTTTTCGTTTTAAAAGTAAATGATTTATATAATTAAATGCAGTTTGTGATCATCAGTTCGTTTACTAAACTGTTAAGTTTCCTTCGACAGTCTAGTTTGAATTACTTAAAACAATAACAGCATTTTCATATCTAAATTCTACGAATTTGGAAACTAACGAGAAATTAAGCTCAAATAATTAGTTTAGCACCGTTTCTAAAGCTACTACTAATAATTGTTTGATAAGTGAATTCACATAATTAATTCACCTTAATTCCTAGTCAGTGTTTGTACTAAATATTCAATTAATATTAAAGCTTATCACATTAACGCGTATCTAATGCCGGCCGCGATATAATGGGACAATTGAATAGGTAATTAACTAAGACTGGGGCGATTGTTTCAATTTGAATTCATTAATTAATATCTGGACTGGATATGCAGGTTCCCTATAAGTTCCCATTAAAGATCTTGCATAATATGCAAGTTATGGGTACACACGGCTATTCATCAAGAGCTATACAAAACCATTTTATTGTGGTCTCGCTTTTTATGGTCTTTCCGCATATTCAACCGTCAGCATAAACTGGTTTGAATAGCTTGATATGTAGCCGTGTGTACTGGTAATAAACAGTAACAGTTCCGGATGTTATGAATTTTTTTTTTTTCAAACGTTCTTTAAAAACAATTGTAAAAGCCAAAGTTCCTTTTGACTTCGGGAGTCGACTGCTGCCAAAGGTTTTAGTTTACACAAGAAAGATAGGAAAGAAAAATTAATTAGGCATTGACGAATGCTCCATACAGTTTGGGGTTTTCATACATTTTTGATCTCCAACAAAAAAATACTCATCATAGTTACGACTTGTCCTGTATTTTGAAGCCGACATTTTAATTTATGCAATAAAGTGGGTAAAGTTTTTAGACCTTTGGAGGCAGTTATTTAGAGGTTGGCCTATAAATAAGTGCACAATTTCTTAAACGTAATATTAACATGACAAATTACGCTCAAAGTTCAGCCATATTGGATACCAGATATTGTTTCTGAGTCAGTTCCAGTGGGGTGCTCGTTCACTTGTGAATTCAAGGTGACACACAAGGCCTACCTACCTTCTTACTTAAGTTTCATTAGGGTTAACTTGGTCTAGATATCAGGTTTACGAAATAAATTAAATGGCTGACGAATCTCTTAAATTACAAATTGAGTTCTATTGAAAAACCTTTAAGACTTGTGGGTAGATATTAATTAAAGAGCAAAGGAAAGTCACTTAAATGATGACTTACTTAATTTAATTATCTGTTTTAATTTTCAAAGATCACTACAGTGTATTTTCGAAAGCTATACAAAAATTCATTTTCAAATTACAAAATCTTTCTGGAACAGAAAAGTTTTATATGCGTTGCAACCACACAAATACCTAAGGCAAACGCAGGGTGGAACGTCCTGCGGTACGATGGATCGATGGTTTGAAGAAGATGTCTGGCAGTGGATGGATGCGGACTGCTCAGCGGGGCTATTGCGTATCTCGGTGTCTGTGTCTTGATCATCAAATAGCTGTCAAAAGATAAATTTCGTATTGTCATTTGCATTTGCAATGAAACTGATAAATGTAAATGTCTAAAATCAACTATTCTCACGTTCTTGAGGCACTCCACTCCTCAACTTACCCTCATAACAGGTATCAAGCCATCCAAGTGGACAACCGTCTGGTCAGTGACTGTCAAATTAGCCAATAGACCTGCAGGACGGCAATTAACTAAGCAGAGATTACTTATAACCTTGCTGTCTCCACAATTATCTTTCTTATACTTTTACTGTCGTAACACGAGCCTGCGAATCCTTTCCCATCAACAAGGATACAAAGGTGGCCGCCCAATGTCCGTGCGTCGCTTGTTGCGATCAACACAAAGCTTTGCATAGCTCGTAACTACTTTACGACTGCTGTAAAGTTAAGCTGTCAGGTTGTAAAACATGACACGATTGGTAACCTTTACGGGAATGACGGTAGAGGAAAGATGGGAATGATGACAGCAAAGGAAGGTAAGGTAGGTGAATGACAGCTGGGTAAAAAGATGGGGTAATTATTGTATGAAAATGATGTTGTTACTAAGTACTTGATACTGATAGAATAGTTGATAATTATAATGTCTCAGTTAAGTAGTCAAATAGATTCCAGAGTACCTAATATTAACACTGGAAAAATGCCAGGGTAATTAAATAATGCCAAATTAATACCAATCGATAAACTTAAAAAGAGGGTGGACAATGATGCCAAGTTCTTTTCTTCTTTGTCCTAGCCTTATCCCATTATTTGGGGTGTCCTGGGTTGTCGAAGTATTAATTTGGGCACGCTCTTAGTCCTTAGCTACCGTGGACAATGATGCCAAGTTACCTAATAAAAATGTTTGATACCCAGATTTCACAACCGTAAGTTGTTAAAGTAAAATGTCACTACATTTAATATGACCATCACCAAGTTACATGAAAATCAGACTCCTCAATGGAATCTAACAATTCTATAAGTCGGGTTTAACGGTAATTCTCTGACCCGAGGTAACGTTGAGTCAGCTGTTACATGTTTATCTCAACGTAAACAACATTGAATGAGGTAATTGTGAGTTAACTGAGTGAATGAAGTGACACTTACACTTTGATAGCCCTATTAGAATACTATGTTTGAATCAAGTGGTGGAGAGGAAATAGGAAAACGGTACGTTCAATACTGTTAGAACCCTGATTTATTCGAATTAAAAAATCCGTTAGTTTGAAAAACATAGTGCTGAATGTGTTCAGAATGTTGCCATGTTTGAGATGGTGGGAGGCAATCCCATCTAAAGTAGAAAGGTAATATCAGACTATTAAAGCCTATGGGGTTCTGTTCTTTCAGCATCATAATATCAGCTGCAAGATGTCCACTGCTGAACATAGGCATCTCCCCCATAGACTTCCAACAGGACCGGTTGGAAGCGGCTTGCATTCAGCGTGATCCTACATTCTTCATAAGATCGTCTGTCCACCTTGTGGGTGGACGTCCTACGCTGCGCTTGCCGGTGCGTGGTGTCTATTCGAGAACCTAAGGTTCTAAGGTTCTCGAATGGACACCACGCACCGGCAAGCGCAGAACTGATGGCCGATGGGGTCGTAACGACCCCATCGGCCATCAGTTCTGCGTCATACATAGCCTGCCCACTGTCATCGTTCTTCACCTTTATAAAAGAACAAAAAATGTCACCTCTGTAGTACATAATAACATAACAATTCTCATTAAAATTGCACAATATGTTCTGGTTTAAAACAAATCCATGCCTTAATAATTCTTATTAATATTCTTGTTGATTCTACAATAATACAAACAGATAATCTACGATAATTATTGTGTGTTAATACAGCACAGCGAGTATTAGCAACATCGTTTGTGTGAAGAATACTGATGGTTATTGTATCTGAAGAGGTTTAGATTAGTTCGGAGTTGTTCAACTGGTTGGTGTAGTTAGACGGCAATGATGGCGATATACTAGCTGTTTATGTGATGGTACTGCTGTTATGGACTTGGATAAGGAATTTTATAGTGGAAATCATTTGTAATAAGATAATAAGAACAACAATTTTTGGCACGGAAATAGTTTGAAATAAGGTTTTCGGGTGGTGAATAAATAAAAAGCAATAGAGCAGTTAAACAGTAAAGTCATCACATAGAAAAACTGTATAATCTTTAGGAAATAAATTAATTCAAACCATTATAACAATAAGTTTCCAATCAGTCACAGTCGGTGTCACTAACAATACGTCATCAGCTCTTCAATGGTACAGGACTTATAGCAGCACTCTTCGACAACGTGACCGCGCTTGCCGCGTGCTCCAGCCAGCGCGTTCACTGGCATCTGCCAGTGGCCGCGCTTGTCCTGCGGGGGCTCCCAGCAAAGTGCGGCCAGAGCCTCAGCAAGGCGACGGCCGCAGTACACGTCGCGGCCGCTAGTCCCCGTCTGCGCCACACCCACGCAACACAACAGCGCCACACACAAAAACACTAACTTCAACATGGCGGATGTGCTACTGCTCGATGTGAATGTCCCAGAAGATAGGGATGGAATGTGTTCTACCCTTAGATAACTAAGCTTTTATACCTGGATCTAGTTCATTAATATTCTGGTGTTTACGTTTTTAGCACCTGAAAATGTGTAGGTGACGTCCTACACAAAGTACACATTAGGTACTTATCTTTTACAGCTTTATAACTTAATTTATGTTCACTTTTTAAATTGGTATTTTCACGCCATTTTCACATCAAGGTCTCTTCTCAAATTCTTACGAAAAAAGAACAAGTGGACATTAAAAAATCACTTAGTTTATCATTGAACGTGATTAACGAATATTATCTAAGTCTAGATCTATTTTGCGCCAAGTTACAAGAAAAGAGTGGGTAGTACCAGGGCCAGAAGCTTACATATTGTAAGACGTCATAATTGAAAGTGCTTATTAATGAGCTAACTCCTTGTATAAAAGGGTAGTTGTCTAAGGGAAAGCACATTCCATCCCCATCCATTGGGATAATCACATCGACCATTGCATATCCGTAAGTGAAGCCGCCATGTTGAAGTTAGTGTTCTTGTGTGTGGCGCTGCTGTGGTGCGTGAGTGTGCAAGCGGGGAGTAGTGGACGCGGCGTGTACTGCGGCCGTCGCCTTGCTGAGGCTCTGGCCGCGCTTTGCTGGGAGCCCCCGCAGGACAAGCGCGGCCACTGGGAGATGCCAGTGAACGCGCTGGCTGGAGCACGCGGCAAGCGCGGCCCCGTTGACGAGTGCTGCTATAAGTCTTGTACCATTGAAGAGCTGATGACGTATTGTTAGCAATGCCGGCTGTGACTGAGAAATAATGATTGGGATAGTGTAAATATATGATGAGTCTAATGTTTTAACTGGTTCTTTTATTACATCCTATGCCTTCGTCGTCGTCTTTACAGTACAGATTGCATTCTGCTTTATCGGCTGATCCCCGAAAACTTATTTGTTCCTGTTGATTAAAAACTCTAAGTTTTACTTTAAGATTCTCCTGCGCTTGCATCTCTCAACTTTTGAAAATGTCTCTTTATTGCTCACCACTTGGCATAATGTTTTCTCTGACAACTGATTTCAATCCAATCATTTTATAACTACAACTTTCTACATTTAATATTTGTGCACGTTCTAAACTGGTAATATCGAGATGCGTGTTTATCCTGCTCATTCCACCTCCACAGCAATTCCCGGCGTCTTAACGTCTAACGCAATAGCAAAAATGAATACCATTTATCTATCGGTGTTAATATGATAATCTATGTAAGCCTAGCTCATAACTAACCGCCTCGCAGTTAATTATTTACTACCTTTATAACTTGCGTGGTCTGACAGCCAGATAAGATATAATTGATAATTCTGAGATTTTCTTTCACGCAAATATTAATTTCAAGACTCTTTGCCTTCGAGAGGTATTAAGGTATTTATTGGTAATGTTTGAAGTGTGTATAATTCTTTATCTCTTTACATTTCTTATCGGGATTCGGAAAGATACATCGGTCATACGGAAGACACTAAATCGTAGGTAACATATATCACGTCTATTTTTCAGCATTGTTCAGTTTCATGTTCCTAAAGTAATGGTAATGCTACTAATATAGCTTTCGAGACTACTCCTGAGAAATACTTTATAGAAGCACCAAATTATACTCCGACTTGGCGATCCAAACTTAGGAACACCAGTCAGGCTATATACCACTATTGTAGCCTAAAACTGATAGGTATTAGTTTATTCGCAATATTGTACTTGAAATATACTGTTATAAGGAGGCTTTCATCTTCATGAATGGCTCTACCTACGTTAATGCGATAAAGACAATGTTATCCAACCTTGAGCATCGTCTCGCAGTCAAAGCGTGCCTTTCAGGTGTTCATTCAAGTGTAACTTGACGTCATTCTGTTCCCTATACACAAGTATTACATGTTACAAGATGTTTGCTCTTTACGTTAGTTATTTCTTTGTCTTATTGATGATTTAGGTTAAGTTAGCTTTGATCTGACTGCTGTCTTCTTAACTTTTCTGTTACTTTGTGTCTCTTGCTTTTATTCAAAAGATGAAAGATACCATTTTGATCTACATTGGTATTATAAACGCTTGGTTGATCTGGTGGGATCTTGTAGTGAGTGTTATTATTCAACGAGTATTGACTTATGAAAGCTTGATCTTGTTTAAGTTCAAACTCTGTACTTTTTTATCTTATGTAAAGTTTAGCAGTTACAAAGTTTAAAACATGACCGCGTTTTACTGGCATAACAATTGTAGCAATTCGGTAAGGTTAAATTAAAAGGTTAAACTTTCTCAATCAACAATTTATGACCCAGCATTATTTGAATAGTTGCATGCCAAATCAGCAATTTGTAATCTACAGTAACATTCATAAATGAAGGTCGTAAAAACTATCAATTTTATGAGTATCATGAATTTATGAGTGGCGGTCTGGGTGGCGGTCCAGTGTGCACACGATGGCCCACTGTGTAGACGATGGTCAGAGGGTTAAGTACGTTCGTAAATCAAGCAGATAAAACCAAGCCTCAATGGCTGCTTTGTTAATTATAAATCGATTTATTTGATTAACTCCGTCTTTGAATATCACTGAGTGGAATAAAATAATTGTTAAGACTATCTGTGGCAGTAAACTTTGGCTTGCTAATATTAATTTATTGTGTTTGTACTAAATGGTTTGTGTCATTTTGTTTTATTTTACTAGTATTTAATGCTATTGTTTGCTTGTAAAACACGTGAACTTCTTTTGTGATTGCGAAAAATTTCATTTCTATTCTATTTTCCTGAGTATAATGGACCAAAGCTAAGGTCAAGGAAATCTTTGAATAACAACACCCCCTTTTTCGTTTCGAACTTTCGGTAAAAACATTATTTTTGAAACCATAGTTATATGGTAGAGGGAAACTTCTACTTTTATACCTGCCTGCCGTATGCCAGACAGATGTAGGCTAGCTTTTGACCTATTTCAGAAACTTTTATCATAACTAACATAGTTGTCTACTTACAGGAACATACGTCTTTTTTCCTATAGCGGAAGGCAGAAATCAAAACCTGAGTTTAATTAACCTGGAGTTTAATTAAAATTATCAAAAAAATGAGTCCTTCCATTCTGGGTGTAGCGAAAGGGCCTTTCAGACCCTTCCTGACTAAAAACCCTCTGTTGCTTCAAATGCCCTTCATTTTCAGGTCCGTGGTGTTGCGAGTTCTACGCATTAAGCTTTCTGAAAATCATCACCGATTCTTCACGGATTTTCAACTCCTAGTTGTCTTTCAAGTCAAGTCAAAATTATTTATTTACGTTAAATGTGGTATGTACAGACGTCAGCGCATCAAGCTACCACAATCTGTCAGATTTCATTTATAGAATTTCAACCTTATCATACAATTAGGTTACAGTTTGACTTTAAAATCTGACAGATTCGGTTGACCTGCTGACGTCTGTACAAAGATGATAAAATTAAATAAAAGTTCAAACACATTTCGCCATAAAATGACATGCAAACATTATTTCAGATATAGCCATTCAAATAATAGTTGCAATAGTCTTTTAACTGTGAAATCAAGGGGACCCGACAACGCACTAGCCGTGAACACCAATTTGGACAAATAAGTATTTCGATATCCTTTTTTTTTCTGATATTGGCATCTCGCAGGTCAACCTAGAAGAGGTTGTGTGCTGCTTAACCGGACTTTCCTGTGGTTGCCAAAGATGACTCGGCCTCCAGCCAGGGGATTTCGATGTCCGCTGTCCGTAGTCCTCTCCGGTTCCTCCGTTTTGACTGCACCTTTACAACAAAACTTAAGATTGATAATCAGTATAAATTAAGAGTAGTTAATAGAAACAAGGCGAGTTATCTGCTATCTGATCGGTTGATATCTGGCTGTTAAGTGGCCGCCATTGTCTCACAGCTTATGAACGACGCTGATAATCTCATAGATTTATTGTTAGATAGCAGTCGTGTAGGCACGGGGTGCGGTAACGCATTCAAACGGATTATGTTGATCGGGATTAGAAGTACCTTTTTAATTAAACTTTTTTGAATAGGACATTTTGATAGATATAGGCTATGAGCTGATTAAGGGTTGACTAAAAATATGGATTAATGAACATTAGTTGATTAAATAAATGTTTTAGGAAATTGACTACCTGAAAGGCTAGAAGATTTATTTCCTGAAAAGCTAGATGATTCTCATTTTCATGACTTAATTTTGTTTACACCGTTATGCACCAAGTATAGATATATCACAGTTTGCGGGAATGTCCACACAGACTACCGTAGCCTTGGAACGCAAAAGGTATTTGAAGGAACTTGGTGGATTCATTTACTAAAAGTCTGAAACTCAGTACCGATCGACTCACAAAAGAAAAATTCAAGAGGAAAAATTCAAGATTTAACAACCCAAAAAAGTAAGTACATGTATGTATAAAACCCTCAATAGTTAAATAAAAAATAAAAAAACAAACTTTGGGTAGCCTCGCATAGGTTACCCAAAGTTTGATTATTTAGAATGACTTCATTCTGAAATCTCCAACTCCCCACGAGCAATAGTTTTAAGCAACATATTGATCTACCTACCTACATATTGATAGTAATAGGTTGTCGTTTATTGGATTGTAAACCTAGTGGTTTGGCCATTAGGTATACAATCCAAAAAGTCCAATAGTTACGAGTTCTACACATCACACGTTACACCTATAAAGCTGGTTCGATCTACTTAATGATTGGGAGCACACGAACGCATTAGCCGTCGGCCTCAGTCGGCTCCATTCGGGCAGCTCGCTGATCCCATCATATTACTATTAAAAGTCATCGCTCGTGACTCTAGCATGGAATTATGCACTTTGGGGTGTGGTGTGAGTGAAAGACGGTTGGCTGCATATTTATATTTTTATACATTTTTAAAGTTTCGTACCCACATGGAATCTTAGTAGAGGGTCCTGTATTACCCATACGGGACCCTAGTGCCCTAACGATTATGAGAAGACGGACAAACAGACAGACGAACGGATTCAGAACATTGTGTATCAAAAATAAACAAGGGCCAAAAAATGTCTGCCATTGGCCACTAACAAGAGATTTGCGAAATATAATGCCCAGCAATGCGCATGACACATAACAATGTTTGTATTAAATATTGAGGAAGGCCCTAAAAAGGCATTTGTCTGCCTAGAAGAAAATACATTAAATTAATCGTAAAATCGCTTCCGCTTACATCTGACGAGATATCGCCGGTATTAAGTGTAGAACACCTCTAGGCGGTATCACACCTTTAGTTGTAGTTCGATACTCGCATTATCGACGAGCACGCCATGCCAGCCTCCTTCCCAGTATTGATTGAAACAACACGTAATTATATCCTCCTTAACAATACAGCCCCCAGAATAAAACAAGAAAAAAAATCCACTTTTGTTGTTTTAACATTTTCCGTGTCTGGCTTCGGGGAATCTGTAAATAATACAAGTTTAAAAACAAAGTCGAAGAAACGCGGACGGTAAAGATAATAATTTTCTCACGGAGAAACAAACCAGCTGCTAAAACAACACAATAAAATTAACAGAGCAACAAATCATACAAATTAAATTTCTACAACCTGACACGACAATTATGAATACAAACATTAATTTCCGCAACAAATTGAACAAAATAAACAACAAAAGTGGTCGCCGGCAACAAATACGCTACATTCCACGCTTGCTGCGCCCACTATTATAATTGCCTTAACCGCTACACGTTATAAATCTTTCACCAAGATGAAGATTAGGCTGTTTGTAATAAAAATAAACATTCCCTTGCCACGGAACGCGATGATACTATGACAAATTAATCGGAACGCGCCCGACGCTTTGTAACAATTTGAAAATAGAACGTCGCGTGGCTGAACCGCGTCTGGCGGTTGCGGCAACTAAGCACGTGTAATAATAGATCACTCATTATTAATTTCTTCAAACTCATTCATGACGCTTTTCGTAGCAATCGCAGACATGGTAAGAATGTATGAGGAAAATACATGTTTTTTCAAGACGCGACGCCACGTCACGCGTCGTGTCAAATGATGTTGATGACAGATACACGAGTCTGGTCTAAATTCGAAGATTACCTAACATTTTCCCGTCAATTTACATCTTTTCAAATATTCACAGGGAAATTGCGCTATATTTTTCTGAGAACATTTAGGGGATCAAAGCAGTCTGATTTACACGTGCCGATTTTTTTACTATAGTAGAAATTCTATTACACACTGTTATTTTTTTTAAGTAACACTCGATGTGCTCGTTCAGTTATCAGCAGTGAAACGACTCTTTTTCTCTCCGTCTATCTTCCGTAGATTAATGTGGTCTTCGTCAGCCCACTGCTGGGCAAAAGCCTCTCCCCAGTCTTCCCAAGATTTCCAGTGGCCAATGTGTATTACTGATCGGTGGTTGACCTTCTACGAAGTCAGCCGTGATGATATTATAAACGATAATAAAAAAAAAATACTTTTAATGGTTTAAGAAATAAGACAAAACACTGGACAAAACGCACAAAAAAAATTGTTTCTTTCCAAAATTATCAAACAGAGAGTAGGTATATAAATACTTACAAACTCTGCGCTTTGTTAAAAATAAATTATTCGATATTCAAATAAATCAAATTAAGATAACGACGTTTCGTTATTTTTTCGACTGGCAACGTTATCGTCGGCCATTATTTAATGACTTTTGTGGTACAATTCATTTTAATAAAAGGTTTTCTTGCTTATTATTTATACTTTAATTTATTGTAATCGAGATTTTTTAACATATTAAAATAAAAGATATGATCCAAGTTATTAATAGATATAAATGACTGCATAGATATTAAGTACATAGGTACAGACGCCAGCAGGTCAACCTACCCGAATCTGTCAGATTTTATCAATCAAATAAACCTTCTACTCTTGTGATATGGTTGAAATTCTGTTAAAGAAATCTGACAGATTGTGGTAGCTTGATGTGCTGGCGTCTGTACATTGGAGAGGAATATCTACAACAGGATATTAATAACCAAAAACTGATTTTTTCCACATTATATTATTTAATTTGCATACTTACTAAAATTGTAAAGCATGCAATGTTATGCTAATACGGCAGATTGTATAGAACTGTAGATCGGGAATGTTGCTATAAACATTAACCCTTAAAAAGGATGCTACTCTGATTTTTTACTATCATCAATATCAGTTGTCTGCACTCGTTGCAAAATAACCACAGTGCGAAACGTTTGAGACATAGCTTATGGCCGCACGTCAATAATGGTAACTAAGCGGTGTGCGCTGGGCCAACCAGTAAAATATGGCCTCTCATTATTGAGTCTTCGTGCTGCGGAACTGTCCACAGAACCATACATGATATAGTACATTACTGCCGCGGCCTATAATGGCTACTTTGCTGGTCGCACTGATGATGGCCGACAGCGCAGCCTAGCGCAGCTCCAGGCCGACACAGCGCGGTCAGCATGCACCACTTGATGGACGAGCTGAGATAAAGGCCGAGGCCGGAGGCCGAGGCCTTTACAGTGAGGACAGCAAGGGCTGCATGATGGCCAAGCTGGAAGGCCTAGAGCGTAGCTAAGCTAGCTGGAGGCAATCATAGCGTGACCAGCGAAGCAGACATAGTGGGCCAAGGCTTGTATAGTGCTTTACTCAAAAATGCAAGTACCTAACCTACATAAAACCAGCAAGTGATTTAAATAAAATATTATACACCGTGACTTTTTAGTCGTCTTACAAAAGGGGTCCACTTAATGTATCCGACTTAAAATACCTCTAGGTAAGTTTTTTTTTGTTGTTATCGTTAACAATATTTTTTTTTTTTAATAAATAGGTACATTAGAAATATGAAACATCCTGTTAAAATGTTTACATATCAAGCTGTAGTGTATACCTACCCAGTGCAATAGTCGGGCAGATCATTCCATCTCCATTTTTTATGAGACAAGGGTGTTTCTAACTACGCCTTGCGTCATAATAAAGAATTAAAATTATATTTTTAAAATTTTCAAATTCTTAAAAACCTATTTTTTTTTATAAACGTGTTCTAGTCATTGGATACATGAACTGGGCTGCTTTTGTAAGACGACTAAAAAGTCACGGTGTATATTAATTAACTAGAAATTTAATTAAATAACAATTATGAAAAATACAGTTACTAAAATTCAACACCGACTTTCCCGGTTTCATATTACTTATTAATAGTTTGCGATAATTTTAATGCGATGTTTGACTGCATTTCATTTATTACTTCATTTACATAAAGCAAAAAAGTCACTAAATAAAAATAAAAAATTCGCTGAACCGCGCTTTTGTTCTTTCTTTGAATTTTTTTTTTTTAATGTGGTATGCAATCTTTTTGTGCCTACCTCTTTTTATACAAACTGCTGTGTTTTAAATAAAAACTTTTTACATTTGTTTTTTTAAAACGTTGAAAATAGCGGCCGGCAATGTTTTGCAGCGGCCAGCAAAAACATTGCTGGCCGCTCCGTGAAACAGACCCGCAAAGTCGACTTTGCTCAAACAAGGTTGTCAAAATAATGACCACATTACATGCATTTTTGAGTAAACAGAATTTACAAGCACTTTTAAGCTTTACAGAAATCTTCAAACAGTATTTTAAGTCCGTACTTTCTAAATTTTATTCCACAGTAAAAACTTTTCACTTATGTACACATGCTGTTTAATTACCAACTTCAACAATTTAAAAATGATTTCCGAACGCAATATCCTTTAAATTATTGATACTGTCGAAGTTAAATTTACTTACCGACTTGTAAAGTTATGGCGTATTGTGCAGAGAGCACAATGGAGGAAAGTGGTACACCAGCCGTTCGCTGAAGGAATTCACTGACCACCTGATGCGCAATTAAAACTGTACTTTTTGAAAGAATGGGTTATTAACTCATTATTTATTCGAAAATTATTTTGTAATGAGTAATCAAGGAACAACAACATTTATTCATTAGTTTAAATGATTGATATTGGATAGTAAAGTGGGGACGTACTGCAAAAGAAAATTTCAAATGAAGTAGACAAAAGATCGTTAAGCATAACTACTTGAGTTATGAAAACAGTAAGTTAGTTGAGCTGCACTGTAACTGTAAAAAGCTACTTCAGTGTGGGCTATGTTTTATTTGTATTTGTACTTTCTGAAGTCCACCAGTGACCAGTGGTTTTCAATAAACCGTCAACAAAATATAAAACCAGGAACAACTCGTACGATTTCTTTTATGCAAGGTAAGGCTTACGAGCAACAATGCAACTTTAATGGCCGACCAAGTGGCCCACGTTTGTGCGCTCATAAATTCCTATAAACGCCTTTCCTATAAGGCGGGGCATATCATAATAAATTCATAACCTTAAGTACCCCATTTAACGTACAAAATAGTTGCATCATTAAAAACCTATTCCGTAGTACAGTTAAATCATAATTATGTTACTTTTACTTGCACCATCAGCAATCAAGTGATCTGACCTCTATTAACCTTTATCTAGTCGATAACCGCCCCAGAATAGTTAGGAAATACTAGGAAGACGGGAAATTAGTTTAGCATTAGTAAGCAGTACTTAGAAACTGAAGTCACGAAGTTTATTTAAGTTCAGAAGTTCAACTGTAAGAGACGTTCACTTTTGATGTCTTTGGGGCCTGGAGGCTGGCCCTCTACAAATGAACTCGCCAAACCAAAGAGATGGTACATCATTCTTCTACCGAGTCACAACATGTCATAATTATAGTAATCGTCTTCTGCTGAAATAGCAATGATATTACGAATCTTTGGCGCAGGCCACATAGAAAAGAGGTACGAGGACGCGTCGAAAACGTGCGAAAATGTATGACGGTTACGCCCGCGCCCCGTCTTTTCTGTGTGTTTTACTTCGCGACTGTTCTATACATTTTGTATTAAAGAGACGCCGACCGAAGAGACGTATGTCTCCGCCACGTCTGCGTCTTATGTCTTTTATATGTGGCCCGCGCCTTTAAGAGTTAAATCACGTTGAAACTGCACTAAGCTGCGTTTGTGCTCTTTTTCATCGGCTCAGGGGAAGTAAGAGTCTTCCTAGTTGTTCTAAAGTTTTGACTACCATTACTTCTGAAAGCGAGAGTAAATCCAGTGTGGGAATGAGGTGGCGCTAGACTTGTATAACTCTCTCTCTTTCCCGCACTTTCTTTCTTTGTCTTTCACACAACTTCATCTCTTTTCCACAAGTAATTACTATGGTAGTCCAGCAGTTCTTAGACTAGTGGATCTTCTGACGTACCTACCCCATGTCTTAACGGACACACACAGCCAGACAAATTGAATTCATCAGTGCAATGTAACCGAGACAAATGGCGTTTTTATTGAAAACGTCGCGCCTGATGCAAAATAATGTAATGTCACCGCCATGATTTTAATATCAGTGACAAGGCAGTACTGACATACTTAGCGAGATGGCTGCTTAACAGGAGGTGGAATTAATGGACCATCAATGTGCTTGTTAGTAATAAGGTATTGTGTTCAATGAGAAAGGTGAAATGAGGCATCTGTAATTTTGCGTCCTTAATTTTCATTGTCTTTAGAAAGGTGACACACAGTTTAAAATTTTCTGAATCTAAAAAAAAGTTGGCCACTCTAGGAATTTCTTCCTGTAAGTATCGTGAGTGCGTTTACAAACATAAATACATAAACACCCAGACCCAAAACAACTACATACTTTCAAATCTTACAAATATTAGTTACATGTGGGGCTAGAAATTAGTAGGGGTAAAAATAAACATTAAAACTCACGGATTTTATCAATGTGGAATAAGCAGAAATGAAAGCCTTGCCAAAAGTTACGATCCCAACTTTCTTTCTCTATTTCTCTGCAAACACTACTCATAATGCATCTTTAATAAATTACACTATCGTAAATATATTTTCATTCTAAACTCAATCTTATCTCTCACTTAACTAAATAACTATTACGTAAGAACCAAAAGTTCAATTTATAATTCCATCTTCGTTGAGACTATCTTAGCAGCCTCATTGTCAATTCATCTAAAAGATTGAAACCCAAACGCTTTCTCTGATGAACTGTGAACCCTTGTAGCTTCATATTAGTCTTCTTATCAGTTACCTCGGTCGTCTGCCTGCTGCCCAGCCTCCGGCCATCTGTCAATGGAGGCCGATTCATCTCCCTTATCTGTAATGTATTCCACCACAATCGATGAATCGAGCTCTTGTGTATTGTTCACGAATTTCGGGATAAGTGGATCTTGGATAATGTTTGTAAATAGACAGGTGAGGTGATCGATTAAATTGTTTTGTTGATCGACAGTGTTGAGTGTATGGGGCGTGGATTTCAAAGATCGACTTAGTTGTTGAGTTAAATTACCTCTGTAGGTATTTTAATCTAGTGTTGATTTCCTAGAGTAAGCAATTATCTTGTATTATTAAGCCTGACACGGAAATATAAATTAAAAAGAGAACAACAAGAAGAGAATTGTAGTAAAAAAAACATAGATATATTTCTGTGTAAAAAATCGTCACTTTAGTTTTTTAGGGTTCCGTAGTCAACAAGGAACCCTTATAGTTTCGCCATGTCCGTCCGTCTGTCCGCAGTTTAGCTCAGAGACGCACAGTACTAGAGAGCTGTAATTTGGTGTAAATATACGGATTTGTTGTGCCAAAAAAGTGGTAAAATAAAATCTCGTAAAATATTTTTTTTTAGGGTACCTCCAGTACTTACACGTAAAGTGAGGATTTTTTTTTTCTCGCGTACCCATTAGTGTGGGGTATCATTAAATAGGTCTTTAAAAAATAATGATAGTTTCCATTAACAATTTTTTGATGAAAAAATTCGTTTGTGAAATATTAAGCTTTAAAGTGCTAAATTTTGCTCGACTCGAGTGTCCCCCCCCTCTACCAGCAAAACAGTTATGTTTGGGGGTGTAAAAAAATTCACAATAGTAGTATATATAACGAAGTTTAAAAGAAAATTATCATGACTAAGTAGGCTTTACAACTTTACGAGTAATAATCGACCAACTTATAAAATGTACTTGGACATCATATTTTCTAAACAAAATGTATCGGAGACAACTGCAAATGTAAGTTTGTCAACTTTATTTTTACAGCTTTTATAGGTATGTTTTTTGGGGATAGGTAGGTTTTTATCGTCAACTATTTTTAACTAAATTCAAAAAAAGGAGGAGGTTCTAAATTCGTCGTAATCTTTATTCTTATGTATTTTCCCTGATTTCTCAAAGACTCCTGTACCGATTTTGAAAATTCTTCTTTTTGAAATTAAATTCAGTGAATCAGTTTAGTTAGTTCGCATATGTATTTTGATGGGCAACTACGGAACCCTACACTGTGCGTGGCCCGACACGCACTTGGCCGGTTTTTTTTGTTTGCCTTTGACTTATATTATCAGCTAGTATAATAGGCTAGTATAACTGAAAGATTTTCTTTAAAGAACTATTAAGTTCCCAGAAATAAAGAGGGGTGGCGAGATGGTAAATAGTATCATAAAAAACTAAGAAGAGGGAAGTGAGTCATTGCTATCGTCTGACTCAAAGGGGAGAGGAAAATATCAAACACTGGCGGTTTCACCCGCTGTTCGTATCCTTTTGGTCGTAGCGTGATGTTGTATGGTGGCCTATAGGCTTTCTCGATAAATGGGCTATTCAACACAAAGATTTATAAATTTGAATCAATAGTTCCTGAGATTAGCCAAATAAAGTCTACACTAGCTTTATAATATTAAGTATGGTAGCATTAACTACCTTTGAGGAAATTGAGTATTTCTTTGGTAAAATTTCATCACACCCCTGCTTTCAAAACGGTGAAGGAAAACACCTTTTGGAAACCGGCATGTCATAGAACCAAAAATGCGAAGACATGTGACACTACCAACCTGCGCTGGGCCCGCGTGCAGTGAATTATGGCCCACTCCCTCACACAGAGAGGAGGCCACTGTGAGCAGTGGGAACGTTATAGGCTGATGATGATGATGATGAAATTGAGATGAAGAAGATTTGCTATAAATAAATATCCAGCTTCACAAGATAGTTTATTAGATTCCTACATTAATTGAGCTCAGTAGGTTAAAGATTTACAACAAATTAAACCTCAGTTACATCTCCAACTGTTGTAACAGAACTATTACCACACAACACTAACTAATTTACTGACAAACACACGACTGTAGTAAACCAAAATGCTTCCATTAACACGAATCGTGATCATCAAGCAATCGTGAGAATGTTAGTCGAGTTGCGAAACACTCGAGTTGACAGTATCGAGTTGGCTCGGTGAACGATAATCGATTTAATGAGAGGGGAGCGCAATCGATTTCGAATGTATAATGCAGGAACTAAGGAGTTTCAAATAAGGCTCATGTAGGTTGAATTATTGGAAGTTTTTTAAAGAATTGTTTTTTTTTTCAGGGTATATTCATACTCGTAACTTTTGTAGAGTTTGGCAGAAGTGCTCCAATGTGTTGGTTATGAAGTGTCCTTAAATAAAGCATGGTTTACAATACGAATAATAGAGGGATCTTATTATTTAAATCATGTACAGTTCTGTTACTGCGCCTCAGTTCTTAACTCAGAGCTACCTTTGATAAATACAATGTGTGCTCTCAAATATTGTTTGGAATGGGACCAAAGGCTTGGTGGTTTAAAGTAGCGCTTTTTGTCACTGCAAATCTGGATTATAAGAAAAACATTCTAGTAATAAAAATAGAAACGATGGAAGCTCATACCATAGGTGGTCAGAGCTTTCAGAGAAAAGTGCGAACGATTTTATTTTTCTACCTCTTGGATTACCTTACTTCAATTTAATATTGCACATAAATAGAAAGTACATAATTCATCGATTTAATTACATCACCACTGGGTATACAATGTTAAATCTCTCAAGATCAAAATTCCACGAGACGCTTCCATTTTCACGACCATTAAATTTAATAACCCCATAATTTCGTCACTGTTTATTAACCCTCCAAAGTTTGGAAAATCAAACGCCAATAAAACGTGGACATTATAGCTGTAGGGTTGAGCTGAAGTTTACCGAGAGTAAGTGATGCATAAATGCAGAAACCAATACGATAAATAGTATCGATACGATATGATGCGATACCTCGATGTTTGAAAGAGTACAAATAAAGACACAACCACAGTTGAGTATTGATGACATTCGAAAAGTGCTGTTGTCTGTATAATATGAATATGAAGAAACGGTTTTTAAAACGAATCACTATTTTGTCTAAATTCTAGGAGGATCAATAACTGCAAAACGATAATTACGCTTCACGATTGTATGATTTGATACGTATGAAGATGGGCCAAGTGCCATGAGTAGTTAACGAAAGCATTTGTAGTTTCCGCCTATGAAT
Source organism: Agrotis segetum (assembly GCA_036375495.1). Taxonomy (NCBI): domain Eukaryota; kingdom Metazoa; phylum Arthropoda; class Insecta; order Lepidoptera; family Noctuidae; genus Agrotis; species Agrotis segetum. Next base: position 2,095,783 of record JAQSVV010000280.1, on the reverse strand, counting down.
TAAAAATGTACTATAATTGCAGGACTGTCTTATTGTCTTATCAGGAACCGTTGTTCCTGGAACGTAAAGGGCTATTGAAGGAACGCCGTATATCTTAATCAAACTTGTACAAGGCTGACAATCACTTCCGCTTCAGCGAGTGGGAGGACTTATTGGATGTTTAAACCACGTAAAAAAAAAGTAGGTATAGTACGAAACTTGCATCGGTAATCTCGATCGATACTTTTGACTTGCGTCAATAACATCAATCTAAAGTATCGATACAAATACAAGTATCGAACATTCCTAACTGAAAGCTCCAGTTAAATGAATTTGTGCTTCGAGCGTACAGTCGCGCACAGCGTTTGTTAGGTGATACTGTTGATGTTGTAAACCCTGTTTGAAGTTACAGTGAGGATTCGGATGTATGCCCGTTTCGGATTTTTGTTACCGAAAAAGGGTTATTTTTGTTTTGTTTGTTTGCACAATGGAACAGGTGAACAAAGGGTTTGTGAGTTATTGAGTTTTGCTAGGTATTTGTTGCACATGCAAATAATGCTTCGATTAACGCATTTTATTGATATGAATGCTTAGTTGTCAAAAATATGCATCATGACTTTTGACGATTCTTTCACTTCATTAGAATTAAATTGACTTATCATATACTTTATTTGAATCGTTTTTAGTTGTAAAGAAAAACAATGTGGTCAAAAAAGAACTTTAAAACTCAACCTTGTGTTAACACGCTACACCACAAAATCCCGCGGCGTCCACTGACCCAAACGTTTCATTAGTATCCCAACACTATCGACCACTCAACACTGATCCCTGCCTCACTACAAACCCCCCTTTATAACCCCATAGGTCAAACAACCAGCGAGGGGCGGGAGCTCTACACAAACTGGCCAATATTTGTAAGCGCGTAATTCCACGCTAGTTGTTGCCGTCAGTTTATTTGATGGAATTTGCATAGTTATTAGCCCCGGCGTTGTTTATTTAATACTGGATATTTGTTTTATTTCTCCGTTACAAAGGGGAGCTTTTTAATCATTTTGGGATTTGGGATTAAAGTAATATGTTTGATGGTATAGTTCTTAGTATTAGAGCAAATCTCTTTGAACGTTTTAATTTTAACGAATATTTGCTGAACTATTTAAATTTTTTTAATACAAAGATCTTTTAAGACGGAAATTGAAATAAGAAATTTAAATTCTACCACATTTTTATCATTAACTTCAAACTCTTACAATTAACTTCAAAGTTCTTATCAAAATTTGATTTATCGTAGGATATACCCATCCCATTTCATATTTCTTTTATTGCAAAATTCCTTCCGCAACTTACATAGCGTCCATTTTATAAAATACAATAAACAACTATTATTCAACCCGCGCTACAATATTATTGTATGTAGATCTGATGGTCTGTTTGTCACTGGCCATTGTCCTGTCCAGTAGCGAGGCGAGTAGCTCGCCTGACTTGTGGATACGCCAGTGCACACGGTGACTGGCTCGCTTTTGTTTGTTATAGGTTCCCTTTTTATGTTAAAGAAAATCTAGAAGATATTATGTTACGTACTAGGACTAAGTTAAGGCTACTTTTATGATTGCTTGATAGTGTCGTTTGAACGAGAGTAATAAAAAGTTAGTGGTATGACACAACCCTATATATCGAACAATGACCTGATCGATGCATAAAAAGTAGGGTCAGAAGGTAACGTCTTTAATTTTTATGGTTAATTACTGAGTTTACCCAAAAAGCAAAAGAACATAACTGTTTCTTGATAGCTGAAACTTTGGGGTATTTAAGTCAAAAGGCACAGGTTACATTTAGGCAAGTGTGCTTCACCGTGGATCACTGCTTAAAAAAACAGAGCATACTTAGTTAGGCATTGGATTACAAGGCGTTCTGTAGTTTTTGCTTACTTTCATATAAATTTATATTTTTCTAGTTTTTCCGCTACCGCTCCCCGCTATAAGCAACCACAGCCTCGAGCTCATCTTCCAACCACACATTCAAACTACAACCTAACTATAATGATCTGTAATTACTACAACTACACACTATGCGAAACTCGTATCCATTTTCAAAGTTTCTTCACTACAACAATAGTTTCGTAGACTTTTGCAGTGTCGGCATTTCTGGCCCCGAAATCCGACATGGCGGCCTGGGGTCTCTAAGACGAAAGCCGTTGTTTCGGGCGTTTTGACAATAAGCCCGAACTAAAACTGAATGATATTACGATTTGACAGCAGATAGGTCCTTTAGAATCCGCGCCACATTCATGCAGAAAATTTCACAAAGACACCAGCGCCGCCGCGTCAAAAGGACTTCATCATGGCTCTATTATCCATCCGCAAAAATTTTGACGTTAGTTATGCTCGTACATCCGTATCCGTACCCGTGTCTTCGTTCACGAACTTAGAAAGTAGACCCCCAGGGGCCCAACGGTCCGGAGGCCCAGACGTCCCAGCCGGTTGGCCGTATGTTCTCCGATGTGAACACGCTTGCCCGACCCCGGAGACGATCCCTTTTATGTCGAGACATGCCCCGCGAGCAGTCGGCAAGATTAACTACTAGCAAATTGTGCCCCTCGAATGTTTGTAGATGTGTGTCTGACCGGAAATGTATGTTATATTTTGTTCTTAGTTGATTGTATGGGATAGGAATGTCCTTTGAAAAGGGAATGCTCTAAAATAGGTTGATATTAATTTTTGATGAAGGGGACAGGCAACCCTTCTGTGGATTGATAAGTCATGTCATGAAGGGATAATAATCAAGTTTCAACGTAGATAAGATCCATAAATGCGACTGTATTTTCTTCTCTCAAAAGGCTGCCCAACTTAAATGGGACTGGGCAGGGCTGTCCAATGGCAAAAGAGCTGTCGGCTCGCAAAGCAGGAGTGGTGCCCTAAAGCAGCCACATAGGGTCACGGTAGACCACGAGGAAGATGGCTGGATAAACTGGATGTCCTCCTTGAAAATTGGAAAGGTGACATCTTTACCTAGCCGTACAAGCTAATTAATAACAATAAATGGCGACTATAATGTCCCAGAACTTAACGTCAGTCAATGGGAAAGACACGATGAACTTACGATTTTCCAAGATATCTGTGAAAACTGTGGAAAATGGACCCAAATTGTAATATTATTTTCAATTTAGATCACCGCTTACTCTTCAACGCTAAATGCCTCGTGAACATTCTCTGAAAACTAGATTGCAGTTCACTCAGTGTATGCACTACTTATAAACCGAAATTACGAAAGTCTCAGTTACAAAACAGCGCTGTTGCTTGGCTCCAATCTCAGAGGTTAATTCCCTTCGGGTTGATCGGTTACCCTTTGTCGCTCGCTATTATGATAATGACTGAATTATAACGAGACTGAGATCTACGTGATCTGAAACCGATATATTATCGGTATCTATACTTTAAAACTTGAATAAAGGTTTTATTTTGCTCATAATTTTTGTAAGAGCCAATTTTATTCTAGAGAAAACTTATTTTATCCTTGAGAGAACCTAACATTATCCTTTGAAAATATATAGAATTTCAGTTACAGTGAGTTTAAGCACGAACACATGAACACTGAACGGCTTTCCGTTTCAGCAATGTGTTGAGATAAATCTGCCAAGATGTAATAGAAATTCTGTTCAGTTGTCTGTACTTGAAAATGTGTGGGAAAAATATGGTTCTTAGAATTTCTTCGTAGGAAATAGTAACTTATAATTTAAAATATAGGTGCTGATAAACTTTAGTTTTCATTTGAAATGAACATTGTTGCGAATGTTACATTACAGAGAAATAAGTGTTAGCGTTCTGACCAGCTTTTTGACAAGCTGTTAGCTGACTGTTAAGTCTGACATCTTCATGAAGAAACTTTTGCTGAGCGTTTGCTAGAAAGATCATGGAAGTAATCTTACCGATGTTTGACTTTATGCTTTGCTCTATTCGTTGTCCAGTTCGACAAAAAAAAACAGCGAATGCTCAAATCTATCAGTACATTATGAGAGATTGAATATAACAATGAACATACGTGAGATTATAACCCCAATATGCCTGATTAAACTCATGGGTGAACTTGTGTATACCGTTGCATTTAAATAAGATCCATATAATACCCTCTTTAGAGTAGTTTATGGTGATCATGTTTGACAGCTATTGTTAATAGGAAGGGAGAGGAAACTGCCGCTTTTCATTGTAAATTTAGAATTAGGACTGGCAGACGAAATGGTGATTACAATTTAATATTCATGTGTAGACAATGTGTCCAATTTATTTGGTAATCGGAAAGATGAAGACAATACTTGAAAAAAGCTTTGATCTACGATTCAACATCAGGGAGTGCGTTTTCTAAAGATCCGTCCTTATTGCTGAATTTCTGTATACGCACAAAAACATTAACGTAACTACATATTAAATAATGACATACTTAAAGCTTCTAAAACATCACCTATTTCTATATTCCCTAATATACGCCGCTACCGCGAAACATGACAGTGACCTCTGATAGGTAACATCTTGCATGCTATATGTGTGTAGGTACACTCGTTTTTTGCACAAATGAAACCTTTTTATTTTCTTCTTGCATACCTCTTACCAACCTTACCTCTTATTTGTGTGCGCATTAAATATTCTACCGAAGTTTCTTGTGGGTTATCTAATGATATTGCCCAAATGCGAAAGTAACGTCTGTCGCATACTACAAGAAACGCTCTTCCGATATTTGCATCTTGTGTCCAATATTCTTAGCTACCCTTTAGACACTGAAACTCAGTTTTACAGGAAAACCTTTTCTTCAAAACGAAAAGGAGACACGATAGAGTAATTCCGTCCCAAAAAGAACCGGCCTATCAAATATTCCTACTCCAAATATGAGGATACTTTCTATTCCTATCAGCTTCTATTCTCATTATCTCAACGACATTATTTCAGCACCCCGCCCCAGCCTCAATATTCCTGGGCCCGCTATAATGGTCCAATAAGTTAATTAAGTGGAGATTTCCTTCCGAGATGTGGAGTGCGCATCCAATGTGGAGGGGCCGCGAGCCTCGTAAAATTAATTAGCGTTAAGTAATTTATTTTGTTAATTTATTGCCCGGGAATGTTACTTGTAAGGTTGTGTTATGAATTTTGAATTGTTGCCGGTTGTGTTTGGTTATTAGGTCGAGTGTGATGGGGAAAGTTTACTCTATTATGACTTTATGACTCATTGTTGATTTCTCTGACTGTTAGTTCTACTGTGGTCCTATACCTCCCAAGTAACAATAGGTTCTATAACCTAGGCGTTTATCACCAAAGAGTGATATAGTAGGCCTTTAATAGTAACCATTGTGACTGCATGTACTATAAACGTTTATAACAAAGCATTTTGGTTCCATAAGATTAAAGAGCATTTAAGTTCTATATATAGCTCTTAGAACGCTTACAGGGCCAAACAAAAGAATCTTTAAAGTGTTGCTCTGTAATAGAATTGAAAAAAACGATTTTGGTACTATTTAGTACTATAGACAACCTTACTGACACTTTTATGTATCTATTTTGCTCTAATAATGCGTCAAAATAATTTTTACAGTACTAGGACTGTAGCAGTATTGAAAACGCTATTACAGGATCAATTTGCACTATAAAAGTACCTTACACAACCATTACGTATTACAGGATCAATTTGCACTATAAAAGTAACTTACACAACCATTACGTAATCGTTTAGCTTCATAAAAGCTCCCTCAACATCGCTAAGGGGCTAGTTCTGTAAAAATCATGAAAACTCTTCTATAGTACTAAATAGTACCATAGCGACTCCTGGCGCAATTGCTAAATCTTAAATTCAAATAGCTCTTAAATTGAGTTGGTGTTACTGAAACAAGACTAAAGCGTGACATAAAAACACTGAAATTGATCATAAATGGACTAATTGGACCTTTAATGGCTTTTCAGTAACAATTACATCACTAGTATTTCTTAATGTCGATTGTGACGCGCTCTTTTGATCGACTCGTGGCTTTAGATTGCTACAACTACAATCCCAAATTATGCCCTAGTGTGTATTTAATGCAACTCCATCAAAGAAATTTATTTTGACTTCACTATTTTATATTTGGACAAGGACCCCTAATTAGAAAATATGGCCGCTATTTTCTGCCGCGATAGCACATTAGTAGCACAGCTGGAGCCAATGTGTACTATAGGATCCGTATTCGGGACAAGTCCTTATTTTATTAATTAAAATTTAATTAAAACACGAAAATAATGAGGGCGCATTGTCAAATTCGAAATCAGCATAATGATTTTAACGATACAATTATTTTCGCAAGTGCAAGTTATGGCAGTTATGGCAGAGTTGCATGTATTTTTTATTACAATGATATACGTTAGGCAACATGGCAAATGATATGAGTCTTAACTTTTTTTTTTTTGTTATTTTGAGGAGCACGACTGACACAACACGAACAAAAAATTATGAATAATATAAGTGTCAGGAAAGATCTCTCAACACGCTTACAGTGCAAAATAGCACTTTAAACATGTTTTGGTTACTTTTATATTGCAAATTCGTGACATTATTGCACTTGTGGCTCTATTTTAGTACTAAAAAGCGTTTCACTACACTTTTACATCTCAACTATCGAGCTGATTTATCACCGTGAGAGCCTTTATGTAATGTTTATAGAATAAATTAGTGATAAAACTGGGGCCTATTCGGCGTTTTGTAAACGTTTACAACATCGTTATAGTACTAATCGTGGAGCTTTTTAGCACGCTCCAAAACGTTCTCAGGTCTATAATAGTACCAATTTTTGTTACTTGGGCTGCCCTTTACTGGATTGTAGTTTTCTATCTTCGTTATACCAACCATTAATACCTATTATTATAATTTTAGCTTCGATGCGATATTTTTATATTGTAAATTCAAATTCTTACCTTCTTTATTTCACAGTCATATTTCACTTTTCCATTATACAGTTACATTCGCATGATAGATATAAGTTACCTGCGTGAAAGCGTAGCATTGTCTTGTAGTACCGACGACGCGTGCGCAACTAACGTTCAATTTGGCAGGTGGCACGATCCATCATGGCAAGCCATGAGCTGGTGTGCAATACTTTACTGTGTAAGTCCATTCAAAGACTTGTAGTAGGTGTAGATGGCAATCAATATTGACTAGTATCTTAGAAGTTCGCGGAAATAACAACACGAGTCAATTTCTAAAATTAAGCAACGTCTGACGTTAACAAAAAACAAAAATGGCTACCATTCAGAGGGAGTTGGGTTTCGACCTCATTAATGACCACACTAATGATATAAAGAGGAAAGATTAATGATGATTTATATGTATTGAATAGGCTCCGAAACTACTGGACCGAATTCAAAAATTCTTTCATAAATTGAAAGCTGCTTTTGTCCTGACTGACATAGACAATAAAGAGGGGAGTAAGGCCGAAACTCCACCAAAGCTGTGCGAGTCGAAACGTGTTTTGAACAACCAATAGAATTGCGTTGCCGGAGTGGAGCTGTGCCAATAACGCAATTCTATTGGTTGTTCAATACACGTCTCGACTCGCACAGCTTTGGTGGAGTCTCGGCCTAAGCGAGCGAAGCCGCTGGCAAAAGCTAACTAGTGTAGTACAATTTTGTTGTTAGAAATAAGCAAGCTATCTCCCCTTTAAGTTTGTATAGACCGAAACCGGATGAATTGTATAACTTAGAAAAACCACGCGTGCTCATAAAATGCCTAAAATCCCAATCTACTTAACTCCGTGACTTGAGTATTAATTAACAATGGATTACTATCAACAATCGCTTGTTGACAGCAATTAATACGCGGATACATGCACAGCACCACTCCGGCTTCTGATCCGACACCCGATACTCAAGTAACACTGACAGTTGTATTAATTAACATGCCATTAACATTGCGGCTCCTCTTGTGTCTGATTGATAGCTAATTCGTGATCCAATCGCACTGCGAATAACTAATCTGTGGAATTAAAGTGTTGATTTACATAATTTGTGGTGTCATTAGTTGGACAAAGTTTGTGGTGTACATTGTCACCTCTTTAGATATACGTCTTTTGATGATCTTCCGAATTCATGGACCTAGGAGTCTAAATGTCTGCGACCAGAAGCAGAAATGTTTGTAGAGTAAACTAGAATTGAGTGGCGAATTGTTGTTCGGCGTGGTGGTCTAAGGGGGAGGTCTATGTTCAGCAGAAGAAGACGTCTTCCGGCTGACGATGATGATGACACTTGATGACTTGAATGTGAAACATACTGATTTGACACAACAACTATAATTGTAATTCAAAATTAAAGCATGTATTTCAAATAAGCCAATTACAGGCACCTTTGAAAAGTTAAAATAATGTGGCTGCAGTTTCTGTTTCTAAATACAATAACTAAAATTCCTGTAGTTGCTCATTCCAAAACACACATTCCTGTAGACAAGAGATGTATGTTTAGGAACGGGCAAGAAACTCCATGAACACTCTTTTTTAATCAATTAATTATTACAAATTCATTGAGTGCTGTTTGGTAGATTGTGGTTTACATCTCATTTCGCTGACACAGAAGAGACTAGTCTAGCTATGCTGAGTCCCACGAGTAGGAACGAACGTTTTAAGCGGAGTATAATTAATCGCTTAAGTTTTAATACGTAATGATAGTTCCATATTTGCTTTCAACACCTCCACATTAAGACAGAGGTTTATGTTATTAATTAGAGTAACTCTAACCATATCAACCGTATCACATTATAATTTCACTCCACCTTAGATTCCGCAATCAATCCGCCACACTTGGCTTCGGCCTTCCTACGCCAAATTAGCTTCCGACATGGGACTAATTAGCACATCATTATGGAACAGGCGTGTAATGTGCTCTCTTGTAGCGCTGCCGGGGATCCGACACCCACGCGAGGCCATATTGGCAGTAACTAATGTCCTGGTTTGTATGTGATTTAGATTTTGTCAAAATGTTGAAAAAAAACAAGGTCAGAAAGTTAAGCTAAAATTGAGGAAGTTTAATTTCGCCAAATAGTGAAATCAATCAAGGAAACAACTTTTATAAGAATGAGTATAACCAAGCAAAATATTGTATGCCTTAGCACTATTTACAATGAATAGGTACTAAAAATACAAAGAGATGCAGATATTAAGCTTTTGAACTAGAATTTGATGAGTTGCTTCCAAAAAGTACTAGTTAATAGTGCCAAGACGAAGTAAACAAAACATTTTTTTATGTGTCTTTCTGATCATGGCACCTGCAACTGTGCCAAAATATCAAAAGAAATGATAAAAATTAATAATCCCGTTTAGTTCTAATTATAGTATTACTTTTTGTTAAATTGTACCTTCAATCGTCTTAAATACAAAATTTTATTTGTCGACTTGGCTTGGCGAAAAGCAAGAGCGATGTGTTATAGAAAAAAGAAATGTCTGGAAACAGCAATATGTCTGGCTGAGCCAGTTTAATCTGAGGCTGTCGTTAAATGGTAATTTAGACTGTAATGAGTTTCGCGTTGTTTGATAGTGCAATAATCGGATTACTGCTAATAAATGGGATGTTTTAGTGGGACTAGACTTTATTGATGCTGTCTGGAGTAAAATCTTTGTTTTTATGTTTTCTTAGATGCGCGAGAAGGTCAAACGCCTTAGTGAGTTTACCTTGAGGTACACCTGTTGGTTTTCAATACGGAATTATTTTTATGATTTATAATGAATTAAAGGAAATGATGCTAAATCCAATTGGATTTAGAGACTGGATAGGAGATTTGGAGATTCCTAAATCTGACAAGTCGCTTGTTAAGTTGATTGCTCCTTTTAGCTGTAATATAATCCATTATCAATCCAATAAACTTCACGTTAATTTGACGTAAGAATCGATTACTGGATCACCTCCGCACCAGGAGCTAACGAGTCTTGCGGAGTTAAATCAAATCTGGCTCGATTGCGAGAACATAACAATTGCACGGTATATCGCTTCGGTCGTAATTGGTGGCGCAGTAAACGTCGTCGTATATCGTTTACTGGGAGTGTTGATACCCCGGTACGGCATTACAGCAATACGGCATTAGTGAACTGTTCAGCCTCCCAGAATACGGTAAACACCGCGAGGTTAGCACGCCTGTGTGGGCTGGCTTTTATTAGCGTTTGTGAGCTGTTAGATCGTTACGATCTTCATAAGGAGTAAAAGGGTTCATAAGTAAGTAATTTGAGTTGTAAATATTATCAGATATGGTTTGATAGCTTATGAAGACCGAAATAATACTTTGCTGAACAAAATACTTAACATCGAAAATGGCTGTAAGACATCACGAATTCACGATGTCTTTTAAATGTTATGTGTAACATTTTTCTCCTCGTGGACTTTTATGGGCTGCGATGTTTGAACAGTTAAACGCAGGAGACAGTAACACATTAAAAAGTCCTACTACACCAAACGCAGACGATCTCAAATCACAAGTTACAACATTAGTTTAACGACATAGATACGCCATAAAACCCCGAAAAGAAATAACCAAACGTCCATAATTATAATTTACGGCAGTCTCCCGATCGGGTGCAGTTTCTAAATAAAGCGAATTTACTGGCGTAGTAAAATCTATTACTCGTCGTGCCGGATCGGGGTGTAAATTCAGGGCCCCCGTAAGGTCTACTGGCGCCTGTGTGCAAAAAAGGATTTTGGCGCCCCCTATGGCATTTTGAATTATCTTTTTTTTATGGTAGATCGGTCAGTGGCGTATTTTAATTTAAAATTCAGCGCCCTGGGGCTGTAAAGCTTGCGCTTCGGAACCTAAACACAAAAAAACCATAAAGTGCTACTCAAACCTCACACCCAGAGTTCCGTACCATTTAAGAGAAGACAAGTTTCATTTTTTTAGACCAATACAAGATTAACTAACATATGAAGCATTTGCTATTGCCAATGCTTTCAAAAGCGAGGTCATGAAAAGCGAATGTCAACCTTAAATGTAGCGCGAGCGAAGCGAGCGCGAAATTTTTTAGCTTTTTTTGAATCGGACAAGGCAATTCTTCCTAGAAGAACGCAGTGAGCTCTAAAAGTTTAACGTTTCCGGACTTCAAGTTTTAATCTAAAATTAGTGAGATCAGATATTTGAAGTCTTTAATAGGTACTTAAAAGTAATCCTAGTTAGGTTCTCAACTTTTCTTTCAAAAATATTTTTGTTTCTTTTTTTCATTTTTTTCTGGGCCCTTGGTTTTGGCGCCCCCTAAAGGATGGCGCCCGTGTGCATTGCACACATTGCACATATGGTAGCGGGGGCCCTGTGTAAATTAATATTATTCGCTTCTTATTCGTTCGTCGTATCCATTTTCTACCGTTGCGGTCTGAGAGAGGTCGCGGGATGCCGCAGTGTTTTACTACGACTAATATTTTCTGGTTTGCGGAGTAGCAATGTAGCAGTTTGGTCCGAGATTTCGTGTAATGGTTTTCTTGGCTTGACTCTCGGAATGTTTTATTATTCTCTTGCTAGTGCACGAGCTGGGATAAAGCAATGCTAGACTTCTCACTTACTTTAGGCAATATTTTAAACTCCAAGAAAGAATATAACTGCTCAAATCTGTAAAATGAAATCCTTTTTATAAGTCGACTGTGTAAGTTGAGCGGGTCACTTGGGAGCAATAATAAAATCTAATACTCCTCGGTTCCTTGTCTGGCGTAAATGAATATTATTCACTTTGCTTGTTTTATGTGGGTGTCTGCGGATTGCTCGTAGGTCGTAAGATTCCTCACAGTAGTCGCGCTTTGTCGGCGATATTATCACTCTTGTGGCACTTTAGAATTTCTTGTGTGGCTATTACAATTGTCTTGTTGAATTATCGTGGATTTTGTTCCTCTGAAACATTTAAATAAATGTTATCTTCCAGATTTAGTGTATGAAATAACATTAGGTTATTCTGTTACAGGAATAAAATCACGATTCCAAAAGTCAATTATATTTGAACATGAAGTCATTCTCTTTTTTTTTATAATAAACAGAATCTTCTCACTTCCTTTCCCAAACGAATCAATATTCCAAATCACTTTGACTTTCAAAATGAATAGAATTCTTTAAAATATTACGACTCACTCAATATCTAATAGCAGGTAGTTACACCGCCATCTTGTTGTAATTTTTCTTTTTTGCTTCCTTCGAGTCGCCGGTTCTCAATGGACGACGATTTACGGCAGACATCGTGGCAACAAAAAGAACCTTTTTTCAAAATACGAACGCGACGAGTCATTCATAAAGATGACCTTATAAAAGCTTTATGTTCAAAGTTTGCTGCAAACAAGTTTGAACTTAAAAGTTCAATCAGTAAAGATTCATTTCAGTCGTTTAGGAAGTTAGTATTTTTTTTGTAAAAGTTTGTTTAGGACCATTTAGTTCGATGTATCGAAGCGTTTAATTTTTTCTGGTAGTTGACAAAATTATTTGCGGTTTAAACGAGAAAGGACATTTAAATTCGTTTTGGGATTAAGGGTGTAAATTAAATCTTGTGCCTTTCTTCAGTGATCTGTTTAGTGGTTGGATCCAGTTCTGATAGAAAATAAATGTTCTTTTAGTTTAATGTTTCTTTTTACGATCCCTTGATTTACACCTGTAACTTTTAATCGATTGCGTGTGGCACTGACCTTAATGTACGGAAGTTTCTTTTTTTTCTTTTCATGGGAAAATATATGAAATGGTGCACGGAACCGAATCTTTTTAAAAATGACACTGAGTATTTTTGGTGTAATTATTCAGATAAAATTAAAATTTTCTACTTTACATGTTTATGCTTCTTACTAAGTTGCACTTATAATCAGACTAAGTACAGATTATAAAACAATATTTGATTACTTTCTATTTCCATATTTCTGCGTAGATATCACATTTCCTTCGCCAACATTGGCAAGGGAAATACGATCCACAGCCTACTAGCTCATTTTTCAACAGGTCACCTAAGTTCATACAAAAATAAAAGGTCAGTGCACAATTGAACATGTTAATTACAAACTAACAACATTTTACGACGTGTGCATGTAAACATAGCTGTGCTGAGGCCCGAACCATAACACGCGTTAACATTGTTAATACCGTAAATATTTGTGTGTCTGTCTGTTTGTTTGAGGGCCTATTGCACCCGCTTTGCTTCAAATTATGTTATTTGTAACATTACGAGATTGTAACGTTACCTAGGTACTTGTTTGCTTGTCTGTACTGTCTTACATAATTTTAATAGTTTAAGTTTTCACTTTGAGAATATTATTCAAGATTAAACTACGGTTAACTATTCGGTGTTTAACCAAAATACAAAGCACTAAGACTACACTTAAACTACCAAACAACAAAACTTCATGCACCAAGTACAACTGGAATTCAAAATGCCTCAGTAAACTAAGATGGCTTATAAAACAAACATTACAAAGCAACCTGCCCTGGGTTTTAAAAGCAACTTTTACAGTATTTACAGATTCATATGAATTGCGATATAATTCGTAAAATCGTATAATTCGGAGTATTCAGTTATATTGCTCAAGCAATAAAGTAGATAAATAATCGTCCTAACGCAACTCGTATAATGTTTAAGCTGAACCGGAATTCTAGATCCCATGAACTCGTTTGAAGAGTTCTCCCTTGATTTTACTTACACTAACAGTAAAAAAAATTTACTTACTTAGTCAAAGGTAAACTCAAATCATTAATTTCAATTAGGTCATCAGAGGCATTTTTAAACGTCGAATATTAAAATTTTATTTTAATTTTTGGTAGGATTGATTCTCCACCACCTGTCAGTTTAATTGTCTTTTCCAAATAATTCATGTCATCTTGTTACACTAGGCCTTCATGTCAATTCGTCATCTGCAAACGTAACGGTGGATGATCACAAACAATACTTTAATGACAAGATGGCGCATGTGACATGACATGGCGGCTTCGCAGCATGCTTTATGGTTCTTTGTTACAAGACGTTAAAATTGACGACTGTTTGTTCAGAGTTCGTCGCCCAAATTACACTTGCACATGGTTAGGTTTTAAGAAGTGTGAAACGACAAAGATGAAAATAAATACTTAATTTACGCTTTTTATTTGGGCAGAGCTTTCCCTTACAATTATCGTTATAAACAGACACACCAAAATCACTGCTCCTCGCTTTTATATAGCTCGCCGTTTTTTGTATGGACAAACGTGGTAAGTGACGTGGCGGGACTGGCTGGCTGGCTGGCTGGCGCTGGCTCTAGAGTACGAACATCTGGCGTTAGCAACTATTAATTGCTCCCGCAATTGATTACTTCAAATTAACGATTAAAGTTATAAGTGTACTTACGTAACAAAAACGGGAAACGTCATGATACACTACTGGCGCTATCGGGTATAAAAGCAATGCTACTATGGTCGTAATAAATCAGCGCATGGGCCTAACTTTTGTATCCTCTAAGACATTTACCTATATATTACAGCTATTATCACCTAAATCCTTAGGCAATAACACATGGGCCAAATAGATCATCTAACTTAGAATTAACCACGGACTGGAATTAACTTTTAAAGGAATAAGGTCGTACAACTTTTTTTGTAAATTGTACCTCTATTTCATTTTCTGCTAGCTGTTCACATTATAATATAGCCCTATCGTATCAATCGCAAAGATACCAGGGATGGAAACATCACATTCGAATTTTAACGTAACTCGTATAAATTATACTGATTTAATAGTATTATTAATACCTTGATGCAGACTGTTGCGATCGTTTACGCTCGGGACTCATAAACTTTTCCACTTCGCTCAACAAAAAGGTTTCTTTCATCAAAGCCATGACTAATCGGATCCCTCACAATACATCAAGACGTTTATTGACGCACAACCAGATGCAATACCTCCATATTGCTTCATTTATGTTAGCAGCTCTTAAAGCTAACACATTGTTAATTTGCCCGACGCATTAGCCGGACAAATGTTTACGCAAACACTAAGTTTACACTTTAGATTGTTGCCAATATTTGTTATAAAACACTAACTTAGTCCAGTGTTTGTTTTACTTCAAACAGTACATTTTCTTACGTCCGTGTTGGAGAGAAAATTTGAAATGACCATAGATAGTAGACTGTTTGGAATGACAGTTATTGCGGTGTTGCCAATAAAGGTGATAATATTTCTGCGTTCTTAATTACGATTTTGTAATTATTGAACTTTAAACTGGCAAAGTTTCTTTGAAATGAATGCAACGAACCTGATAGCAATAAACAAAAATGTTTTGTGTCATTTGTTAAAATCACGAAGTTGATAGGTAATAAAACGACAAACAAATAAAAAACAGCGTTTAAAATCAAAGCTCCCATGATGAAAACTGCAATAAAGTCCGTTATAAATAAATCATAAGTGAGCAACATCGTAAACATGACACGAAAGCTATCTGTACCCGGGACGCGGACGCTTTGTTCTATGTTGACTGCTTCACGCCCGCTCTCCTTTACGGGACTTTCAGTGTTAGAAGCCGTGCCCGTCGCTAATTGAGCCGCTCGTAATGGGTCATAGGCCATAGGTGGACAATGAGGTCGATGCCTATTTGTATTGTTTTGAAATAATTACCAATTAGAACTTGTTATTCAGCGCATAAAAACTGAGGGAGCGAGTATCTTTAGGTCTTTTTGTGATACATTCAGTTTGCTTGCTTTTGTTTCTTTAAAATTAAAATGGTTATCTCTATCTTTTTTATCGGCAAGAACTCTTCCGTTCTTTCTCCTAACTAAACTCCCAAGTTTATTAGAATCAGTTTTTAGCTGATACCAGTATTATAATATGAAAGAACTGCCTAGTATAGCTGACTTCCACATACTTATATTATATCTATACTATATACCATAAAACTATTGGTTATAAAGTAATTGTATCGATTCAAAAACCTACTGAAAAATACTAGAGTTAGATAGCTCATTTATAGAGGGAGGCTATAGGCTAACGGTAAGGGAATAAAACGGGATATGCGCGTGCAATGTCGCGGGCAACAGCTAAAATAAATTGATTACAATCAGATTTGCTTATCAGGCTTACCCTAGTTTTGTCAAGGTCACCAATGGCATTTTATGATTATTTATCGACAAAATATAAAACACATTTGGCTAATGGCATTTTGCAAACATTGGCATGGCAACTGACCTGGTTGTTTAAGCATGATATCTCGGCGCGAAGTATGACTCCCTCCTGCCTGCGATGTCCTTGGATCAATTGACGACTTTGGGGTAGCTTTCATTTCCACAGAGAAGCGTTGCTGGTAGCGAGAAGAATGCTTCTTGAAACTCGATCAAATGGAATAAACGATGCGGCATGGTGTTCTTTCCGACGTGAGGAATCCAGATAATTGTTGATGATTTTTCAACTTCTAAAGGAGACTTCAATATTTTCTTTGCGGGTGGTTTGCATCGCCTTTCTTCGTTTTTATTTTCAGAAGTCTGGCTTACCAAAGTAGAATCTTCGTCCTCCAGATAAGACGTCGAGATTAATGTGTAGCAAGAATGTAGGTTTTTTTTTATCACACTGAGTTTGAAAATAAATACTTAATTTACACTTTTTATTTGGGCAGAGCTTTCCCTTACAATTATCGTTATAAACAGACACACAAAATCACTGCTCCTCGCTTTATATAGCTTGGCGGCTATTTCACCCGCTCCGCTCAGAATTTGGCGGGGATGGCTCACGTTAGGGCAGTGACGTGGCGAGCTGGACTGTGGCTGGCTGGCTGGCGCTGGCAGGCTTGCCTGGCATCGCTGGCGACATCTGGCGTTACAAGTTAATGTGCAGTTAACATGACATTATTATTGACGTACGATATAACGAAACTCAAGGGACTGAGCATTTTTTTTTGTCGTTATAGAGAGTTATCGTTATAAGGAGTGAACATAATTTTTATTTTTTAGACAAGTTTCCTTCCAGCGCCGCCTGTATGGTAGCAACAGTGGATTGACTTAGTTCAAAACGCCTTCCAACGTCACTTTTTTTTGGATCCCTTTTCAATCGCACGGAACACAAACTTTTTCGTCAACACTAATCACTTTCCGTTTACTGGCCATGTTAACAGTAAAGTAGGTTTACGACTGATAATACGAAGGTAAGTATGCTTGGTCGAAGACCATCACTTCCATGCACGTGTATAAGGCAATTAAGGATAACAAAAGCTAGACCGACCTCGGATGTTTCGGAGCTTCACCTTAACATTAAACAATAATACCGATAATAAATATTTACTGTCTAAAAATTTAAAAAGAATGGCGTGTCGCTATTAAGAGCAATATGTGAGTTTTAACGCAAACCTACCAACTTGGGCTCACTCCAACGTTATAGGGAGTTTATCGTTATAAAGGATAACGTTATAAAGAGTTTACACTGTATTTATTACTGCGTTTTTTGTATGGACAAATTAATTATGTCGGCGCGGCGCGCGGCGTCTCTAGAGTACAAGGAGCAACTATTATTTTTTCTTCAAATTAACTTTAAAGTTTCAGTGTACTTACGTCACAAAAACGAAAAACGTCATGATATATTTATGAATAAAAAATACTTCCGTAACTGAGACGCCATGATAGTTTTCAGATTGTGCATTTGCCTCAATCATAGAATGTTAAATAGCCCTCAAAAAAGGCTATCTTTTAAGAATAAGGTCGTCAACTTTTCCTCTATTTCCTGAACATTATAAATATCGTATCAAGAAAGATACATAATTATTCGAATTTTAACGTACCTATATTCTACTGATTATAGGTACCTTGATGCAGACTGTTGCGATCGTTTACGCTCGGGACTCATAAACTTTTCCACTTCGCTCAAAAAAGGTTTCTTTCATCAGAGCCATGACTAATCGGATCCCTCACAATACTAAGACGTAACGCAGTAGGACCTCCCTATTGCTTCATTTATGTTAGCAGCTCTTAAAGCTAACACATTGTTAATTTGCCCGACTTAGCCGGACAAATGTTTACGCAAACACTAAGTTTACATTTAGATTGTTGCCAATATTTGTTATAAAACACTAACTTAGTCCAGTGTTTGTTTTACTTCAAACAGTACATTTTCTTACGTCCGTAAGAAAATTTGAAATGACCATAGATTGTAGACTGTTTGGAATGACAGTTATTGCGGTGCCAATAAAGGTTAATATTGCGTTCTTAATTACGATTTTGTATTATTGAACTTAAAACTGGCAAAGTTTCTTGGAAATGAATGCAACGAACCTGATAGCAATAAACACAAATGTTTTGTGTCATTTGTTAAAATCACGAAGTTGATAGGTAATAAAACGACAAACAAATAAAAAACAGCGTTTAAAATCACTCCCAATGAAAACTGCAATAAAGTCGTTATAAATAAATCATAAGTAGCAACATAAACATGACACGAAAGCTATCTGTACCGGGACGCGGACGCTTTGTTCTATGTTGACTGCTTCACGGCTTTTTATGGGACTTTCAGTGTTAGAAGCCGTGCCCGTCGCTATAAATGTATAGGCCATTGGACAATGAGGTCGAAGCCTATTTGTATTGTTTTGAAATAATTACCAATTAGACGTTATTTTAACGAGTAAGGTCTTTTTGTGATAAATGTTTGCTTGCTTTTGTTTCTTTAAAATATTACTCTATCTTTTTACAAGACTCTTTGTCTCTTGCTTGCTCCCAAGTTTATTAGAATCAGTTTTTAGCTGATACCAGTATAATAACATGAAAGAACTGCCTATCTGACTTCCACAACCAAAACATTGGTTATGGTAATTGTATCGATTCAAAAAGAAAAATACTAAGTACTTTTATTATAGAATATAAGTAGTTCCCAAGGCACCGGCCGTTAGGGCTCCAAAGAAAGGAAACTCCTAACAATGCGCACCGTGTCCAGAAGAGCTGCTTTCTGAATAAGCCACTTGATCCAACTGCCTTACGAGCCTCCTTATGTGTTGGTCAAGGCTCTGCCAACTTAAATCATTGGCGATACGAATATCGGCTTGCATCCCACATACAACCTCGCGGACTAAATCAAGAAAATTATGTAGGAACTTTTTTTTTTCATTTAAATGATGGCGTAATTGATTTGAACTTAAAATAATTCTTAAATAAAAAAAAATACATTCCAGTTTATCCAATAAAAGCATGAGTCTTACCGATAGTTCAAACGGAAGACATATATTTTGTTAGCACCGCTCTTTTAACAGGCGTGCTATTTACATCTTCTATAAGTAGGTCTAATCATGTCTTCTTATTTCATCACCTGTGCTAAGTATAGATTGTCGCATGTTCTTCGTGGGTGGATCAGGTGGGCAGATTCCACCTGTGGGCTCACATCGACACTCACTGCCAAATTAGATTAACTACGACTGATTGCATTATTGGTTTTAAGTTGTATGTCTCATAAGTAATTGTACCTAGTCTCAAATGAAATCTAAAATTGGTTATCTTGTCTTATATTTTTGGGTGAAAATGGCATTTTTTTGTACTCATCATCATCATCATCAGCCTATTAATGTTCCCACTGCTGGGACACAGGCCTCCTCTCTGCGAGAGGGAGTGGGCCTTAATCCACCACGTGGGCCTAGATTGCTTACAATGTCTTCGAATTTTTGGTTCGAGGACATGCCGGTTTCCTCACGATGTTTTCCTTCACCGTTTTGAGAGCAGTGATGATGAAATAAATTACACAAAGGATTGCGCCTGCCTCGATTCGAACCAACTACAAGTCAGTGGTATCGTCCGACTTACAACTCGTAAGTCGGACGATACCACTGAGCCACCACTGCTCTACTACTTTTTCAATTTCTACTTTTTTTGCACTATTCTTAAGTATTTAGTTCTCCTGTATAAATAGACATTTTTATTGGGGTAGGTACCCCTCTTGTTCCCAAATAATATTAGGAAATTTTAAAGGCAGAAAGTGTTCATTCGTGATCTGACTTAAACGTCAAAAATGATCATTTTACTGTTTATAAATTAGCATCCGTACAATCTCTTAACGCTTCTAAAGAACCTTTATAATGCACACTGCAAAATAGTGGACACTAGCTGTGTTTGTGTTCGAAGCATGTTCACTCTAACTTTGAATAGATTCGAATTGTATGCAATTTGAATCTCTTCAAAGTTTGAGTGAACAGCCTTCTTCTGGGTAAGCTCACTCCTTTGTAGAAGTTTCTTTGACCTAGAGTTAGAGTAACCCATCTCAAATAAAAGAAAAGAAAAGCGTGTTTATTGTTTTTTATAGCAACGACTGTTTTCCGTAACTTCTGGACATTTCAGCTATAACTTTTCCAGTTGTAGTTACTGACATACTTAGATAATGAAAGTGATATTTCCAAATGTGACCTCCACAATTCAATCAGTAACTAAAACATTAACATAGCTATTACAATCATCCGAATAAATCAAATTATAATTCAATTATTACTATTATTCGAATGTAATTACAATCAAATTGTCATTAATCTCGTCTGTTCTCTATCAATCGAAACGTTACCTTATTTCCTTGTAGTAAGGTGTAGAGTCAAATGGATGTTGTATCGTATTGTAAAGAATGACGGATGTTTAAATAATGGATAAGCGCAGATCGTGGTGGATTATTGTTATGTAATTATGGCTATAATTTGGTCGTTTTGTTGATCGTCAAATTGTTTTTGTTGCTCAATTGGGTCATTTGTTGATGTCAGTGTTACCAGTTACTTTATTTATTTTTATTTTGTATTCTGGCAACATAGCTCATTTTTTTGTGTTAAGGTTTTATTAACAAAACAGAAATTAGTAAAGAGGAAATTCAACGCTTTTTCCTCTTTAGTTGTTTATTTATGTAAATTAAATTTTCTACCTTCATAAACGATAGGTGCCTGCTCACTTTTCTTTCTAATGTATATAATATTTTGTTACAGGTAATTCATTGTTTTGCTTGGCTTCAATATCAGGAATTTATGTAAGTAAATAAGCTACCAACAACCAATTTTTATACTTTCTCCTTCGCTAGTAGTACCTACTACCTGTATAGCGCGTGTTTTTGTGTATGAACTCACATGTACAAATAATTAGACCTGGAACAACTACTTACAGGTCGTAAACCAATTGTTCCGTGCGGGAATCGAACTTGTAGACTTGCAACACGTAGTGCGCGCTCAGCAACTATGCCAACTTGCAGAGCACCATTGCGAAAATAAAAGCAATAGAGAACCTGCAAAAGTATTTCAAACTAATACTTGTAATGACAAAATCAGGCCGATCTTCTGGGTTTAGCCGCCGAGATTGGTCTGTGGATGACTGACCATATCCTGTCAAAGCGAGTTTCCTCCGTGCCTTGGAAAGTACGTAAAGCCGTTGGTCCCGACTGTCATTTGTAGATCTTTGACAGTCGTTATTGTTAGTCAGAGGGTTTTAAGTCTGACAATCAAACTTACCATTGTATTGCTCAGTTACTAGGTTGTGGTGGTCCGATAGACCGCCACACCATGTAAAATATTGATATCCAGCTGCATCTGATTCGACTGGAAGCCGACCCCAATATAGTTGGGAAAATGGTTGGCAGATGATGACTTACATTAACAAAATCATAGGTTTACAGTAACGTACATTTTATGGTTCAATTTATTACCGTTTGTGAACCAAAACCATAACTTCCGGATAAATTTACTCATATTTTGTTGGTATTGCTGCCCTAATTGCTCAATCATGGTACTACATACTAATTGTCCCAATTATTGAACATTAATAATTTGTTTGTGTTTCCTTATTTACCTTTTCAATCAGTAAAGTTGATTGTAATTAAATTAATCGTGGAATGAATTATCGGATATTTAATGCATGATTTAATTTATGAACATAGTTTTGTAAATGTCGTAATTTGTTTTATTGAGAGAACCGGTGTGTGGGGTATCAACCCCGATTTACGAGTTTTATGTTGTGAGTTCGAACCCTGTCAGGCGCATACTTTGTGTACTGCTGCTCTCAAAACGGTGTAGTAAAACATTGAATTTAAAGACATCAGAATGAATACCATGAGTTTTCATTACGATACTCGATCATCGATATCAACCGTGTTTAGCCATCTCATTGATCCGCTCCAAGGTTGTATGAACTCTCAACCAATGAGAGCGACAAACGCGGTCGATGCGTACTAGTATTATCGAGTCATCGTAATGATAACTCACGGTAGATACACCGACATCTACCAACCTGCACTGGGTGGATTATAACCCACTCCCTCTCATAGAGAGTCTCATAGAGAGGAGGCCTATGTGACAGATGTGGGAACATTATACACTGATGATGATGATTATACAAGTCTGACTGTGCCTTCCCCTCTCACCCCAGGGCTAGAGGAATCATTTGATGACTTTCCACCATAAAAAAGCTTTAAATTACAACAACAAAGCTTCATCAAGAATTATGAAAGCTAAAAAGTTCAACTGATCCTTCCCATGAATGCATTTAACGTCGCCGCCATTTAAAATTTAGGTTGTCACAGAGTAAAAAAGTCCAGAGACTTCACCGGGTACATCTTGCACATTAGCTCGGTAATAACTGTAGTCTGTGGCCGACTGGTTGCAACCAAACTGTTGGGATTCCTGTTGCGTGTAATGACGCTACAGCCCCGCCTGTACTGACTACAAAAAAAGCTGATTTATAGGAAAAGTTCTAAAACTAAAAGTATTCCTCATACTAGGTACATTTACTCTTTCTCTAGTATTCTGAAATACAGGCCTCGAACCTAGCTTAGGTACTAATCTCCCACACTAAGAAATATTTATAACTTTTTGATGTACAAATCACAATAATTTGTGAAACTATTCTAGTGTGGCAAGAAGAGAGTGTTTTCTTTTAATTCTATGGAATAAGAATGAGGGAAACGACGTTAACAAGCAAAAAACAAGATTTTTGCTGAGAGTTGTATAAGTACGTATGCTTAGACTTTTAAACAATCATCTTGGAAAAATAATTTGAGCGATGATAATTTATGAAATGAAAGAGCTTTTTTCAATAAATGTTTTCATATAAATGCAGAATCGATTAGCTCTTATCTTACACTTCTTTAAAAGAGGCTAATGACTAACCTTTTTTTTTGCAAACTTTTGATCCTTCAACTGAGCTTCAAACCAAAACAGTATTCAAAAGTTTCTCACCGTGACTAATGACATGTATTTGTGATCTCTAACAAATTCTACCTTCCGGAAACAAAATAAATGCAGCAAATATATAATTATAAAAATAAATAACCTTGTTATAAACTAATTTGGGTAAACCTTCCAGGTATAGCAACTGATTTGCCGACCCTACTTTACGGTCGGTCGGTCGCAATGACCATCTTGCCAACTCGTCATTACAGTATTGGCAAAAACACTAATAACCCATTGTTTTGGGCCAAACAATCGAGACGCAATCGTTCCACAATCGCGCCGACATCCAGGGGTCTTTCAGACCCGATTGTAATTCCATCTGCAGCTAATTTAGGGTTACAGAACTTGATTCAGAATGACATTTGAGAGTTCCCATTCGCGAATTATACTGTGAATCGAATAACTGTACCTAAGTGTGTGTACATGTGTATAGTCGAGTTCATAATTGCTTTACCACTTTCAAGAAACGCATAGCTAAGGTGAAGATTTATGTAAATTCGTAACGATTAGATTGCGTCCTTTGACCCAACTGGTTGATCTTAAATCTAATATCTTTAAACGAGCAATTCTTGTATATTTATTTATATATAATCAGGATCTCGGAAACGGCTCCAAGGATTTTCATGAAAGTACCAGATTAGGGGTTTTTCGGGTCAAGTAATCGATTTATCAAGGTCCCAGGTTCGAGAAAAGCTCGGTTCCCAAGATATAGACATTTTAGAAACCGAGCAAAGCTCGGTCAACCAGATATTTAGAGTAAAACACAAATACATATTTAATTAATTGAAAAAAAAAAATTCAATTAATTTTAGAATTAAATTGGTTAAAATCCTCTGTCACTTTGACACCAAAAAATTGCCAGTGACGTTTTATGACAAACAAGTGGTAAGTGCTTTTGCTGCTGAATGCTAGAGTCTGCACCAAGACGGAAGTCCTTTTGAAGCCGCGCTAATGTATAAGTCATTAAATTACATTTCAAAAATATAGTACCACGAATTTTCCGTGGGTCAGTGGTGGTGCGGACTCTAGCACTGTTATGAGGTCGATTGTCCTTCTTATATCTGTACTAAACAGTACATTTGTGTGTGTGTTTGAAAATGAGATGTTATATTTTTTTTACGAAAATTTGATTGATGGCTTGATCCGATCGTGAATGTTATTAGAGTCAAACGTGATGTTGCCGCGTTGTCGACGCGAAGATGAGTTCATTTGGTACTTTTGATAGATGAGCAGAGGTTTAGCTTATGACGGCTTTTGCGCATGACTTGGATTTTTAGATTGATCTACTTACTAATAAAAAATATTAGTAAGTCTTTTTAGTTTCGTGTCAATTTTTGAACATGATCGAAACCATTGGACTGCTATTCCATTATACTTTAATACTATTGGAATAGACAGGACAAAATGTGTGACGGGACTTAGTTTCTCGTCCTACCTTCTTTATTAATCACTGTCAAAATTGACTAGTGTTAGTTTTATTTTTTTTATTTATTTCGAAACAGAAGCAACATTGATTGCAGTGCCGAAAATAGGGGTGTGCCAATTCGTGCAGAATAGCCAGACCAGAATCATAATCGGCCAGACCAGGGTGCAGTTAAAGAAGCTCGCACTGGGCGTATAAAAAGCTAGTTACGGCACTGCAACGTTGTTACATGCAGATACAAGTTTACGACCTTGCTGTGCAAAGTAATTTTGAGAATTAATTTCTGTGCTTATCTTGTTTATTATATATCTTGTTCAGCATACAACAATATCAATTGAAATATGCGATGTAAAAAAAGCTTTATATTTACTACTTTTCCTCATTACTGAAAACGATTATGAAAATATTTGTATAAAAAGCAGCGAGTAGCACCACAACGCTTAAAATTTTCCGGAGTTTTTCGGGTCTGACATAAGACCTGTCCAAAATGTTGGAGTGTCAAGTTTTTGCGAGGTGGCCGCTCGGCTGACGAGAATCGGCGGTGTGCGGCAGCGGCGGCCTCCCGGCGTGTAGGCATCCTGGGAGCACTGACAGTGAGGGTTATGTGGGCCAAGTTATACGATATGGGAGAATAAGAGCAAGATGTGACTGAAACGCCTGAAAACTGGAAGGGGTAAAAAATTATAACCATTTTTGAATCTACCTGTATGTGAGTCTACGCCTTTAGGTTCTAGTGATAGTTTCCTTGGCCTTGCCCAGTTGGTTTGTTCATACCTAATGAGCTACCTTTCATTTAAAGTTACGTTTTCTTTACTTATACAAACATTTCATATAATGTCGCAGACCAAAAAAAAAAAAAAAACTTACGAATCTTACGCAATAATCGCATACATGATACGTAACATCTGACAACTTAATCTCGAAAGAATCGCCACCACCTGACAGCTAACTCTCGAAGTTACTTCTAAACACCAGTAATAAATTACTTTGGCGTGGTATGAGACACCTAAAACTTCTTTGATGACCAGTGTCAGTGTTACCATTATACAAAAAATCTCGGTATGCGTCTCATTGTCTCAAAGATTTTACTACATTGTAGTAAACATGATACAAAAGTTATTCATAAACAGCTTTGTTTCATTTTGTAAGCGTGTAACAAATACGAAAGTATCCATATTGCTCGGTGTGAAAATATGGCCCTTAGGGAAATTACTTCATTGTTTTGTCTTTGCATACTGAATGAGCTGGATAAGTAAAACATTCCTTTACTTTTTCATTTACAGGAGAGTTCAACGTACGAAAAAATTGTACATAAATATTTACATACGTAGTTTTTGAAAATGAAAGCTAAAGAAAATATGTTGTTGAGTTCTTTATTTCATGTAGATTGAATTTGTGCTTCAAGTAAGGTTCTTATAAGCAGGACTAATTAATTATTATCTTAAAGGTTTCGAAAGTGAACAAAAAAAAGAAAGATGATCGCTCTCGCTCTTGGCTTGTTCCTCATCTGTAACCTGTCTAATTTGACAGGTGTCATTCCACTTGCGTGCCGAATTCTCTGGCTTATCGGGCTTATCGTTTTTTTTTACTCGGTTCTTCGTTCATACGAGTAGAATTTTTGGAAATAATTTCCTTTTATTATATTTCTACTTCAAGTATTGTATCTAACGTAGAAGTAAGCGTTTGTATCAAAGAACATACCTGTTACTTATGCAAGAGTGATTGTCTGTTACTTATACGTTTAAGTAAAAGTGATGGTCTAAAATACCTTTATTCTTCTAAACGTTGCCGTTGTTAAGAAACGTAAAACAGGATCATTAATATCCAGTAACTAAGCCTTTACTATTAGTTATTTATAGTCTTAGAATGGAGACATTCTTTTACCATAATAATATAGGTATCAAAACAGGTGAAAGCGCGCATATTTCAAAATCCTCGGTCTCACAGTTCATACTACAACATAATACCCCCACGTCGCCCGTCACGAGTGTATTTACGACTCTAACACCACCAGATAAGGCCCGCCACCAAATAAATAAACACATAGCTCGTGGGACACCGCCATAAAATGGACAAACTACCGAAAAGGGGTCCAACTGAATTCCGATTTGTGTTGTGCAACAACGGTTTACACTCAGAAGGTGAATCTTGTCTTGTCATTTATTACCATTGTTGAAGGGTTGGTTGTAATAGTGCTAATTATTTTGTACAACCACAATGAGGAGTTTTACGTGATAAAATCTTCAAATAAGTCCTCCGGTCCAGGGTAGGCCTGGAGGGACTGTCAGACTTGCACTTACTAAAATCCACGTTGTCCTTTAATAGCCCTTTACGTTCCGGGGCTACGGTTACCTGATAAGACAGTGCCGCGACCCCGGAGATTGCCCCTGGCATGACTTTTCACGTTTTTGTGACGAAAAGGTGCTTCTGGAAAACTTTTTCATTTCTATTTTGTAAAGGCCGCAAAAACCGTAAAGGCCGCACATACACGTGATTGATTCAAGTGTGCTGTACGGTAAAATACGGAAATCATGACGTGTCCTCTGATGTAACCGTCAATTACCATAAAATGACTCATTTTCAATTTCTGAAATTAAGACCGAGATAGTCTCTGATTTGTCAATCTGCTGTCATATCTCATTTTTGTTAAGATGCATCAGTGTTCACACAAGCTTATGAAAAAAAATGTAACGTAAAATAAAATCAATTCACTTTAATACTTTTTATGCATTTGTAATATTCGGACCAATCCTTTCTTTCTTTATGAACTTTCTGCACATTACCTGTTTTGTGACTTTCGCAATGGTTTTCAATTTTGAGTTATTGAATATGACGAGGCTTATAGGAAATTATGGATTCTTTTTTATGATTTGAGTCAGAAGGGTAATGGAGATAGCACACGTACTTTAAGGGCTATTTAACCCCTAAGGGGTAATTTAAGGGATGGTCAAGAAATATCTACCCTGGAGTATATAAAGTCGGATGTGTGACATGGAAAGAGGCGATAACCCAGTCATAGCAGCACGCGTAAGGGCGCGCCCACTGGCCGGCATGGCACGGCATGAGGGTGTTTTTTTTTGCATTCTAGGATTTTAATCATTCACAAATCTTCTCGTGACTAAAACCATCCCACAATGTTTTAGAATTACCAGCTCTTTTAACCCACCACACACACAATAATCATATAGCTAGTTGTATAAATATCACAGGTACCTAAATAATAAGAAATATTTATAATTAATTCCTTTAACATTACGATTATAAGATACACTAAAAATTAAATCGAACTACCAAACTTTTCCCTGGGGAACTTCGATGGAATAGCTGCGCCCGCGCCGGTCCACACTGGGTGTCAGTAAATCTGTCACCGGCCAGTCTTCAGTGCTGCCACACACTGCGCCACCATGTAATTGTGCTGTGCTATGTCTTAACTATTTATTGGGTAACGAAGTTCGTAGAGACAGTAAGAATTTTCGTTTGTATTGTTTTTAACCGACTTCAAAAAAAGGAGGAGGTTATCAATTCGACTGTATTTTTTTTTATGTTTGTTACCTCATAACTTGCGACTGGGTGAACCGATTTTCAAGATTCTTTTTTTATTCAAAAGCTGGTGCTTCCCGTGTGGTCCCATTGTCACCATTTCAGGATCTGATGATTGGATCTTGGAGAAATCGAGGGCAACCCTCAAATTTTATTTGCTGACACATAGTTTTTCGCAAATCTTATGAAGTAATTCAACTACTTGCGTATGGAAATCATCATCTCACGTAGCTGAGCTGATGATGGAAGGTACAACTCCTCAAGTAAGAAAATTTTGTTTGTGTTCGCATATCTCCGGAACTACAAGTCCGATTTAAGTAATTCTTTTTTTGTTGTACTAGGTATCGTTCAACTTAGGGAATACTGCAAGTTTCATCAAAATCGGTTTAGTCGTTTTTGAGATAGGGAATGAATTAATGAGATGTTAACGATGTTATTACCAGTGCTACGGATAATAAAATTCTAGTGAATATGTAAGAAAATGATGTATTTGACAAGAATTGTGGTTGAATATTTAAACTAAAAAGAGTAAAATAAAAACTTTTTCAAAAAAAATGTGACCGCCTTCAAAAACAACCACAAAAAAGGGTTAAATAACCTACAAAACTTATCTTTCGGAAGTCGGTGGCAAAAGTACAGTAAAATTAACAAAATGTCACCGACTTCCGAAAGAAAAGTTTTGTAGGTTATTTATTTTACTAAGGGCTCACATCACTCAGTGCTACAATATTTCAAAACAATTTCAGGAATCTATTGCTTAATTTTTTCTGCAATGACCTTCTACCAATGTTAGTGAAGATTCTGATAGTACAAGTGCTACAAGAATCTTCATACAAAGTCCAAAAATTATGACAAAAGAGTATTCGATATAATAAGTTTGAATCTAAATATTGTGCTCTGAATAACTGGCTGAATTTATCAAAACCTTAAATTAAAAATAAAAAGAAAAAAATAAATAAATGGCATCTTCCAGTTGTTTTGACAAGTAATGGCCAGTGTTAGGTGTAACAATTAACAAAAAAGTTTTTATTAAAGAGTTAAAATGCGTTGACTTGACAGAATTTTGTTCTTCTCTTTGGAACCTCCCTTTTTATGCTAATAACTATGTCATTACATCAAATAACATAAGTAGAAAAATGTAGTGTGAATGTAGACCATGAATTTTTACAGAAATGAGTGGTGGCGCAGTCCTTTATGTCTCGATGTTGAAATTGTTCTAATTCAAACAAAAACTTTCTAATGCCCCCAACGTAGAACAAAAACTCCTAATTTATAAGTCACTAAACCACGATGCTCTCCTCTAATTTTCACTTTATAAATTATAGCGTTGCGCGCATGCGTGCGACGTGTCATTAACACCCCATAAAGCTGGGAGTGTAAACATGGGGCTAAATGTAACCACTGAGAGCTTGGTTAATTTTGTCCCCAAAAACAACCGTCGCCAGCACGTAGTATCGGAAAATAATCAAATAAAACTTATTTAAGGAATGTGGATTGTTATAGGGCAATTTTTTTTCAAAAAGCTCTGTTATACTTTTTCTTTGTTATTACACTAACAATCGATCTAAGGTTTAAATTAATTTCTAACTACATTAATCATAAATGTTAAATTTAGTTTTTACGGATTTACGATTATACTTAATTCCCTAGACTTTTGATGCATTTTAGAGCAGACTAAGATGACACCCTGACAATAACCATAAGCTAGAAAACTTTACGAGAAATGGCCCAAATAAAAAAAAATACCAACTATTTAGTTCGTTTCGGTATAAGTTTAAAGATATCAATAAACTTTACGTTAAAGTACCATTTCTATTTTACCGTAAATACTCTTTGACTTTGTGTAAAGTTCACACTTTTGAATCTTAATAAAGATCCCGGTTATACCACTGCACCGATAGTTGCTCAATTATCTCACAAAGATTTAACCAAAATTATCTTGTCTATATAAATTTTATTTACTTATGACAACCGAGTAGTCTTCCTAGCCAAGTAGGCTTACTTAAGTCGAAAGTTTGCAACATCTCTGCAAATATTCTTGAGTATTTGCATTTTATAAGTATTTACAAAGCCAAAGAACAAGTTCTTGACATTTGGTAAGTAGGGATGTTTAGCCAAAGCATTACAATAGGTAATAAATATCTTTGACACAAATCTCTCATGTCCTTTTGCGAAACTGTAACTTTGGTTAAAAGAATGAGCTAGCTTTAATTTCAATATGAGAAAAAAAATCATATCACGGACAATAAATTCTTCAAGGAATACTTTGTCGGTCTGAATCAAACAACTTGTAAGGACAGTTGAAATATTTATGATTTTCAATATTATTTAGTGCAGTAGAGTGGTGCTTCACATGCAGGCTGCATGCAGAAGCTGCATCACTAACATACAAGTCTATTCTCTATAGTTGACACTCACTACTCGCACGGAATACTTAAACGTTAACATACTTACCTTCAGCTTTTCTACTCAAACTACAAAGCTTTTAAATAACGGAAAACGTATTAAAAACCCTCTTCGTGTTACATTATTAAAGAAACTGACACACATACATCAGTTTTTCGTTCAATTAGTCGATTATTCGAAATATCGAATAACAAAAATAAAGTATGCCATGCATGAGCATTAAACATTCGTTAACCGGCATAAAATACTTCATTACCAGTGCCTTCGCATTTTAAAAAGCGAGACGAGTCCGTTTCGCGCCCTTTTTGTTTATTTTTAAAAAGATTCTTTTTCATCGGGTGATTGATGTTGTGCACGCGGGTCGTGGAAAGGATGCACCCTGGGCAAAAACCAGCTGTATTAAATAACAATTTTTCACTTTGATAAATATGTGGGCGCCCTTTAAAATCCTTATTTATGAAACTTTTTATGATCGTGATTGAAAAGTCAGATTCGGTGAAGCGATTCTAAAAATAATGGTGGAGCTATTTTGATCAGTTTTTGATTTCCATATTGATTGTTTCGAACAACTTATTTTCGGGCAAAATTACAACAACGTATGTACATTTTTGTAATAACCAGAATCGATTCAAGAATAGTATCGAATCGAAAGTTCGATCGCGGAATCGATCAATCGATAATTTTATAAATATAGTTCGCCTTTGATGTGTCGACTGGTGCGATTGGATCAAAGCATTATATATTAGTGTCTGTTTGTCTGTGTGTTAGCTCGTGAACGGGACATGTTTTATAGACTTTCCTTACTAATTTATTGATGTAAATTGAGCTCGTACCGGGAAGTTGTGGAATGTAGGAGATAAACTACCGATTGTCGATCTAGGAATCGCATATGTAAAACGTTAGTGGGCTATAGTCCTGGCCAGGCTTTCAATGTAACATAACTTGTCGTGTCTAGCTGAGATTGGATCTTACCATCGTCGATTTGTTTTTTACGAGACATTTCAGAACGATTTTCAATCATAGCTTACTTATGTTAAACTATCTCGAATTCGATTCATGCGAATTCCAACAGTTTGAAATTGTGAATCGTAATCAGGATTTGGTATCCATGAAACTTTTGTTGGTAGGTAACCATGAAACTGTTTTTGACCGCGTTACTTTTTATTTTTTCGTACCGTTCTTTTGGTCAGTAACGGCAACACGGAACTGTAAAGCCATCAGCTTAAATACAACACATTAACAAAAAGATAAAAACAATTCTTTCACGTCACTGTCCTTTTATTTGATACACGACAAGAATCAATGTCATTCCTAAAGTACACCACGTACAGTCACGAACACTAATATGTAAACACTTTGCAAAATTCAAAAGGCAACTTTAGGCAAACAAAATGTAAAGCTATTTTTGTAGAAACACTTTTTAAATGAAAACGGCATTATCTTGTTTTTTCACGTAAAATACTGATGTAAAAAAACACCAAAAAGTGGAAATCTTTTAAAAATTATAAAACATGTTGTCATGACTGTACATCACGTTCATCAACTGTGTCAGACTTTATCGCGACTTCACACTGTCACACATCCAAAACGAATATGACATAAAAGTGAAAAATCCACAAAAACGCTTGAAGGCTCGCCGCGCGGTGCGCTATCGCGACAATTAATCGCGCGCGGCGGCCGGCCGCGTATCGCGCGACAAATCTGTTCCCCGCTTGCCTGCTTCTCGCCTGTGCGTTTTATGATTTCATTTTGTCGATATGATGTCATTTGACACTTTCTGGACGTGGACTGGTTTGGGGTCACATTTTTGTTTATTGTAACTTTCTGAGGGCGGTTTCGTTTTTAGATTCTGTTGACAATCCTTTGACCATTCAATATGTTTTGTTTAACAGAAAATCTATCAATAATAAATAGTATGGGTACATAATTTTATACGGAAACCAATAATTAATTTATAGTCATATAAATAATGTTCATAGTACTAAGCTTGTCAAAAACCTTATGTTTATAAGCCGTGTGTTTTAAAAGCTGAAATTATTTTTTTGCAGAGAGTGACACAGTCATAAAATAGATGTAAAATAAAATCATAAAAATAATGTAAGACGTGTATAGTGGGATTATCAACGAAATAAACAGCAATGTAAAAACAACAAAACGTTTAAATAGGATGTTAACCTGAAGCTCGTGTTAATAAGCACTATACAATAAAAGTTAACATAGTAAATAGTATCTCTTAATACCAACATAAGAAAAATAATTTAAAATACCTATGGAGGTTTTATTAAAAAAAAAAAAAATACTGGCATTGTGCCAAAATTTTCATTCAAAATGCTATAAGATGAAATAAAAAAAAAAATTAAAAACAAATATTAAATGGCATTCTCTATTTTTTGACGAAGAACTGAAAGAAAGAAGAAAGAAAGAAAGAAAAACGTTTATTTGTGA
This sequence comes from Agrotis segetum, assembly GCA_036375495.1. NCBI lineage: Eukaryota > Metazoa > Arthropoda > Insecta > Lepidoptera > Noctuidae > Agrotis > Agrotis segetum. The sequence continues at coordinate 2,062,882 of JAQSVV010000280.1, read as the reverse complement.
GCCCGTACACACAACAGACAAGCAACAAAAGAATAAATAATAAAAGGACATGATAGCAAAGGAATACATATGAAATTGCAAATTAAAAACAAATTGTGTGTCCCACGGCTACATCAAATAGGTCCAGTTCAGCAAATTGTCGAGCAGCTAGTGCTCGACGCTGGTTTTCAACTGGACCTGGACGGTGACGTGACGTGACGACGAACTGCCAGTGATGTGCTGTGTCAATTTAAATTTAGACCAAGGAGGTTGAAAAGAAAACGGTATAATTGCATCATTATTATTTTTTCTCTGCAGCAATTATTGGCAATATGTCAACGTCTTGTTTGTCTTTTTAATTCATCTCAAGAAATAAACTTGAATAAGTGCAACATGTTTTAATAACAAGTCCAAAATTAAAATAATTCCGTACATAGGCATAAAATAAACCCGTGTTGGACGGGAATTAATATCACGATCACTGTCAACAGGTGTCACGCATAACTTACGAATAAATCCTTATAAGAGCCCCAGCACACTGTACAACATAAATGCACTAAATTATAATGTTGATTTGTTGGTTAAGCGCTTACACTTCTTGCGACAAAATAATAGGAATATTTTATGGATATAAATTGCAACTTCACAAAAGGATTTATATGTTTACCTTTCTCGCATAAGTTATTGTGAGTTAACTTACTTTATAAACTTAAACATCGAAAGTTTCTCATACCTATGTAAATCCTGTGTCATCCCTTTTAATCTAAATTAATGATTCGATTCAGTTGAATACACCTTGGCCTTTCAAAGTCATCAACTACAAGATAAACTTTCCATAGACCCTAAACCACAACTTTCACAGTTTCACCAACATAATTCTCCAACAGGAACACCCTGCTTTTGCGTGTTCAGTAATCTTCTACAGTAGACTTGTTTGTAACAACATAGATTCGAAAACGTCAGAATGTTTGACAGACGGTGTTCGGTACCCAAAGAGCTTCTGAAGTCGTGTTGGTTTCCTTTCAACATTTCCGACACAAACTTGCTTGTGTCGACGCCATGATAAGCATTTATTATAATTTGTCGAAGCTTTGAAGTTGATTTACAAGCGCGAATGGCAGATTTTAGTATTCTATCTGACAGTTTTATTAACAGAAGTTTGTTTGGAAAGATTATTTTGAGTGTACGTTTATGTGTCAATTAATTTTAATGTCGTAGTTCGTGTATTAAAAGTTGTGTAACTGTGCACTTTAGTGGGTGTTTAATCGAATGTTCACATCTTTATTACGCCATTTAACTTAAAAACTCCGGCGAAACCATGCTCAAACGCCTAAAAATCGTTTTAATTTTTACATTACAACCTCTCATTAATTTCCTAACACTGCCCCCACTTTATCATCAATTAGCATCTTAACAGTGTACTAATTGAGTGCTCATTACAACATGTTGGACACGTCTCGTGAGCGCGGGCACTAACTTGTGTTGATCAAATAGTTGATAAGCGTCATTCAGTGGTTTGTAAAATGCTATGTTTATGCCCCGGCGTTGCTCGCAGACGATGTTAACTGCGATGTTTATGTTCTCCTCGCAATTAGAACTTTTGATGTGGAGAAAGTTGGTGACAGCAATTTGTTCTAATTTGTCGTATTTTTGGAAGAGCTTGTACTTTTGTTACATTAAATTATTTGTTGGCAGTTTTTTAAAATTAATATTACCTATGTATTTATTACTATTTAAAGAAAGTGGCTGTGTTTTTCATAATTACAATAACAATTAAGTACCTATTTATAATATGTTGACACAAAACTTTATCTTTAAGCGTATTTTTCTTTTTTCTACTGAATGAAAATAAGAACTAATCAGTTTATACCAATCTGCTCTGGGTCTTTGAGTTTGTTGGATTCGATAAAACACCAAAAGTAATCCACATCCATTTTCAATGCCCATAAGTAAACATTAAAAAAATATCCGAACGAACAATAATAAATCAGTTTTGTGATCCCATTTCACTTCCACTTACAACAATAAAAGAGGCATTATATTCACATAAATCATAGCGTAATGAGGGATCATCATTGTGGACTCTTTTGTGACAGTATTTATAATAAATAATGGCGGACGGACGACCAAAGAGTCTACAACACAAATTACAAGCTCGTTGTTTCCGCGCAATTTAACAAAACAAGATGGAAGCCGAGACGGTTTCTTGATTGTTGCTCTTATTTGCGTTTTGACATCGTTTTGTTTATTTTAATGATATATTATTCACGAATTATTAAAGAAAATAATGTGATTGATTTTGTAATAATTGGTTCTTCTTCCATAGTCAAACTTAATCTAAATCTGTAGGTACTGACTCAAACTCAAAGGTAAAGGACTGACATAGTGATCTATCAACGCACAGCCCAAACCACTGGACGGATCGGGCTGTGAAATGTAGGTAGAAGTTATGACGTAGGCATCCGCTAAGAAAGGTTTGATCAATTCTATCCCCAAAGGGAATAAAATAGGGGATGAAAGTTTGTATGAAACTTTGTCAATTTTACCGACGTACATTGTTAAGTTCCGACATCCACGCGAACGAAGTCGCGGGCACAGCTAGTTGCACATAAAATTTCTCTGAAATCCCGTATAGACTTTTCAACCAAAAAGACGAAGGCTTAGATTATAGAATTTCCAGATTCGTCCTAGGCCATTCAGAATTGACCACAAAAAAAAAATTTTTTTTCGTTCGATGCCTACGTAAAACGCAAGTGAATATGTTCAAGAAAAACATATCATGTGTGCGAGGCGCTCCGCTAACTCACACATTTTCTAAAAAGTGGCTTCGCGAAAAGCGTTAAGTTTTGTTTTGAACACGAGACCTAGACATAATTAAAGGACAAAAGGTTTTACTGACCGAGAAAATTCACTAAAATCAATGACTAATAAGTAATGCAAACTCAGGACAAGAAATAACTACCAAAACAATTACAATGAAACAACTAAGTTTAGGTATCAATTCTATTGTAATACTACAATTTAAACATGCTAACTTAATTGTAACTCCAGGCAGTTCAGATTGACCAAATACGCCATGTTTTATGGTTCCAAGCAATGCTTAACTTGTAAGGAAACGCTAGTAAATATATATGCAATCAAGTAGGTCGGTATTCCTGTAATGGTAGAAACAATTTAATTCGAACAAATATGGACCTTTTGTGAAAGAGTCATAGCTCTAAATGCAGATATGCTAATTTTGGTAGCCCTAGTAAATGACAACTCTATTTCAAGGAATTAATAGGTCGACTTGATTTACGAGAAAGTCCAAATGTGTTGATTCGGCGTGTTTAAGCACTGTAATGTAACGGATTTAGTAAGAGATTTTCTTGAAAAATCTCTTGAAGTTGAAGATTAACTTTTCCGGAGCTTATGAACAAAGTTCTAACAGAAACTCACTTATTTCACGAAAACTGGCTTTACTACTTTTTGAAACAAAAATGTTTACCATTCAGGAAGAGTTGGTTTCCGACGATGTGCTATATTATTATTCTAAATAGAATTGACTACCTCACCTTTAAGTTTTACAGATCGAAACAGGAAAAGTAAAGTATTTTAAAGAACTGACTAGAAAAATACAATGTGCTGATGATCACTACTTTTCTGTTACTACCAGATAAAATCACTCCTATAATGTCCAAAGGGTAAAGCATAGATTTATCTAACAGAACACCCACATTTCACCAGTTATGTTTCGATCTCACGTAAGGGAAACCTATTGCACAGTATAAATGATATTATTACCGTGCCTATTGCCATCTACTAAACCCAAATCTAGACTAGCTGCTACCGAGAAATTCGTAATAGAAAAACCCAATAACACTTTATTTAACCTGGGTATCGAACCCGAGAACCTCATCCTCGGCAGTCTGGTTCGCGGGACTTATCAGGTAACCGTCACCCTGCGACGTAAAGGACTATTGAAGGACACCGTGAATTTTAGTAAGTACAAGTCTGACAGTCCTGCCTTGAGTGGGAGGACTCATTTGATGATTTTACCACAATAAAAAAATACTTTGCAGTCATACTTACGATAGTTAGACCAACGATGCGGCTAACTACCCTGCACATTATAAAGTTCACAATATTTGTTTTGTATCGTGTCCCGTTCGTAACACGGCACAATAAAATCACTGCAGTAGCCATCAGATAGGTATAATTTGATGGTGATTACATATTTATGGCACAATGTTGGGAGCGGGTGTCATCGAGTGGTCATTCTACCTGTCATTATAATACCGCGGTACGTGTGCACGGGAAATAGTGGAGCGGCGCAAGTGACAGAAGAAAGCGGGTTGAGCATTTTATGTTTCTTTTTGTGCGTACTTGAAAATGGAATGAAGGGAAAATAAAAGCAAGACAATGCTGCTCTTCATATTTAATCGTTGTTTTTTTAACTTAAAATTATAAATGCACAATTAAGTTTGTCTGTAATGCTTTCACGCCCAAACCGCTGAACGAATTTTGATTATTTTCACTTTTACGCAACTTGAAAATGAAAATGGTTTATTGTTTTCTGTCAACTTTTTCATAAAACTAGAAGGGGCAGAAAAAGGTACCATCTAGTAATATGATTTCTTTGACGACCTTTCGCTAATCACTATGATACTTTACTTAATTTCACACTAAAATGGATACATAAGTATTTTACAATAATACACACATACGGTTGCAACGCAGGTAATATCGCAAACGCGTTATCTGCCAAACAACCTCTAAATGTACCAGTCTGTAATTATAGTAAAGTAAAAGTATCTTATTCTTAAAATTTTAATTTTCTCTCTATCTTCGTTTTTATTTCAACACTAATACCAGTTAGTTCCAACAAAAAAACTACCATACCATTCTCTTCAACGCTTCAGCTCTAAACTTGCACCGCCTGCCCTAAACAAAATCGTTGACAGTATGACAAATTAATACGGTGAGCGCGCGTGCTGCATTAGTGTAGCGATCGAAGGGGCACTGGCCCCCTTCCCACCTGCCCCAGTCCACGGGGGCACCAGCCACGATCATAAACACGAAAATATATGGATTGACCAGTTACATGCATAATTTCACGGTAGAAACTACGACACGGCACACGTCTGCGTACGATCTTTGCATATTCATGTCTTTGGTACAGGTTACGACTTGTGCTGCAGTTAGCTGGCCTTTTTGAAGGACTTCTGTGCTGAATATTTCTTATTTTAATAGCTGAGGCATAATATAGAGAGTAACGGAAGTTCTTGGTCAATATGATCATGTGAGGTGCCTCTATCTCTTTCTGCGGTGGAAAAACATAAGTCATCCCTTTGAAGTTATAGCAAAAGGACTGTCAGAATCACACTGACTTTAAATCCACCCTATTCCTTCAATTTCTTTTTGCATTCCTGGGCTGGATAACCTCTTAAGACTTTTCTTCAACTCATTGCCTCGTGAGACTTTAGTTATTAATTAATGTAGATCATAGATTCGGAAAGACGGAAACTTGTTAAGAATGGCTGCCCATGATTTAGTTCACAACTGTCTATTATCTATTAGTAATTGCAAATATATATTTTTTTTTTATTAAAATATAGGTATTTCACAACGCTTCTTTTACCTTTGGACTTGCTACTGCCCTAAGGAAAAGCTCCAGCGCTGACTAAAGGCGGTACCAACCCCGTTGGGGACCTATGACCTAAATCTTCCTAAATCAAGAAACGGTTACGTTGACCAACGATAGGTACAACTTACTTACAATTATCTTTTCTTTTATTTTGGTCAGCGTTCCTTTATGACCACGTATTTTTCCAACTAAAATAACTCAAGCCGGACTACTAATCTTTCTGGGGGTCTAGAGAAATGTCAATTGCTCCCTTGAGAGACCCTCGTCGGGATCACATGACTGCGCAGTATTTAGGCTTCTAGTCCCTCTGTGCGAAGAAAGGAACGTTTCAATAGTTTTCTATGTAGGTACAGACTTTGTCTTGGTAAATAATAGTAGATTACGCACCAAGGGAATAAAGCAGTGCCTTACGTCACGGGCGTATTGAATCCCGAAGCGACACTAAGGATTCTGGGGGTGAACCTCCGGAGCGCAGCGAGGAGGTTCAAGTGTTAATTCCCGAGTGAAACGAGGAAATAAATTCGAATTTTGAAATTTGATGTGGTACGACAACCTTCGAACGTGAGCATGCTGACCAGTGCCCACCACAGCAAGCGATCAGCTGTTGCAGTCCCCGGCGGCCGCCGCTACTTCAACTCCTTCCTTCAAAGTTATCATACTATGTTTTATTTGAGGTTCCAAATTCAAATCACATTATTCCCACGGGAATAATGAAAATTCAGTACAATATTATTGCCCGGCTCGAGCGGGGGGCAACAATGCCTTGCTTTACGGCCGGTTTGCATGACATATAATTGAACATTTACGAGCAGGTGGTGTGAAAAAAAATGTATGTAACCCACAGACTCACAGCGAGAAGTCAAGACGAAATGTCTCTCCGAGACTTTAAGTGTGGTAAAAGAGACAATGTCTCTTTTACTACACTTAAAGGGTTTCTATGTCATAGGGAAACCTTTTACATTCATGCTTTTCGGGTGTTCTCGGGGTTTATCGCCGTGAAAATTTCTACATATTTAAGGCTTTCGAGTTATTCGCGTTTAACTGGTAAAACCAACAGTAACCTTGCTGTGGTATCTTCTTTTCGTGTGTCGTTAAACTTAAAGTCTGAGTAATATTAAGTAATCTGAAAGGCTCTTACATTGGCTTCTTTTAAATGTCGGAAAGTGCAGATTATGCAGGATAGGAGGTGAAGCATATCCTGCATAGGAGTTCCCTACTGGCATTCGGTTTGAAATGTTTCGAAGATTATCTACCCCATTTGGTTAGATTATATTCGCAACGACCAACTAAGACCCGCAATCGGTAAAGAGATTTCTAGATTGGCCACTGAAGTTTGTGAACGAGAATAAGTTATTAAAATAACTCTGGATTGACTGAAGAAGCAATGTTACTCTGAAGTCACCATTTATGTAATAAAGTTTTAATGTTGAATCGCACAGTTCACGATAAACATCTTATTCCCGTAAAAGCCATTAAGTTGGGTATCTCTCTCCCGACTTAATTTCACAGCCATTTAAAACATCATTCATCCATTATCTTTTATAAGTACATCATACGATTTTTGTATTCGAGCTTGCCTCGTTAATTATACACAAAATGTCCGCCAGTGTTTCGGTTATTAATGGCTCTGCCCGGACAATGTGCGTAACGAGCGGAATATTAATGCTTTCGCCAATGCACTGTGTTATGGGATTTAACGAGTTTATGTGCGAATTTCATGGTTGTGTTAATGAGCGATGGCGAAGAGACGTAAAATTACTCGTAACTTATAAACATGTCTGATGAGATATAAGATGGCAACATAGAGAAGAGAGAAAGAGATAGTGATTAATAAGTAAATAATAGTATAATGGATATTCGTTAAGACGTGTTTTACTTAGTTGCAGCTTCTTACAGGGTATTTTCTTTTCTCATTACTTTCAAGAGATAGAAGATTTTTAATTGCGAGAACCCTCTTGCAATTAAGATAATAAGTAGGTCGTTGGAAGGTACCGATAAATTACGGATTTTGCAATTTGTTACCTTAGGGATTAATTCTACAGCCATTTAGCTAAGTATATTTAGTGCTACTCTCTCTTAGAATTAAAAGTTTATAAGTAGAACCTTGTAGTAGCAATTTGTACCTACAGTTACATAACATTTTCGTGAACAGTACCTACCCTTAGCACGAATTTACAGTATTTGAGACCTAAAGAAAACTGGAACTTTGTCAATTCAAATTGAAAAGCCAAAGAGTGAAAATTCGTGCTAAGGGTACTGTACCCTTCCTTAGCACGAGTTTCCACTCCTTTACAGCGTCTTTCCAGTATTTACAGCGTTTCTTGTATGGAAAATGGAACAGCGCCTCTGGTGTGCGAAAAAAGAACTAATTTTTTCCTTGAAAATTGTCTATTTTAAATTGTCAAAGTTCCTGTTTACTTTACGTCTCAAATACTGAAAACTCGTGCTAAGGGTACAGAACAATATTTCTTGTCATCTGACTGCACCCATTTCCAATAACCATAGCAATAATGCCAAAAACCATCGGGAACTTCGGCAGGCGACGGTCAAAAGAGTAAAACAAAACAAGGCGCGCAACACTAAAGGGTTGAACGTTGCAACATGGCTGAAACCCACTCGGTTGCCAATCGAATAGGATCCAATCCTGGCTGTACGAAAAAAAAAAAAAAGAACGTACCATAGGCATTGTTCCATGAGTAGGGTTCGAAAATCAAAAAGGATGTATCGAGTTCACTTAGTTTGAAAGAGTTTCCGAATTACGATTTTCGTCTTTGACGTTTACGATTTTAGTGCAGTATCGGTAATTCTTGGAATTTCTTTTCTGTTAAAGTTTATTGAATTTGATTTTTTATTGTCGAAATGTTTTCGTAAGAAAAATGCTGTTGCTTAATCTGATACGGCGAACTACGATATCACACTTTGAATTAACAATTCTGAACAAAGTAAGTCCATAAGAGTGTGTTTTGAATTAGTGGGTTTGACTAAATCATAAGGAATAAATCAAGGTCCTGTCAAAAACCAAGCTTGTCCTTAACATAACATCACGCCATAATTTCCTGGTGTCCTAATAATAAACCCATAACATTTCGCCAGTTTGTTTTAGTTCCATAAATTATAAGGAGGAGCGAACCTATTGCCATCGAACGTGGCACAAATCCGGATCCCTATGTAATTGCGATGTGTACCACATTGAGAGCACGCATATTATCTGCCAATTCTTGGCAAATTAGATATTTTGAAAAACATTTTCGGGTAGTTCTTCATTAAAATTTAAATAACACCCTAAATCATTAAAAGGTTTTGGTGCATATGAAGCTTGACACATATTGTAATCTGCAGGTGCGCCCCTTAATTCGCATCTCTGCCACATGGTGCGCTACGATCAATTGTCCCACTTCACAAATAGCGTACAGTTACAATAACCAACATTTATCAGTAACCATTGCCACTCCACCTATGCACACACAATTTTTCAATTCGCCACAGTTTGTAAAAACATGGCGTACAAAAGTTATCAATAAAAGTCAGTATTTTTAACTCACGTTTGGTCAGTTCGTGTTATTGTTTGCACAGCGTTGGGAAAACCATTCATAACGGGTTATGGTGAACTATTGGTGCGGGCGAAAAAAATACCGTGGATTATTTTGATGAATGTGAAAACTAGGTACACTGAGATCTATCTCTGCATCCCACAACACGTTTATTTAAATTGTTTGTTTAAAGGTGGAGGACGAATGTTTTGCAATATATTTTAATGGTGAATTGTTTTCGTTCTTGAACTATTATTTTATATTGTGTCTTTTCTATTACAGGTATGTACCAGCCACACATAACTTGGTAAGAAAAAAATCAAATGTCGTTTTTACACACAAGAATATGTCGCAAAAAGGAACTAACAATTGTAAGTAGGTACTATAGATTTATTACACTATTATTTAATTATTTTCTGACTTTCTTATATTGAAGACCATTAGTTAAAGTATTAAATTAACTAGTCCACAGCCATATTTAATCGAAAATATCAATACAACTAAATAAAGCACATAACTTAAACTCACGACACCCATTCGTATGCTTTCTCAAAACCTCTTAAATCTGAACTCAGCGTGTGTGTACCAACACGGGTATCGCTTTACAATATTTATCGTACGATATCGAGCTCGTACGGGGTTCGTACGGGGTCCGTACGGAGTTCGTACGTGTCAGTGAGTAGGGCGTGATCCTAATTCAATAACATTCAATTAAGGCCCTCCCTGCAATTAGAAACCGGGCCCTTAGGTGGTGAGCGACCAGGAATTAGAAAGCATGGATAGGAACTTTTTGGTCTGTTGACGGAAAAAGTTGTGGGATGTTTAAAGTAAATTTTACTGAACGAGAGAATTCGAGAGCGTTAATTTTGTTTGATTAGGTTGGTAGGTAGGTAACTTTGTTTGATGAATTCGATTGGGATATTAGGTAATAGTAATGTTGCAATCACTGAAAGTTCAGTTTCAGAAACTTTCATCTTTGATTTTAAAACTGTAACATGAAAAGAATGGCATCATTTAAATGCAGATACCATTTAATTGAAAATCCTATATTTTAAAATTTTCACAAACCTAACCTGATGATTTATTGTTCCCAACTTATATTAATATACACAACATAAGTATTATTATAATTTAAAGTAAAAGCTGTGGACTATTTCTTCAAAGACTGCAAAAACAACCACAAAACATAAAATTTCTATCGGAAGTCGGTGGCAAAAAAGTCAACGCCTCTTTACTGTGGTTGTTTGTAAAGTCTCTATTTTTTTTTCTACTTTTTGAAAATCATTGAACACTATAATATCTTATTTTCTTTTCCAAAGCCTTTCTTATCCACCTTCAACCTACTCCAAGCGAAGTCGTCCAGTAAGATCTCCGTAACAAATTGTGTTGTCATGTTTTCTGTAATTTAAGCGCTATCTACACGCACCGACGGACGCGCCTACCTACCCACCGGCGGCGGCGGTGTACACTTGCACTATAATGTGTAGTGTCTGACAGTTTTAGATCACTATCACGGTGTGATACGGAGGACAAAGTCCTGATGATCACGATCACGTTTTAGGAGATTTACAAGGGTATAACGTTTGAGCTTTTTTGTTAGTTGAAGAGAATTGGTCGAGTTGTTCAAGATTTAAAAGCTGAAGTATCATGAATCAAATGTAGATGCCAAACGAATTAAGTATTACTACTTTTTCTAGACATCCTAACTAATCGAATGTACCTACAGTTTGATAAATGGATTTTGATAATTTCTGCTACAAAAAAATACACCTGAAGCTTTTTTTGGGGTGGTAATATTATAATAATATCAAATGAGTCCTTCCACTCTATGTAGAGTGCAAGGGACTATCAAACTTTTACTAACTAAAAATCTACCCTGTTATTTCGGTTGGACTTTGCATTGTGGGGCAGGCAAAGTCGCGGTTAAAAAGTAGTGTGTCATTAGTAAAAGTCAGTGAAAGTGAGAAATTCAAATGAAAATCATAATCTTAAAGCACATTTTCTATCCGCTATCGTAATAGTCCCTGTAAACCAGTCCCTGTTTAACTTTACATAAAATTAAAGCACGCCCGTGTTAATACCTGCCACATTAACAATAATTAATTAATAAACACTCGCTAACAGGTTCTACTTACAAGCACCTCACTAACCTAGATCCAGAGAGAACTAGACTAGTCTACAACCCAGCCATAGACACGAGGCTAATCCATAGACAAGATCTCCTCGATAAAGATCTACAACGTGTAAATAAGACCCTAAGTGTGTCTATGGTTTCAAAATATTCTAATGCCTAGGTTTATGTTTGTCGTGTGTCGGGGAGTAGGAGCCTTGTAGAATAAAGCACTTGTAAAATGGAGGCACTTTATTTCGGACACACACAACTGTGACAGAGTTAACTCCTTTCGTGGTGGCCCGAACGACGGCTAGATTGCTACTACTTTAGTGGTTCGTTTTGTGCGACTATGCGTATAGAGACGCGCTAGTGTTGTGAACGTCTTCAATCGACTAACTAACAATTTATATTTTAGTGTTGGGATTCCAACATGCTCCGGCCCCACGAAAGGAGACAAGAGGATGAATATAAACAAATATTCTAGCTCCCTTAAGCTAGTAAGTTAAAATCAATTAACATTACAGAAATAATATTTTCCAGTTATCATATGCTAGTAAGTTAAATCAATTAATATTACAGAAATAATGTTTTCTAGCTACCTTATGCTAGGAATTAAAATTACAGAGAACAAATGTACTATCTACCTTAATCTAGGAAATTAATTAATACTAATTAACATTAAAGAACGAAATGTTTTAGGAAACTAAATAGGTATCAATTAGCATTATCATCTATAGGCAAGATACAAATTTTTGTGATAGATCGAACATGGGTATTTCCCTTTGAGTTTATGACTTCTACTGCCCTTACATGTCCATCATGGCCAGGAAATATTTTAGTAACTCTGGCCATAGGCCATGACATTATGGGTACATTGTCTTCTTTTAAAATGACAATTGTGCCTATCTTTATGTTAGGCAAGACATCTAACCACTTAGGTCTATTTTGTAATGTATTAAGATACTGTTTGTACCACATTTTCCAGAAGGATTGTTTAATTTGATTACATAATTGCCAAAACTTGAGTCTATTTTGAGGAACAGTAGTTACATCATTTTCAGGGTACATTGTTAGTGAATTTCCTATTAAAAAATGACCTGGTGTCAAGTAATTAAAATCATTTACATCAGCTGACATAGGAATCAGAGGTCTAGAGTTCAATATGCATTCTATTTCTACTAATACAGTGTTTATTTGTTCATAGGTTAACAATTGTTTTTGTAGTACTCTTTTTAGAAAATATTTAGTCATTTTTACAGCAGACTCCCACAGTCCACCAAAGGTTGGAGAGTATGCTGGTATAAAATGAAAGTTAATGCCTCTCTGGGCTGCAAATTCAGAAACATGCCTTTGGTGATTCTGTGAAGAGTGTAGTTTATATAACTCAGCTAAGTGGTTCCTTGCACCTTTGAAAGTAGAAGCATTATCAGAGTAGATTTCTCTGGGCAATCCTCTCCTTGAAATAAATCTCCTAAGGCAAGCGAGGTAGGCATCTGTGGTAAGATCTGATGTGATTTCAAGGTGAACCGCCTTTGTAGCGAAACATACAAACACACAAATGTATCCTTTTCCTACCAAGGATCGTCTCACGCGCGAGAGTTTAATATCAATGGGCCCAGCGAAATCCACCCCGACCTTTTCAAAAGGGCGACTCATAGCAGTCACTCTATCTGCTGGCAAGGAACCCATTAGCTGTTTGGAGGCTTTTGCCTTTTGTCTGAAACATATCACACATTTATGAATTAATTTTTTGACATACATTAAACCATTGGTTATCCAAAATTTTTGATTTAAATTGCACAGTAACAATTTGGGACCTGCATGTAAAAGCTTTTCATGTTCAGACCTTATAATACAATCAGTTACATGTGATTTTTTGGGTAATATAACCTGATGTTTATGAGCATATGGAATATTAGAATGATGTAGCCTGCCACCAACCCGCAGGATGCCTAAATTATCTATAAAAGGACATAAACTTTGTAAAGAACCTTTTACACTTTTATTATTTTTTAAACATAAAATTTCGTCTTTATAATATATTTCTTGTTCATTCTTAATAAGCAACATTAACGCATTATTCAATTCAGAACTTAAGAGATATTTATGAGCTACTTTGCCACCCTTTATATTGTTAATAAACCGCATTACATAAGCCAATGTACGTACCATCTTGTGGATGCTGGAATATTTATGCATTTGCCTGAAAACATTGCCAGTGACTGAAGACACTAGGCTCGTGGAGAATGCTGACCCGGTTTTTTCTTCAGGTAAGTTGGCAGGTAACTCTATTTTTAAATTAAATTGATATTCACTATCATGCAAAAATTCAGGGCCATTCCACCACAGGCTGCAGGCATGAAGCTCACTTGGCGTTACACCCCTACTGATATAGTCTGCAGGGTTATTTTCAGTGTTGACATATAGCCACTGACAGCCAGGCACATTTTTAGCGATTGCCTTTACCCGGTTTGCAACATAAGCATTAAGTTTCATGGGTTCTGTGTGTAACCATGCGAGAACAATTTGTGAATCAGTAAATAAATAGACATTACTGATATTATATTTTAGTTTTAACGTGCAATAAACCTTTTCCATAACAATTGAGAGAAGCAGTGCTGCGTTAAGTTCCAAGCGCGGTACAGTTTTGTTCTTATTGTGAAGCGGGTTTATGCGTGATTTTGAACACAACAAACACATTTTAACTTTACCATCATGATTTGTAACTCGCAGGTACACGCAGCATCCATACGCCGTAGTACTGGACGCATCTGAGAATCCTATTAATTCAAGTTTACTTAACTCAGTCACATTTAGATTTCTATTAATAAAAATTGGCTCCATTTTAGCTAGACTGCACGAGAACACATGCCAAGCCGTTTTAATATCATCATCAGGCTCAGAATCCCATTCAGTCTTAGAAGACCATAACCTCTGCATAATAGCTTTCGCTTGTACAATAATGGGACTAACAAATCCCATGGGATCAAACATTTTCCCAATATAAGAGAGGATATCTCTCTTTGTAAATTTATCATTACTGAATACCTCTGGACAAGACAATTTAAATTTATCATTCTTAACTATCAATTGTAAGCCTAAAGTCTTTAAACTATAATCATCGCCTTGTAACTCTAAATCATCAAACTGCTGTTCAGTAGAAGGAATGTCAGACAATATTCTATCATCATTGGATGACCACTTGTGAGTATGAAAGCTGCCTAGCATCAATAACTGGCGTATCTGGGACTTAGCCTCTAGAATAGTATCCAAATTATTATCTGCATAAAGAATATCATCTACATAGGTACAATTTTCTATTATCAATGACGCTAGTGGAAAGGTGTCTTTATATTTTGCTGCTAGTTCCTTAAGACAACGAGTGGCTAGATAGTTTGAACTTTTCAACCCGTATGTGACCGTGTCTAGCCTGATGCATTGGATTGGCTCATCGGGGCTATCTCTCCACAGTATGTTTTGTAGAGAAGTATACTCTGACTTTACACGTATATTTCTAAACATTTGTTTTATATCAGAGGTAAATGTAAAGTCACCACAACGAAATAATAACAAAATCTCAAACAAGTCTCTTTGTACAGTGGGTCCATTTAAAAGCAAATCATTAAGTGACACCTTCTTGTTAGTTTTCATAGAGCCATCAAATACAGTACGCAACTTAGTGGTTTTACTGTCAGGCTTCAGGACTGCATGATGTGGCAAAAAATATATGGCATTTTTGTTTAATTCATATCATAATGTCTACATAATGACCGTGATGTTTACTTAAATATTCATGAATGAACTTTTGGTACTCAGAGAAAAGTTGTGGATTTTTATGTAATTTCTTCTCTAAGTTTAAAAATCTTTTTAATGCAAGATTAAAAGAGTCACCTAAAGAGTCATTGACTTCACTAAGAGGTAATTTTAGTGGTAAAGCTACTTCAAAACAGTTTTCTTTCAACTCAACAGTGGTATTAAAAATATATTCACAGAGCTCTTGCTCGGATGACCTTTCATCATAAATTTTTGGAACATCCTCTGTTTTCCAAAACTGAGTTAGAGTTTCATTAATATCTGACTCACATGTATTACATTTTAAGCTTACCTTGTTGCAGACCTTTGAAACATTAGTGTGTGGTAGGGTACCTCCAATGATATATCCAAATTGAGTGTTGACAAGTTGTGGTTGTGGACTACTGGTCTCTGCTGCAGATTGCTGGCGCTCACACCGCACCGACAGCTCTGAAGGCAGCAGCACCTGGAAAAATATGTCCGCTCCCATTAATAAATCAATCTCAGCTGGTATATTAAACTGATCATCTGCTAGTTTAATTCCTTTGGGTATCAAAATGTCTGAGGTCTGAAACTTATGTTGAGGTAAGTTGCATGTTATTTGCTCAACAACATGACATGTGGCAGAAACTTTAAATGGGTTAGTTAAAGAATAAATTTCTAGAGGTAAGCAATGCTTCAACCTCGTTTTTGTATTTGTTATACCAACTACATTGACATTACTATGAGTGGGTTCCAATTTAAGCAGCTGTGATGCCCTATTTGTAATAAAGGTCAGCTGAGACCCACTGTCAAGTAGGGCTTTAAGAATGATTTCAGCGCCATCCCGAGCAATAAGTTTCACCTTAGCTGTGGGTAAAAGGACATCATTAATATATTTACTACTTGCAGCTAATGATGCAGTTGACGCTGATCCAGACGTAGTGTCAGACACATTGTTATCCGTTCCACAATGCAGCAGGGTATTGTGTGCTTCCTTGCATGTCGCACACCTGAAGTGATACCTGCACTTTTTAGTGTGAGCGCATAAACATAGTTTACACAAACCCTTTTCACTGACAAACTTAACTCGCTGGTCTACATTTAATAATTTAAATTTATTACAAGTATGAAGCTTATGTTTCAACTTACAGTATAGACATGCAGGTTCCTGGGTAGCTGTATTGGCCACTAGTCTACCAGCAGCTTGCTCCTTCGGTGACTGGCGTTGCTGCCCGTGAGAGCACCCCGGGTCAGCATTCTCAAGCGCCAGTGCACGCTTGTCCATGTAGTCTAAGAAGGCTTCTATAGTCGGCTCTTCATCGGCGTTCCTCTCGAGTTGAAATGCACGAGAGGTGTACGCATCTAATTTACGATACAAAATACATAAAATTACAGCATCCCAAAACTTTACATTAGGCTCTAAGTTACTGAGAGCGGCAAGCATTTGTTTGACATTTGACACAAATTCTCTTAAGTTATTTGCCGTAGATTTTGATAGTGGCTTAATATCTAATAACAAATTGATGTGCTCATTTATTAATCTATGCTTATTATTATACCTCTTATTAATTATTTGTAATGCCTCTTTATAACTTTCACCAGTTACAGGTAGATTTTTAATTAGATCGAAAGGCTCATTTTTTAAATAAGAACGTAAATAATAAAGTTTTTGAACATCATCGAGGCACTTATTGTTATCAATTAGGGATTTGAAAAGGTTAATGAATGGTACAAATTCTGTAAACTTACCACTAAATGTTTCTATGTCGATCGGAGGTAAATTTAATTTGGGAACTGATTTTGGAGGTGAAGAATGGGCTTCGCTCGCACTAGCACGGCGATTGATCTCCATATCAATAGCCGCGATGATAGAATAGTAGCTGTTTTCCACCTGCTCGATCTCTTCCTTATCCTCTGAATGGAGTGATAGAATTTTAATGTTGTGTGACTCATATTGATTGAAAGTTTCAATTAATTTTTGCCTTTTGGCTAATAAAGTTTCTATAGAGGCACTACTAAGAGATTTCGAGCAACTAGACCAGGATTGTAATCTGGTTAGGCTACCTTTTATGTACCCACGTGCGGCGACTAACTCTTTTAACTCCATGACTTTTATCACTTATTTTATTTGTAGAATTAAGATAATTATAAAACTTATAGTCAAATACACTATTTTAAGCCGAACACTGAATCACAACGCGATACGGGTTTCAAATCAATAACACAATGACGGAGAAGGCGAGAACACGCGGCTAACAGAGGCGACGCTTGCGCTCCACAAGATGGCGGCGGGCGCTCGATCGCTCGACGCACGTTGCTGACGTTGCTCGCCCCGCCCACTTCGTCGTGTATATCCGTTGTCCGCACCGTGTCCCGGTTCGGTTCCACGAACTTCGTTCTTGAGGGATATCCTTCACGCGCCTCGCTATTTCAAAGGCCGAAATCCGATGCAATGATCATGAGTAGGTATTTATGTTGTCACTGCACAGCCGCACCAACTGGATTAAAATATCTGCTGGATAGGTTTTATGCTGGCTGGCCAAGCTTGATGTCTCGGGATGAAACTGATGTTAAAACGATGCAGTGGTGTTATACGTCTGCAATGCCGACGTAAACTTGCTGTATTTTTTGTTGTACTTTCCTTAAATCGGTGCTGCAGAGCCGCACCAACGGGAAACTGAACAACTGTAAGTGCTGGCTGGCCGAATCTTCCTATGTAGTCTGCAACGCCGACTGGATGACTAGGCCTACGCTTCCAAACGAAGGACCATGTCGGGGAGTAGGAGCCTTGTAGAATAAAGCACTTGTAAAATGGAGGCACTTTATTTCGGACACACACAACTGTGACAGAGTTAACTCCTTTCGTGGTGGCCCGAACGACGGCTAGATTGCTACTACTTTAGTGGTTCGTTTTGTGCGACTATGCGTATAGAGACGCGCTAGTGTTGTGAACGTCTTCAATCGACTAACTAACAATTTATATTTTAGTGTTGGGATTCCAACAGTGTTAACATGATTTTTACATAATGCAGAGACAGAATCGGTTTAAGCTTGTTAGAGGAAATGACAAAATGCATTGAAGCATTTAATTTAATGATACCGCAATTATACGATGCAATACATAATTCATTGGTTTAGTAAGAAACTCTGTCATAAACTTAAGAGATACAATAATAATGAAATAACATAAGCTGTTCTTGTCAAACGGAGAAAGAAAACATCGTGAGGAAATCGGCATGTTCTAGAACCAAAATTTCGGAGAGTCATGTGACATTTACCAACCCGATTATGGCCCACCCCTCACACAGAGGCCTGTGTTCCACTAGTGGGAACATTTATAGACATATAGATGATAATAACAAATAAGTCATTGTTAAAATTGTAAGATAATTTTAACCGTACCGTTTCTATAAACCAAAGAATGCCGTAAAATAGCTTCCATACGATTGAATCGATTTTCCAAAAACTGAATATAAAATTATGGAAAACAGGTGCGAATATTCCAAACCTTATTTTTAACATTTGATGAAAAATGTTAAACGGAATCGTGATTTAACATTTTCCACAAAACTCACACGTCTTTCATATCTTATACTTTAGTAATAGGATACCGATATTCAGTGCTCTGAAGATCAAGGTAAGCGTAAACACAAAAACATTCAAAGTAAACTTTACAATTTTTTGTTAGTTTCACCTGTAAGTTTTGGCAAAGACATCAAAGAAGTATTTGATAACCTGGCACAAAACAGTTAAAACTCTTTGAACAGATGTTAAAGAAACTATTCATCATCACAAGATGTTTGCAAAACAACCTGATTTCATCTTATCATGATCGAGTTTGTCAGTTTTGAGAAAGATCATGAAATGAGATTCTTCGAATGTCAAAGTCAGGTTTTGTTTTGAATTTATCTTGATAGGTGTTTTTAAAGGAGTTATTATTTATGCGTACGTCTTTTGCAAGTACGAAGGTATCCTGATACTTTGTCAGCCCAGGCCTTATGGTCAGTTTTTGGCTAGAAAATAATTAAGTTATCAGTTCAGTAGAAAGCTTTGTTTTCTCTTTCGATTTCGTTAGGGATAACAATAGCTAGGTACGATTTGTAAAGTTATACTTTTGACACGTTATCAATATAAATGTCAAACTAAATTAGATGCAGCATCATTTTAGTCACATGCAGAACATATAGGTAGGCATGTTATAAGTCTGCATTAACGTCATTATTTCAGGATAAAAACTCGTGAAAGTTCGCATTCAGAGTCTTTATGGTAATCAATTCTTTAAATTCTACAAACAGGCCTTTATCAACCACGAATCAGGGACAGTTTTCCCCAAAAAACTCCCAAAACCAGACTTTCTTTCTCCAAAAGCCTTAAGAAACAAAAGCCGGTCTTCCAGGACATGTCTGCATACGTTTGCATATCAATAGTAACGGGACTGATGTTTTTACGTCTTGTTGCGCGGGCGCATTGCTATGTGCAGCGCGGTGGCGGAGATCCACGATAGCGCGTAATGGTCGAAACGCGGACGAATGGACATTCTTTAATGTGCGATGTAATTTGTAAACGAATGTAGTAATAAAGGCACACTTACACGTATAAGATCTAAGATTAAGATTTCTTCTTCAATACCTCCTGAAGTATCTAAAATTATAATGTCTGGAATGTTCTCACTTCTCACTTTCCTCCTAACTGGCGGTTTAACTTTACTAAATTGAAAAACTATCACTGGTTCTATTCAGCATTTTAATCTACTGTTACTTTTGACGTAATTCCTGTTTTCTGTTCCTTAACCTACGAATTAAATTGTCAAAAGATATTAATGTCTTAATTTTGTTGGCCACAAAAAGTACTTTGATGTCACTCTCACAATGTTCATCTTTTTTTAAAACCCTTATCAAATCTGTTATCTCAATCATCGCATCACTTAAGCCAGCCCCGAGTTCTGAATAAGGGTGGCTCAATAAAATGTGCGACGGCTTTTTTCAACTGCTTGTGACCACCGATCAGAGATACCTCTTAAACGACCGCAATTAAAATGTTGCTATTGTCCATCAGATACTTTGATTTGAGTAACATAGTGGTTCAATTTGATGG
Source organism: Agrotis segetum (assembly GCA_036375495.1). Taxonomy (NCBI): domain Eukaryota; kingdom Metazoa; phylum Arthropoda; class Insecta; order Lepidoptera; family Noctuidae; genus Agrotis; species Agrotis segetum. The sequence goes on along the minus strand of JAQSVV010000280.1, from coordinate 2,042,766 downwards.
TACTATTGACAATTGATTCGATTCGAAACTGTGGTCTTTAAATCTCAAAGAAAATTCTGCCTCACAACTTCAACCAAGGAAATTGATTTTCTGCACACAATTTTTAATATCCTAAAACTAACAATACAAACAAAATTCTGGCCAAAATCCCATCGATGTGCATTCAATCGGAAACTCAGCGTCCATTCAAGCGTCAGATGAAGTTTTTTAAAACAATAAAATTAACAAAACGAAAGCAATGTTGCCATCCGGTTACGGTGGAATATTTACAATGAGTCGGGCATCGGGCTGGTTCAATTGTCTCGATTCTCGATTTATTTTTATTCGATTCTTGTCTCCAGATCAGCGAGTGGGAATGCGTGAAGCGTTCTCCAAGTTTATATTTAATGTTCACGTTTATTTGGGAAGCAAATTGGTCTTACGTTCTCAAATGAAGACATCGCTTTCTCATTTGTATTAATGTTTATCCTTCATGTTCTCGCGTTTCTTTCTTCGTTTTGAGTCATACGTCATAAATACTTATCCAGTCATCTGAAAGCTTGAGTTTATTGTATTATCATTTCTGTTTGTTGCTTCAGGTGCTTTTATTTTTGAATACGAAATGTCTTACTTATACTTTTCATTTCCTTGAAAATACAGTTGTACAGTTTCTCAATCAATGGGAGAAAAACCCATTAACCGATTTAAACAAAAACAACATTATTTTGCTTTAAAATTAATTGCCCAATAAATTATATAATCAGTAATTACTCGTCTTATCAGCACTTAACTTCGTCTTTAAGATTTTTATCGGTTATAACGTAAGAGTTAAACGATCTCGGATTAATTTTAAGTTAAACGTGGCTTTGGTCGTTCATACGGTAGACATTAAACTTGTGACACAAGAATCAACTTTCACAAAACTCTGTACTTTCATTGTTCTCCGACCAATTTAGTTCCAAACAGAATCTTACACTCATTTAATTACAAACTTTATTACAAAACAGTAGGGAACAGACTTGTGAGCTAACTGTTTTCTAATTGAAAACTCAAGTTGCCTCATGGAGCATTCCCTTTGCACTGGACATTATACATTTTTACGACGCTACCTTAATAGAACTGGCCATGTTTTTGTCTACAACCTTAATCTGGTCACCATTACAAACGACATTGCGCTCTCCTACTTTCGAAATAAGAGCTTTAAGAGTAACAGCTTCATGTTTGCCCGTCGGCGTTTTTGATTAGCAACCTTTAGTACGGCGAGAATTGTTTTAATCTCGTAACTTCATTATTCTGAGGACTTTAAAAAATGAACATCTGAAACGGTAGTGTTTTATCAGAAAAGTAATTAAAGCGGCAATTAACTCCTGTAATCTGTTGGGCTTAATATACTTTGATTAACTCATTAGCTTTGTGTTTTGGATCAGGAACAAATGAATCAGAATAAGACAAAGCTTGAAGCAATGATCTAAGTAACGATATGATTTTAGGAAATCAAGTAAAGGTATTGGTAATTTTACTGCAAATCGTAATTTAAAAAAAAATAGGCAAAGTTTTTAAACTCTACAGATGGAATCAGGTATATAAGCAACATTCGAGCCTTGAGGCTGGTGTCGGGAATCAATTTTTTCTATAATATTAAACGTTTTCAGTTTTCACCTTACAAATCACAACGGATCTTAAAGACAAGTAAATTACTTGATTCCTACTATTATTACAGACATACCTTAAAGCGGTCACGTTTTAAAACTTTTATTTTCACATTCGCCACCATATCCTTGCAGCCATTATCCAAGATTTTTCACACAATGCACCAATATTTTGCATTTACTTCGTGACAAAGAGCGATAGCTTTATAAGCGAGAATGGCGCCTGAAGGGAGCTGTCTCGTTGTTATTTATACAATAGCCCCGTAGCTCTGTATTGCTTGCCGATTTCTAGATGTTTCTCGGAAAGTATCGAGGAGCAATTTTGTCGAAGCTTGAGTTGAGACATCAGGTGTACCGGTTGAATGGGCTGTCTATGGAAGGGCAACTCTTGTTATTTGTCAAAAACCACTTTCGTATTTTTGTTGATAATTGTGGAAGGAAATAAGATTGAAAAGCTACTGTTCTACTTCGAATTATACCCGAATTATACCCGAATTTAACCAACAATAAACCTTAAATTGTGTCGCCTTCATTACACACAAGATAATTCAATGTACGTAAATAGAACATTGAATTAGCTTGTGCTTTTTATACAATCTTCTCTATTATAATCTGTAAGTGTTAATCCAAGAACATTAAAAAAAAAAACAAAAACACGAAATACATTCCTACAGCAAGCTACGCCTCCCCCATATCATTTTACACCAGATATTAGTTGGCGTAAAGTTTTGTAACGGAGCGTGCCTCAGGGCAGTATCCTAGGCCCAGCACTGCTTGCAATCATATCATCTGCGGCCAGCAATCACCAGTCGTTTTGTTTGCTTGCTCTCCCGCCTCAGGACGCAAACCCGACCAAATTATCTGTTAGGATATACTGGTATTTTCGTTTCACATTTTAATGTAATTTTATGCTGCAAGTAATGCTATTAGAGTTAATTTTATTATGAATTTCTCGTCGTCATCATCAATCATGGCACTAATCCATCATTCACGTAATAAATGTGTGATAAATGAATGTGCAATATAATCAGTACGTTCTAAACTATTACTTAACGATGTTATTAGATAAATCATCGTTAAACACCTGCCTCTAGGCACGATAACATCGTTTATGTGAATACATATTTCATCAAGCATGTTTTATGCATAGCTTTCTAAATAAAAATCATTCGAATCGCAAGAAATCTCATATCTATAAATAAACCACCCTTCTCTACAAAATATCGTCGATATTTCCCTCAATTCTTCTTCCTGGCTTGTATGTATAAATCGCGCGCATCGCCTGAGGCCGAGCGATTGGGCAAGCGGCGCACGAGTTCAGATAATTACACCAGTTTGCATGTCAGAAGGATCTTCAATGATGGAAATCTGCTGTATGTGCGGAAAACTACACCAGTTCCGATTTTTTGTAACATCATGAAGAATGTTTTAACAATCAATATAGGTTATATAATTTTAATCAAATGTCGCTTCATATTCACTACCACAGTCGTTGTATATGTCTTTTTATCGATTTCAATAAGTATCCTTAGAAGCAGAGTTCATTATTTCGTAATAGAGATAAAACTTTTACTTTGCTGCGTGAAGAGCGCGCGGTACAAACTTGTAGCCTCGCCGCTATTACTTGCCGCCTCGGCGAGATGCCGCACATTGTTAAAACTTCTGTCTACTATTGCGAATGTGAATGGATTTTTTGGTCCACAAGTGCTAATATCTTTGTTTGGTTTTGCTTTTATAGTTCACTGTCAATTTCAATACCATTTTGATTAATGGGTATTTCTTTAGTGATCATTAATTTCCTATTAAGTTCAATTACGCCACTAATTGAACTTAAATTTTGCAAATCAAAAGCCATGCTGTCAAAATTAATCATATTAATGATTTCGCAAACGAATAGCTCAAATAATTAATATTTATAATAAGCCGTTTGCGGACGCCACCCACTTAATGCGTGCAATGGTCGCCATATTTAAATCCTGGCTACAGAGTACAATGTTTCAATTTAAATAATAATTAATCGATGCCACCGGGCATGTGTGATTGCGAAATATTGCTCGCTCCAACATCACAGCTTAAAATACTGCTGTCTCAAGATAAAAATATGGTAAATTACCTTATGATTAAGCAGATGTTTATAGATTATTAATTAGTACACAAATAAGCGGGGAGATGTGAGAAAGATAATGAGTACCTACGAGTTGACTTTTACTGAATGGGGAAATAAATCGTTGTGTTATGGGCTCGATTTGCATGTTCGATGTGGTTATGTGAGAACATTGCTTTCGGATTATTGCGTGAAAATCTCACGTTGAGCATAACATAGCATGGTGCACCGAGCTTTGTACGAGCCCCAATCGTCGAGTGTTGCTGCCGTTTGAAGATTAGTTCACTTGGTGCATTATTGGTCATGCTTTTATCGCTCTATTGCAGTATCTACAAACATTGCACTCAATGGTTTTGCTTGCAAAAGTCCGTGAGCAAATAAAATACCTTAATATCATTTATTCATCAATCAAAAATAATATAATTTAAATCAATTTACGTATCTCCACTGCGCAAATTGAAGTTGAACTAGACAGCAGGCTAGCTCTTCATTTTATATTTATTATAAGTTATTATTCAATGCCTGGGGCTTTCCCATTTCCATCCATCAGAGTGCAATCTTTAATCTGCTGGGCACACTGTAGCCAACCGTTAATATATCATAAAACACCCACACGCCATGAAATATGAACGATATTTTTAATCCGTAGCTTTAAAATGGATAAAATGTTCTTGAAGTGCATTAATTTTGGTATTATGCGGTTGCTATAAGTCTCTAAGCTTTTTTTATAAATTTTTGCTGTGCAATGTTATCTGTTTTAATATTCTGTGCTGTAATCGCTGCTTAGCACGACACCAAAAGGGTGCATTGGTAATATGAAGAAATTCCACACATAATTAAAAAAAAAATGTATACAAACAACGTCTTCCAGTTATTGGTATATAAGCACCGCCAGATCTTGGTCATTCTATGGCTATATTAGTAGTTCTAGAGACATCAATAGTTTTGGCACTCTACCGCTGAGTCGTTAGATGGGGCAGCCAAATAGCCTCACTTTACAGGGTACAGGGATTTGTAGTAAGCTTTTAAGGGGAATACATTGCTCGATAACCTTGAAGATCTAGCCTTTGTATCATTGTTTATAAATAAAGCGCCCTCTGCTGACAGAGAATCATACTACAACATTTTACTGATGATTATTCAAGATTACAGATGCGACGCAATATCGTACAGTATTTGCCTAATTAATTCGGTCTCTGAGAGGCAATAAGGTTTAAATGATGTACAAAGTTATTTGTGTCCAAACTCACACACGTATTTTTTTTTGTTTGATATGAATACTTATAATTATTTTTTAAACGCAACAAACTGAAATATATACTTGTTAGGTGAGGATAGAAGCTCTTATGATGACCAGGTTTTGCGCCCAACGGTTCTCAATAATGGAATTAGATCAGGAAACATCAGTTTTCAAAATTTGCCTTTTTGATCACGGTTGCTACTACACAATACAAGCTGAAGGTCTGATGATGACCAGGTCAGTGACCAACGGTTCTCAATAATGGAATTAGTCAGGAGACACATTTTTTTTATAGTAAATGCATTAAAGGATTTGTCTACAAACTTCATTTAACCGAGCGTATTTTAAGGGTTTGAGCGTTGTAATCCCCTTAAGGTTATAGTACTAATTACTGTGCATCGTTTTTCAGAAGATTAATAAATATACGTAGAGTATAAAAATTCAAACGTATAGCATGAAAATATTGTGATATTATGTTCCCTTGATGAAATTTTATATTCATTTGTGCAGACAAAAATAAACACGAAATATCACAGAAAACGGAAATTAAATAAATTATGTTCTGAAACGAACGAAAATTTGAATGGCGTTTTATTATTAATGCGATATCTCAACGTGATTAATATTATTGCAGTAGGAAACGTTAAAAATAAAATTCACGAGGAGTGCCATCGACAAACTTCACTTTTTAACATCGCGTCATGTATTTTTGTAGAGCCAAAAATATCTGGTGTACGATAAAAATATAATAAAATATTATCGTGTACGCTATAACAGTACAGAGTGTGATTTTATGAATCATCCTCTTTACGTGTAAGGGTTGCTATCCTTTCACAAGAACAACAGTACCTAAAAAAACAGAAATGATGTCATCGCAAGCAATTTCATCATGGCGGCAATCTATTTTTTACCGCGATTTTTCTTTACACCGTTTTTTTTTTTTAAAAAAGACTTAATGCCATTTATTCACAACTGGGAAAACGAGCGTTTTTCTTGTAACAAAGCTGACAACCCTCATTCAATCCAGTCTTAATAGTCCATGACATCTGGCAGTCCACCAACGCAATGGAGCATTACGGTCTCAACGAGATTTCCACGCTTCATTCATGCGGCCCGTACCTAAAAAATGTCAGGAGAGCGCGGCCACGGCATCGCACCATTCATCCTAACCTAATTTCGTTTGCAACGGTCACTGGCCTTTTAGCGATGTTCTTTACGGGTGCTAGATAATCTAGCGTGAATTACTGGATTTGCTAGATCGAATGTTAAAGCTCTAGTTATGCAATTCGAATAAAAATTATACTTAGACAAGGCTTTAGTGTACCTACGTAAATTAAATAAGTTGCAACACTGAACATTTCACAAAAAATTTTAAACGATCATGATTTAAGGACAAACGGAAATCTTTTTGCTCTTCAAATATGTTTCACTGCTTAACTTGACAACTTTTAATTACTGGAGGAAGGCAACAGAACTTAATACAAAGTGTTACCCGAAAGCGACTTTTCTTGTGAAACATGACACGAGCTAATACAATCCTCGTCAATTTCTCAAACAGACGCAGAACTGTCTAAACAACTAGAAATTATTTAGAATATTCCAATGTTCTGTCTCAGATTGTTGTGACAAATCTTCAGACAGAACACTTCTTCAATCGCGACCATAGACCACCTATAATGGTAGCCATACACCATACTGCCTATTTGTCAATTCGGCATAAAACTGCCAATTTGCTCAAATAGAATTGAACGTGTATGGGGGTGGAATGCCAATTTGATGGCATGACATGCCAATTTTGATAGGTCATCAAATCGTTTTTGACACAACGTCAAATCGGCAGCAGTGATGCCATCTTAGCAACTTCATAGATAGTTAGCTAATTTTATAAAGGTGCTAGAAAAAAAGCTAAAAAGTGTAACTTGTGGCTAAACTTTTTAGCTACTTTTCTACAGGGACGGTTAGGCCACGTTCACACGGTGATTATTTTCCCGTATACCGTACACGAGATTTTGTCGATTAGAGTTGACCAGTTTTAGGACAACTTTGCACGGTACACGGTAAAATATTATATTTCTCAAACACGGGATTTTCCCGTATGAACGCCGTTTAAACTATTTTTAAGTTTTCATTTGTGAACTGTTATTACTGCTCTATTCGATAAAATCTTGTATACAGTATACGGGAAAATAATCGCCATGTGAACGTGGCCTTACCAGGAAAACTGAGGCTTTTCGCACATGGATCGCATGTACACTCGTAAAAAAAAAGAGTTATTCATTTTATTTTAAACCAAAATACGATTGAAAACTTGAGAGGTGTCAAGGGACCACGAAAGCAAGTTAAAAAAAGGTTCATGCTATTTTCGACCTTATTGACATTTATGCAAACACCTGATTTTAATGAAGGAGCAATGTTAACGAATGAGAATGTGAGAAAAACAAACTAAATTTTAAATGTCGATAAGGTCGAAAATCGCTTGCACCACTTTTTTTAACTTGCAATCCTTAAGCAAATGTTTTCCGACCTTCAAGCGATTTTCGACCTTATTGACAATGATGCAAACACCGGATTTTAATGAAGGAGCAATGTTAACGAATAAGAATGTGAGAAAAACAAACTAAATTTTTAATGTCGATAAGGTCGAAAATCGCTTGCACCACTTTTTTTAATCTAATTCGATAGTCTCATGATGAAATGAAAAGGTGCTAGAAATTGTAGCTGTCGTCACCGAATAATAGCCAGATCTAGTTGCTGAGTTGGCATCACTGGTGCAGATTTGAAGTTGTGACAAATCTATCGTATCGATAGGCAGGATGGTGTATGGTGTATATGGACGAACTGCCGATTTGAAACAATTGCAAGCGTCAAATCTATCGTATCGATAGGCAGGATGGTGTATGCCTACTATAATACTTTTTCTCGTTTCCCGCCCTTATGACCCAAGCGCCACTTAAAGATGACAGCTCAAATTACGCGACGCGCATGCGCTCAACAATTAATGAGCTCATTTCGCGCGCTTTTTATTTATCGTTCGGATATTAGTCTGCGCTTAAAGGAACCGGTGTAATAATTTGTATTTACATGCACGTTTGTCATTTTTATTTCGTATTGCGTTGCGTGTTTTTCTTAGAAAGTTTTACTTGGTGTATGATGATTTAAGAGCCGAGTGTAAAGCTATGTGATTCTGTTGCGAATAAAGCTTAATTAATATTCTGTGTTATTTGTTTCAGGTAATAAAGTAGACAACCAAAACTCTTCAAGACATTACACGCCTGCGAGAGATAATGAGAAGATGTAGGTACCTACATTACATAAAACCCTACCTAATTATTTAAGGCACATCATTGTGAAAATAATACGTAGGTACTACTTACATAATAAAATAGGGTTGACTAGGAAGACCATGCTAAAACGCCAATCTGATTTATTTGCGGATCTAGTAGTCTCGTAGCCAAGACCATAATGTACCTACTTAAATATTTTTTACGTATACCTACTTCGTATTTGAAAAGTTTCTGGCAACATCAAAATGTTATCAGTTAAAAAACTCATTTTAAAATCTCCGCGCAATTTCCGCGAAAAAATTAAGTTACGTTTCGTTACATCCGTGATTCCCTCAGTTGTAAGTTTTAAGTGAATTAGAAACGAAACTTTGTTGGAAAGTCTCGTTTTACAAAAGTGAAGTTTGTGCGTGCGAACGAAGTGCGTAGCGAATCGGACCGCGACGGAACGAATAAAACAATGACCCGCCCGGCCTTGTGCACAGGGTTACCAGACCTAAAAAGAGGATTATTTTGTTTTGGGATTAACTTAAAATATGTTAGCAGCTGGTAGTTTAATATAGACTACGCTTACGAAATGGCGCGTTCTGTTATAAGAATCTGCAGAAAAGCTAATTTTTTTCTTCTGTTTGTCTTGGATGGCAACTAGGTATCCATTTTACTGTCTGTAATAGAAGAAAGCAATTTTCATTTCACACGAACATTCCACAACCCTAAACACGTCAATAAATTCTAACTTTACAACTCAGCAAGTGTATTTTCTAGATATTATTGCAGGAACAATAAAATAGGCTGAAAAATGTTATGAAACGCTTTCACGTGGGAATAAAACCTTGTTTATGGTTTTAAAAGTAAAGCATCGTTTAGTTTCGCGATACTAAACGATCTTTTTTTTTGAACAAACATGTTTTACAACTCTCCTACAAAGTGGAACATTAAACATACGTTTGAAGAATTGCTAAACAAGTTTTGACGGAGCTCTTTTACTGAAATAAATCAATAGAGAATGAAAGTAAGCCAATTGTACTCGGAAGCTATTTTAAATGGAAAAGACAATGTTAATATGTTGCCAATGTAAAATTTACAATTCTGTTTAGTAGGTATTAAGCACTCATTATAGTTATGATGTTAATACATATAAGTAAAAGAAAGACATTAATATTTAAGCAATCTAAATTAACTTTATTACAAATTAAACCAAGATTTTAGCCTGAGTTTGTTTGTGAACAAAATTAATAAAGTAAACAAGTACAAACTTAATCACACTCCTTTTAAAACAAACTGTGCAACCCAAGTACGTACTTACATAACAGGACAAATGGAGAGAATTTATAGTGCATTTTACCGCCAAAATCGGATCGAGTACAAAATGGCGACGATTTTTTGGCGGGAACTAACAACAGATCCTTATCGCCTCTCAAACGAATGGAGGCAAATGACAACATTAAACGGAATTATTGCAGCATTATTTTGTAATGTTTTTCTTTGGAATTTAAGGAAAATTCTAGATTTTTAGAAATATTTTCTTGTCATGCTAATATTTTTAAGGTAAGAATTTTAATTTATCAAAGAAGTCATCCCTCATAAGTTTTTCTAATTAAACGACGCTTGAACACTCACACATTTCCAGGATAAATATAAAAATGTATTGGTTTTGGTACTTACACTATATGTATACATTTTTGTTTCTTTAATACACTTTAGAGTTTTACTCTTTAATAAACAGATTTCATCAAACAGATATGGCAGTAAGTAAATAAAAAACCAGAAATCACTTTATTTATATCAGAGAAATACGATGACAAACAGACACACGTCCCCCTTGCGTGTAAGTAAATAAATGGTAATGGCCGGGGTAGCCACCCTTAGGGAGGGTACATTTAAAATACTTTATCTTTAAAATAAAAAGCATGTCCCGCCCGAGGCCAGCCACGGTATCTGTCTGAATCTGCCTTATTTTACAATGGGACACAAAAACATCTATAACTCCATTTTCTATTTTACATTTACGTTGAAACGCGTCTGGCTTCTGACATTTTGTTTTGTTTTTCAGATGCTACAAATCATTCTTTTGTTTTGGTTAATTACCTTCAGTAAAAGCTATGGAAATTTGATGTTACAACAGTAAATACAAAGCAGTTGGAAAATGTAGTTAAAAAGCTAATGCTGTGGCACTAGGTACTTCTAAAACAGTTGGTAAAATAAACATACTTATTCAATGTCAGGAGTGAACTTATCAGTACCTAATAATAAAAGTGATAGACTACAGCAGTTTTATCTAGAGCTAACTAAATGAAAGCAAAAACACACCGATCAATTCAAATAACCTTAGGGAAACAACTGGGAAAATTAATGAACTTTAAACTTTTGATAAACAAGAAGAAAACTTTCTCCGATATTATCCAGACAAAAAGACGTCTTTTGATGATAATAAATTCAATTGATCAACAATAAAGTTTGTTATGAAACTTCCATCGAGTCTGAAATCTTAAGTTTGATCTACTTACTCAAGCAGAAAGATTTTACAAGGTTACTTATACGCAAAAAGCCTGTGACGCAAAGACTATTCCGAAAGCAAATTTTGAAAAAAACTGCGTCACGGAAAAACGTTTAAATATGGAATGAAAGATTCAACCTCTTTTGTGAGGCTGCGATAGCTTAGTTTTTTTTATCGTGGCAAAATCTACAAATGGGTCCTGGAACTCAGGGCAGAGCGGGAGGGACTGTCAGACTTGTACTGACTAAAATCCACGGTGTCCCTCAGTAGCCCTATAAGTACCGGAGTCGAATCCCGGCAGGCATTGGCCCTCTAAAAAGGTCGTCCCCCGTCATTGAGCTGACACACTTTGAGGCGCGCGTGGCACGCCGTCGACCCGGGCATGGTCCATGGTCAGACAGCGACTTGCCTATTACTCGCCGTTCGAATGACCACGATAGCTTAGTAGGTTAATCGTCTGGAGAACTTATCCAGAAAGACAGGTTCGACAATCGCAGTCAAAGTTTTCACTCCAAAAAAATCTTTTTAAGTAAGGCCAATATGAATCCACTTGCTATCTTTGCTCAATGTGCCTATAGTCAATCTTGCCCAACCCTTCGGATAACAACAACGAGGTACATTATGCACCCTCTCATTTTCCGGTCAGGATCTGGTATACTGCTAATGACAGTTTGTTATCAGTTCGATAAGCCGTTTTTCCGGTAGCAGCATGGAGACTGGATATGTGCCAGATTAGTAATGGCTAAAGCATCGCCCCTATTACATCCCCCTATCGGGACTGGAACAAAACTGGCTAAATATGGGTCTTCTTAAGGTAAACGGGTAACTTTCGGAGCAACGTCTTTTTGTATTAAGACCTCGTAACAATTGTCGCGGTACTAACGAGCTACGTGACTCCGGAACGTAGAGGGCTATTGAATCACACCGTGGGATTTTAGTCAGTACAAGTCTGACAGTCCATCCTGCCCTGCCCTTTTATTTTTTTTTCCTCCGTCCTTTAATAGCCCTTTATGTTTCGGGATCACGGTAATGAAATAAGTCCCGCAACCCCGGCAGGCTCTCTAAAGGCGCATCCACACATGCCGCCGGGTTATGCCGCCGGGTTTCAGACCGCCTTGAAAACATAAACAAACTAAACATGAGATATTGTTTCATTGCCGGCGGCACGGCCGCCGGGCATGTGTGGATGCGCCTTAAGAGGGGGCCCCGTCATTATGCTGACGCTCTCTGAGGTGCACGTGGAACACGACGCGCCGTTGACCCTGGCATGGTCCATGGTCGAACAGCGAGTTATCCTGCCCTGCCCTGGGAGGACTCAATTCATGATTTCACCACGCTAAAAAAATTACTTGTAAGAATAAGAGTCAGTTCACACCCAGATGCGACACGAGGATCTCGGAAATTTGTGAATCGCTTTATGTACACTTAAGTTCCTAGTATGCTCTATTGAAATGTGCACTCAGCGACGCGTCAAGGTGTGAATTGACCCGAAGAAACATTATTTTTCATACATACATTCTGAATCTTTGAGTTATTATCGCAGGGAAAACGATTCGTTTTCGTCTAGGCAGAAATGTATTTACTTCTAATGATTGAACACATGTCTTTCTGAGAAACTGAAAATCGTGATATTCCGTGAATTGGGCGCTGAAATAAATCCGGTAATTTGTCAAGATTACTGTCCGAGACAAATTATTGCTGATTCTTTGAGAGCTAATTTTAGAGAAACGGCTGTTAGCGCTAACTGGTTTAGTAACTTCAGAATGGAATGCAAAATATGGTAGAAAAATAAATAAATATCATGTTAGGTGAATAATATAAAATAATGGTAGAATATTATTTTCTTCTTTAAACGAAACTACCATTCAACAATAGATTGTTCAAATATTTTGAACACGCTGTACTGATCAGCTAACCACACCACCTACTGTTAAAGTACCTATACATATAGCATTTCCGGGTAGTATGTAAGTATAGGAAGAGAATGAGTTTCACCATCCTTTTGTTTATAAATGACTGTTTTCATAACGATGCCAGAAACCAAGATCCAGCCTTAACCGACCGAAATTATGATTCTTCATGAGAAATATGGAAAGAGATCTTCGTGCAATGAGGATACACATCAGTAGCAAAGATTACCTGGTTATTAAGATGGATGATTTAAAGTAATAAGCCCTGTAATACCGAGTGCAATGAAACTGGTACTGTAATATCGATATGTCGAATGTCAAGCTTACCCCAATGACCAACTTATCCATAAAAGATTCGCACTTTATTCTGCAGCTTAAGAAAACAATATTAATGCAGCAGAGGAGCATTATTACCTGCGAAGCGTCGCCTGCGCATTGAATCCGGCACTTTATCAAGATAACTGTCTTCGTGAGTAATTTTCAGTGATACGCGACCGACATTGATCAATCGATTTTTGTACACAAATCGATACCGGCCGAGAATCGGATCGCGTCGAATCGAACTTTGGCGTAACATCTTGATTTATTCGAGTGATCCGCGATGTTACGGCGCATTATGGCCCTGTTTAAAGGTCACAGCGTATCCTTTTCTTTATTTGTGGTTGATGTAGTTTATCTGACGACAAATGGATAAGTTTCTGCGAAACTGGACGTATGTTGTTTTATGGTCGGCCAGTCATCGTAATTCGTGAATTTTTATGGGATCTCCCAACGATTTCAACACTGAATTCACACGTTTTTGTGCTGTGATTCATCATACGCCTGTAAACGTAAAAAAAGGTAAAACAAACATAATTTTGTGTGAAGAGTGGACGAATAGCTATCAGTTTGTGCCCTATTCAATTTTCTCATCCCTCACCGAATCAAGCAAACACATAAACAAAAACGCCCCTAATATGGAACACAAACACACTCAAACCCTTTATAATCCTTAACGCTCAGCAGACGTATAATTACTAATTAAATAATTAATTACAAACGGTATCCTATTCGGGGTGTAATTCGCAGGCGATCCGAGAATTGAACCCTTTCGCCCCCACTTGGGGTTCATTCGGGGCATTTGATCCACTTGAGTTGTTACAAAACAACTTTAAAACGAGATGATTGGGAAGCCTATTGTTTACATAATTACTTTTGATTTTGAATATCATTTTTCGTTTAGGTATTTGTTCGTCGTTTGCTTTGAGTTTGAAAGGTCATCTCTAATTTCTAGACTCTATTGTTGTTTCTAGGTATTCTGTCTAAAGTTAGATTTTAAATTAAGTTTATCAATATCCTATTTCCAATTGAGAAACCCAGTAGGTACCTCCGCTAAAAGTTACAACGATTATCAATTGTTGCTATATTGTTGGAATGCAACATCATTATTATTTGTAATTTATTATCATTCTTTTCTTTTATGAAAAACGTTACCCACAATAAAAATTTGTCTTGTATCCTGGGTGCGTTTACAAAGATATAAAAAAACATACACAAACGCCAATACCCGGAACAACTTTTTACAAGTAGTAGATCAAATAAATATTTGCTCTGTGCGAGAATCAAACACGCGGCACGCAGCGCTGCTGTGGAATCGCTCCGCCACTGCGCCAATATGCAGTCAAATTAAGGCTGCTTTACAACGTAATACAAAAACATGTATTAGCATTTATCTGACTGTAAATCCTATTGGGTATTATTTTTATGCTTTATGTATAACTAAAAACAATATCTGTAATATTATGTCCGACCCTTTCAATGGCTACCCGACATTGTAATACGTCCTCAGTCACATCTAACCGCGACACTAAACATATTTCCCCAGCACTTTTACAGTCCACTGAAAGCAAATAAATTGGCACTTAGGTTTAATATTATTTCTAGTACCTTGGGTGATATTTGGCTTTGTCTGACGTGCCTGTAGGATCAGCAGAAAGTGTATAACGAGCTCATTAGTGCATGTCTACAAACTTGCTTTAAAAATCGTAGTGCGTACCCCAGGGGAACAGTCGAGGTGGCTAGTTAAATAAAAAGAAAGAGTTTGAAGAGAACGTTAAGGGTGGCGTGAGTAGGCTGAAAAAAAATTGTTTTCTGACCGCTCCATTTTTTTTTTAAATTTAATCATCATCTGATTGAAAGTTGTTACTAACTACTGCGTGTAGAGCATTTGGTGATCTGTTGCCAACATTTATACAAGTTGTTTTTATAAAATTATGTATGCTAGTTTGTAAGGTATATGTCTATGGGCCAATGTAGACTGAATATAAATAAATAAACAAAAAAAAAAAAATATGTTGAGTTTGAAGAATTAATGGTGAGTCCAATTACACTAGCAGCAAATACTCTTCAACCCGAAATAAGGCAGTTAAAAGTTCCTAGTCCTATTCCCTTTTACGAGCCCATTTCCAAGAAATTACTTCTTCAACAGAAATTACATCACTACCAACATTACCCTGCACTATAACCCTTTCAGAGGCACTACCGCACAACCCTTACATGCGAAAGCGAAAGCACATCCCTACAATCGAACTTAACTAATCACATCTTCGCATTAGCACAGACAGCCCTCAGACCGCAGAGGGGGGGTGAACTGAGGAGGGGGCGTTGGGGGTATTCGCTTTGAGTTAACACTTCACTGCTCGATTATACGAATGCGAGTTATTCGACGGTAGTAAAGCACAGACACGGTAATGACGGCTGGTAATGAGGTGGTGTTCGTATAATGATATTACTCGTGTTTTTTCGGTAGGTAAAAGTAAGGATTTTTGCGAGGTATGCAGTGTTTACAGGAATATAAACCCTACATGCTCTGTCATAGAATTGAAGATGTCACACTCACACTTGTAGAGGCAATGCAGGAAGGGTTTTATAATGCAAGTCGTTTCTACTTAAACATAATGTTTCAATTTCGTTCAACTATATTTTTATGTTAGGAATAAAACGGAAACTGAAAAAAGTGTGTCAACAGGATATAGAATACCTACTTTTAGAATTGAATATTTGGGTTTTTATTGGGGCAGATACGATAACATTAGAACAAATCCGTGTGGGAAACGGAAGCGCATCACTCCCACTGCAGCAGTCAAATGTTATAAAATGTTATTAAACTGTGTCAACCGTGCCGTTTCGTGCGAATATCTTCAGAATTCCAGATATCCCATATTACATATTAAAGTGTTCCATGACCGATTCATTAAATAGGACCAGCCTATCTCTTCCTAAGCAAAGCCCCTTGCACCACAAGTCACAACACTCGGCCTCCTCAAAGTAATATCGCTATCACAATGTTTGTTCATAATGGCGGTAATGACATTTGTGCAATGCGTCCCCTGCAGCGGGAGCGACGGTAATGAGCGAGATTGTAATGATATACTGCGAGAGTTTTACGGTATGAGTTTGTACTTTTGATGTATTTGTATGCTGAAAATGCACCTTTCAGAATTTGAACGTTTGTAAAGTTTTGATGTCGTTTTTATGATTACGGTTTATGTGTCATTTTTTTAAGCCCGTTTCCTTGTTCTTACACTCACTTTCGTGAAACATGAGCATTGACCTAGGTTTGATTTTCAGATCGGGCGAACTGTTATTTGGTTTCTAGAAAAAGGTCAGTAATTGACCAGATTCGGATTTTATTATATGTAGCCTTACCCATTCTATAAATTAGGTTATGTTAGTTAGTTCGTTTCATAAAATTTATTGACCTGATATTAAAGCAATCACAGAAAGTGTTCTACAATGATCGATACTACCACTTTCCTTAATTATAGTTTAATGGTCGATAGTTCTTTTAAATTATGATGATATCCTTAGGAAACATCGTAGTTGTAGGCGGTAGTAATCATGTTTTTTTTTTTGGTAGAACATCATGAAATGGGTCTGGTGGTGCAGAATGGACTCTTAAACTCGTATTTACAAAAAACGATATTATTAGGACACTCAAAAAGACCTTCAAAAGAGAATATCATCAACTAATGGGGATGGCAACTAGGAAGCGAATGGCGCTAGTATAGCTAGTTCCTAAGCATCGTCATTGGTTCAAATCTTATAGGTACACTTCAAAATAGTACTGCGTCATTGGTCGGGTTAGGACTTAACTATGGTCGCGCCATCTACAATTAGCTTTGACCGGCCTTCCCCATTGTAAATCAGGTCTTATCCTCCTCTACTAGGAAATGGCACTCTCATTACCCTCCACAAATACCTCATAGATAACCAAACCAGTCTCCTTCACATCATTATCTTGAAAAACACCTGTCATATTTCCCAAGTGACAACGCACTCATTACCCGAGGGTTAAGTCATTCATATCCTCGTCGGTCGCAGATGGGGGGTTGACAAACAACCTGATGACGTTTCCATGTATTTCGATGGTATTGTCGGGTGTACGTAGTTATTAGGATTTATTGGTTGGGCTTAGGGAAGGTGATAAGCCTGGTTTTAGAATTTATGGTGTTCATTTTATTGCGTTAGTAATGTAAAGGGATTTGCATGTTAGATTAGGGTGACAGTCATGTTGCAAAATGAACATTTGTGAAGGTTGTAATTTTTGTTTATATCAAAATATAAATCTGCTGTATTCGTTGCTATATACTTGAATTCGTTATATTCAGATTAGCCATATAACAACCTGCTATTCAAAGCACCAAATACGATATATACGAGTATCAGGGAGTTTTAAGACTCTAAAATGATAATTAGTTTTAATTTTTTCTGTATTTAATTAATAGTCCCTCTAAATCTAGGATTTTTTCATGGTATGGTATTATATGTAGCTATACTTAAATTTTCAGGCAAATTCCTATCAAATTACGAAATATAAACGTGAGTCCAAACTTTTCCAAGTACATACCACAGTTCCTTATCCGCCATCACACACGACCTAACCCCGCGGCAATCCAATCAATAATAAAGTCACATTAGCCGCTGAGCCGGCCGCCCACTCCTGCGCAGCCGGTGACTGATTGCTTCCGACGCACGCATGCGCGTCGCGTGTTGCCAGCGTTAGCCAATCAATACGGGAAATGTTGCCATACTACTGATAGCGATAGATACGATACATTCGTTATGCGTAATTGGGAGGGTTAATTGAATTAAAATGTTTAGAAGGTAGCTCTATTTTGGTGTCTCGCGCTAAGGAACTTGAATGTAATAATGCGGAGTATGGCAGGCTTTTATTTTTTCTTTGTAAAATAATCAAATGAGACCTCCCCGCACTGAGTGGAGCGAAACGGATTGTCAGACTCATACCGATACCTCAAAAACGACCGCCCAGGTTGCCTAACAGTAGTTCCGGTGAGGGAATAGACGACTTGATAGCTCTGTGTTTCTTTCCCACACTGTTTTACTCTGGCTTTAAGACGCCACCACCTGTTCCTTTGGTTGCCCGTTCTGTGGTGCCCTGTAGGCTTTATCGGATAGGCAGGATTTTCTTGATTGGAGACAACACGGACACATTTACCAATAGAGTCTAACTAACCCCGGATCTAGAGGTGAAAAACACCTATAAATGAGTGTCCAAAGCGGTAACCGCACCGGATATACATTAAAATATTATAACAAAGGATTCTAGTTCAGTAATTAAGTAATTAATACCAGATCAATGGCCGTATTACTCGTTATCGTAATAAAACTCCAACTTAATTACTAGTCAATAGTTCGATACTCTATTACTTTTGCCTTAATTTCGATATTAGTCAGATCCGTGCCTACCCAACTTGTATGTGCGGTCCGGTATCGACTGTAAATATCTATTTAATTTGAATAATAACCGCTGGAAACATTATCTAGCTAACTCGTAATTACTGACTTAGGGCTGGCTCATGTATGCGGACGGTGAGTAATGACTCGCCGTCGGATCATGGACCATGGAATTTTAAGGATTTTTTCGAAGGAATCTGGATTTTTATCACTAAGAGTCTAACCGGCCACGATACTCAGGGCTGAGGACTCATTTGATGGTTTTACCAGTAATTAAAAAAATATCTGGTTTACATTATTTAAATATATCCCGCCCTGCATTGGGTGGGAGGACTCATTCGATAATTATAGCACGACGAAAAAAAGGTGAATTGTGAAATGTTTCTCAGACTGCATTTTCCCTAATTAACTCTTGGTCACAACTAAATAAATGCCTAAATAAAAACCAACTGTTGAATTTTCAATGCTCGACTCACCATCAGTAAGTTGAAATTCCAACGATACAAAATGTTTCTAGGCATTTGAGTATTTGTTGGTGTTTATGAAAACGGGCTGGTTACCTTGTTACTCCAGTCTACTCTAGCCTTATCTAATATGTTGCTGAATAACATGTAGGTAAAGATAATTTGTACAGACATATCAAAGCTGAGACGACTATATCTTTGGATTTTAGGAGTGGTCATGTCACACGTCATGTTGTTTAGGCGAATGCAAGTACCGCAACACAAAATAGATCTAATGCGAATGCTAATGCATCAACGGTAACTTCGACGATGCATTAGTAATTGGCTTGTGTTTAAACACCACCCAAAAAAAAAACTTATTTTACTACCAAAAAAATTCTAAACGGTTACTAAAATAGATAAATGGTCACCAAATAACGTTTCCTAAGTAATAAAGAAATAAACCTTTTATGTGTAATAAAAAAAAACTACCTACGCAGGTTCGACGAAGAAAGCGAGTTTTACATTTGGTGACCATTTATCCATTTTGGTATACAAAAAGAATTATTGATGCGCATTTAAATTTTAGCCTTAGTAATTACAGGAGCCTTACCACGCGGTCTAGATTAGACTGGGGGAAAGAGACGGGGCTTTACCATCTCTTTCCCACAGCCTAAACTGGATCGCGTTAAGAATTGAAGGTTGTTAGGACCACCAATATTAATAGGTAATGCCCATTTGCACATAAAGACTGATCTGAGTTGAGTGAAAGAAGAAAACATACCTAGTAATTTTGCTATGGGTTAATCCATCAGGTTTCACAGTTGTAGTAACGAAATCTGGAGGTTTTGGGCCTGATTGATGGCAATAGGGTCGCCCCTACTAAACATAAGTGGCGCAATGAGGAAGTCCATTTTGCTCAACTCTTAGGGGAATCTACACCTGATTAGAAGAGATCTTCAAAAAATTTCACTTTCAGATAACCTTTTTGTTTACGTGGTAAAATCATCAAATGTGTCCTCCCACTCAGGGCAGGACGGGAGGGACTGACAGATTTGTACTGACTAAAATCTACGGTGTCCTTCAATATCCCTTTACGTTTCGGGGCCACTGCTACTTGATAAGAAAATCTCGCGACACCGGCAGGCTTTGACTCTATCAGATTACCTAGTAGGTACCTGCTTCAATACTTCTCCACCTTAGCCACCCCTAATTACAGTGTCGATTGCGAACTTGATTACAAGTTAATTGGCTGCCCACAAAGCCGGTCGCACACCGTCCGACCGCGCGACTGCTAATGACGACTAATCGCAGCGTCCGGACACGTGCGTCACGAGCGCCGCAGGCGTTGCGATTAATTGAAATCGTGTAATTTGAGCTGTGTATGAAGCGTAATGCCTTGTTTGTTTATTGGTTGTGGATGATATAAATCGCTGCGATTAATTTGTGTCTGCGGTGCGCCCGTCTGGTGGAGACTTTATCGGTTTTGTTTGATGTGTTTTTATTTAGTCGCGTCGTTGGAAAAGGAGTCTTGATGTCTGGGATGGCTCTTCTTGTGTATAAGTGCAACTATATTGTTGTCTTGATATTTCTAAAGCGTAATGGCGTACGTAAACTTATTTGATTAAATCCCACAGCACAAAGACATCATCATATCAGCCGTAAGACGTCCACTGCTGAACATAGGCCTCCCCTTTGGACTTGAATTATTGTTCCCATGATTATTCACAAAATATGTGTACTAGTAATTAAAACTTATTTGAAATACATAAATAAATTCTATAAAGTACATTTTTGGGTCATACGTTTATAAATGAAGTAACGAAACGCATCATGTCGGAGACGTATGACATTGCTAGATTGAAAATCAGTTCTTGGGTTGCAAGTTTTAACATCTTGGATCGACAATTTCTGGTGGTACAAATGCGCGAATAAATCCAACATATTTTTATTCAAAATCTACGATTTTTTTCCTATAATTTCGTACTTTTCTCCTTGAGGTACACGGCTTGGCCATTAATGTAGGGAAACAAGAAACACCTCCTTTAAAAAAACATTATAACTAGAAGTCGTTCCCACTAGTGGGACACACCCAGTGGTGGGAACGTTATCAGCTAATCACTGCTAGCCCCAGGGCATATACAGGACACAGATGATTACAGAACATAAATAAATGTACGAAGATAATTAACTAACATGAACTAAATAAATACCGGTAATCAATAAATATTTACTGCATAAACCTCATGTTTGTAATTAACCGGTACATTTGTTTAATTTGTTTAAGTAAATAAATAAACTGCCATAATTTATTTAATTTCTGTCTGTAATTACCGTTGCGAATTGACTGCGATAGTAACGTAATTGCTGGCTAGGGCTGGCTAAGATCGTAAAATACAAATATTTTTTTAAGTAAACTTGTGGCGAGCCCCGGCCTTGCTCGCGTTCTAACAGAAACCCGGTGACGACGAAAATATTAACAAAATAAAAATATTGATGATTTTGAATATAAATCATGCAAGCGGCGTATGCGTCTGCGCATGATTGATTGATTGTAAAAAAAAATTATAAGTTGACAAAACCGCAATCTGGTGGCAACACTATAATATTATTATCCATTATTTCTAAAATATTAAGCAAGGGGATTTAAACTTCTTAATGATACTAATTTTTGCATTAGATTTGCTAACAGAATTTTTAAATCATTCATGTTCGCGCTTTATTTAAAAACCAATAAATTGTAATAGTCCGTAACGACATGCAAAAAGAATAAGACACAATCCATTCATTTCGAGAAGCAGACTTCCATTCAAAAGTTTCATACAATTCAACGAAATTTTCTGAAAACAAAACAATGCCTGAAATATTACAAAATACTGAGAAAAGCCACAGAACGGCGTTGAGTTTTTACGGCGGACTCAATTAGGTGAGTTTACGACATTTTTCAGTTTATTTCAGTGAGACCACACGCGCTTGCCGCTGTAAAGCTATTTACATTGTTTTACTGTTTAGTTACTTCACGCTGTTTTTCAGGAAGGGAGAGAAACTAGGAAGCTTGCTGAAATCTTGAAAAGCGTTTAAAACATTAGACTAGTCCGATTTTATGACACTTTTTCATGTTCAAGCACATTGGAGTTTTATTGAGAGAATTGGTAGTCCAGTGCTAAACCTTGAAATAAGAGTTGCGGGTCTTGGGTTGAAACCCAGGCTAGCGCATTTGTGTGATTTATACATTGCACTCCAAACAATGAAGTAAAACACTATAAGGAAGCCGGCATTACTTAGAACCAAGAATTCAAAGATATATGACGTCTACCAACCCGCACTGGACCCGCGTGTTGTTGACTATTTCCTAAAGAGGAGGCCTGTGTCCCAGCAGTGAGAACATTATTGGCTGATTATGATTATCAAAAGCACTTCGACTACTTATCGCATGACACAAAAGTACGCCTGTTATCCTAGGAAGAATCATGTAGAAGCATATTTTAAGGTTAACTACATTTTTGTACTTAGTTATGTTCAAGATGAAGGGTAAAAAATTGACAATTTTATTGAACTGGAAATCGAACTGTAGAGTTTACGACTACCAAACCAATTAGAGCGAAAGACATCTTCCATAATGGCTATTGTAAGATAAGAAATTGTTTCCAATCAACTAAAGCTAAGTAGACTGTTTTTAATAGAAAATAATGAAACATAAAGGGTTGTGTTTCATTCATAAAACAAGTCCCTTTTGCACCGTCCTTTAAGTAGTTGAAAAGTTTAAACTCGCAATATTTCGAAAAGTGGCTACGATAACTAAGAACTACCAAATCTAATCTCTTTCGAAGTTAGTTCTTGCGAAATTCTTAAAGGACTATCCAAACTTATCCGTTTACCGCAGAACTTGCAAAGTAACACAGTTTTCGATGGTTATTGCTAAACAATATTGTGGAATAGAATGGCGGGGCGCGAATATTTGTATACAGTCCCTAAAATGATACGGAACTCCTAGTTTTATCGGTCGGTAACGTTATTGGACAAATTTTGTTAAAGCTAGGGTTGTCACGTTTTGTTTCAAGAAATTTTGACTTTGTTGTATTTTGTGAATGGATTCGACACGGTGATTTGCTAAGACCATAACAAATTATCCGTGCTGTATCTACTCGTAAATGGTTTTTATGTGAACCTGAGATACATTCCAAACGTTATTCATTCACCATTAAAAAAAACTTATGATAACAATATTATCAAAACACTATTTTAAAAATGAAAAATATTGAAAAATTTATTCAATAAATAAAAAAAAATAAAGGATGAAAACATTTTTTTCAAAAATCACGCATTGTATTTTGGGTTTTTGTTATTGATTTTCAATTTTTCATCTTCTTACCTACCTATAAATGAAATCTTTTTTCATCCAATATTATGAAGGGATAAACTGCTTATTCTTAAATATGTTTGAAGTTTTTTTTGATGCATTGAAGATGTTATATTATGTTTTGGACAGCATCACGATAGGCAAGAACATGAAAATATTTATTTTTATAATTATTCACGGTTCAAGATACAGACAGCTTTTAAACCGCCTTTTTTAATCTTTCCTAGGTATCTTCGCCATAATACAAAAACGTATCACCAAACGTTACACCATAACAGTTGTATCGTTATTCCCGCGATAACGTTATTCCTTTTGTTACAGTAACGATACGCTTGAAATTAACTGCTCCCTTGGGATCTGTCCTCCTAAAGTCTGTAACTCTGTATTATCCGTATTGTTTCCTCTCAACGATATCGGAAAATTGGATATTCGGTTATTTGAAGTTTGTGAATTAATTCGGTTTCATTTACTATTGTTTCTGTTATTATCAAGGATTCGGAAAATAACTATTAACCGCTAATATCGTGGGATTTGAATCTATGATATCTATTGTTTTGTACAGAAGTTTTAGTATAACAATGTAACAGTTAGAACAATGTAATTTTGACTATTTCTGATGAAATACCTAGCCTTACCACAAAATAATAAACATCTGTTGGACGCATGTCTAACAAAAGTGAAACTGCAAAACGATCCTTATTTATATCAACGTGAAATGTCGTTTTGACGTTGACAGTTTTTTAGACAAGTAAGTATTTAACAGAGGTTTATCTTTTTTGTGGTAAGATGTTAAGCTACTTTCAAACTTTGTTAGTGTAATTAATTATATCAACTTAGGACATACAATAAGGCCTCATTAGTAATTAGAAAGTCGAATCTAGACTTTATTCAAGTAGAAGTAGTCTTTAACTAGATACTAACTTTCTATTTTCAAATGATTGCTCAAGTAATTTTTAATTTAAAATGTATGTAAGTACATTTGAACGATGCCCCAGGCATTGTACTCACATGAGAGTACCATCAAATGCATCTAAAACAAAAAAAAACAATGCCTTTCATTCAACTACGATAATAATCAAACAGATAATAAAATGCATTAAAGCCTTCCCATCTTTCATCTCTTTCAAACATGAACATTCACCTATCTATCCGTCCTTTTCTCAGAAGTTGCAGTTCAACTGGGAATTCCGACACTTTCACCATTGACCTCCGCGCTGTCGGTCATTTGTCAAAACGTCTAGATGCTCGTGTCTCTATTACGGCTGTATTGTGAAGGATACCAGTTTAATAGCGGGTAATCGGTTGTAATATAAACATCTAATGATATTAGTTACACCTCGTTAGCTTATTGATACACGGGATGCACAATTAAATGATTTTGACAGTTAGTTTCGAGTTTTTTGTGTTCCGTTTATTTTTTTATGCGATTTCGTAACTTGAGTACAGTAGCATACATACATATAATTATTATTATTTTGGAGACAGGTTCGAGTCTAGCTGAACTTATAAAATAAACGTGGATTTTTATGTAATTGTGTGGATTTTATTCCAAGTTTTCTTTATAAAAGAAAAAAAAAATAAGACATGGTAAAAAAAAACATAATGGATTTATGGTTACCCGATTAATTTTACGTTTGCCATGCTTTGGCACAGATTGAATTGAAGTCGCTAACAAAACCCAATTCATCATCATCATCATCATCTCAGCCATAGGACGTCCACTGCTGAACATAGGCCTCCCCTTTTGATTTCCACAGATACCGGTTGGAAGCGACCTGCATCCAGCGTCTTCGAAAAAACCCAATTAAGTTATTGCCGCTAATTTCTAAGCACTACAACATCCGCTAGTAAATATAAATCATTTATAAAATTGATCTGTAAATTATTGATATTTGCATTGGAAGAGAAAGTTACATAGACAAGTATTTTTTACAGGTAGAGGCTAGATTCAAATAATTAGCGTCTATCAAAGTTCAATCATGTTTCTGATCTATTGATTTAGAAAAGGATTGGCATAGAAAGTTGCAATAGCAAAAAAGCTACTCAGCTTAATTTATCGTTATAATTTGTGAAGCCCCCTGCTTCCTATAGCATTAAAATTATAACCGAGTCGCGAAGTTATTGTTAAATATAACGAACAAAACGTACTAATTTTGTTTTTGTGGAATGAATTTTTTGAATCCTTCTCTAATTTTTGTCTTCCTTAAACTTTGTTATACAAGGCCTTACAAGGCTCTTATATTCTTAATTAATCTTTTAAGAGAGCATATTTTACACAGTGTATGTTACCTGTCAGTAAATTAATTTGGAAGTAGGTGGTACTATTCTAATACTATAACATAACTAATGTTATTTGTTTGTAAGGGTGCCTGTACACGGCGCATGTAACCCGCGCAAGTGCCTCAACATGCTCAAGCTACATGCGCCGTGTACAAGCCCCCCGCGGGTAGCTTGATCAAGTGGCTTGCGCATGTTACTCGCGCGGGTAAACCACAAACCCGCACCATTACTTGCGCGAGTAGCATGCGCCGTGTACAAGCAGGCTACCTTTTCCGCGTCTCAAACGCGGCACTGTATTTTGATGAATTTTGATAGAGATATAAATACGACACTGGATGACTGGAGACAGATTTAGGCTAAAAATAGAGTCAGCTAGTAAAGTCGCCGATACTATTACAACATTTTATTCTATGTTAAAACCTCGCGGCAGCCCTAACGATCAGAAAGATCGATCGACCACGAAAAGCCGAATCAGCTCAGCGCAATCAATTGAAACAATTTGAGCATTAAATACGACAGCACGCCGATACGCTGATACGCCAGTACGCGCGTATCGGTACGCCGCAACCGCAGTGATTGATAACAGTACGCCGGCCAAATGGAATATCAATTGTATTCAAATCAATGTTATGTTAGCTTGAAATTGGTATTGAAATAAAATGAATCTTTCAGATAATTTAAGCCACAACTTGGCAAAAAAGCCAGATGTTGATGTTGGAGAAGCTCGTTTTTCATAATTCCATGAAATATTACCTATTTATTTATTTTATTAGGTTCACCAACAACCAATTACACTGATACAAACACAAATAATGCATATAAATGAAAAACAACTTAACAGTGCATCAGTTACTTATAAGTAAACACCACATGCATACAACAATGAGTTAAAAAAAAATAAGCTAAGCTAATAATTATAATAGTATTCTTTGTAATTCATTGGGCCGAGGAACCAATTCGCGGCAATAACCTTAGATATTATTAATTACTTATTGTTATTCATAGCGACTGTTCTAGGCAGGCGCATTACTTTGTGTAATTTATTTCATCACCACTGCTCTCAAAATGGTGAAGGAAAACATCGTGAGGAAACCGGCATGTCCTAGAAGCAAAAATTCCAAGACGTGTGACATCCACCAATCCGCACTGGGCCTGCGTGGTGGATTATGGCCCACTCCCTGTCACAGAGATAAGGCCTGTGTCCCAGCAGTGGGAACATTAATAGGCTGATGATGATAGCGACTGTAAGAAAATTGTTATGTGAAAATGAATAATGAATTATATTTCGAGTAAAAAGGGCGAGGTAGGTAATCCATTATTAATCTCCGTTTATCTATAATAATATCACAAAGCTGAAGTTTTTTTTTTGAGCGTTCTAGTGGAACCTAAAAGTTGTGAAGGGTTGGTCGTCCGGCGGCGAGATGGGCAGACGACATTGTTGCAGTTGCGGGAGTGTCTTGGATGAGGCTGGCGCAAGATCGTGGAGCTTGGCACAAAAAAAGATGCTTCTACCCAGCAGTGGAATCGGGCTGTGGATGATGATGATGATGAGTGGAAACTACGTTGATAGTCCTTTCATCAACATTAAACTAAAGCCAAACAATGGAACTTGAGCACGTTGAGAAACCACGAGGAAATACCTAGTATAAAAATATGACGCCATTTATACTTCTTGAGTATTCATCCATATCTGCATCACAGTATCTATTCCACGGAGTTCTCACGCCTGCTCAATTTATCTCCAATTTTGATACGAACAATAAAATTCACAATCTTTTCCCATCGACAAGCTAGATAAATTGAAAACATTT
Organism: Agrotis segetum; assembly: GCA_036375495.1. Taxonomy (NCBI): domain Eukaryota; kingdom Metazoa; phylum Arthropoda; class Insecta; order Lepidoptera; family Noctuidae; genus Agrotis; species Agrotis segetum. The sequence continues at coordinate 2,015,476 of JAQSVV010000280.1, read as the reverse complement.
TACGGCGTTATGAATGTGTTTACGACGTATCCGTCCCGTTTCTGTTCCCATCCCATGTCGACCCCATCGTCATCAATTTTTGCACAGCCTCTTTTCCTATGATAAGATCGGCTTCCAGGCTAATCAGGTGGCTTACTATGATGTCATCATCACCAGCCTATAAATGTTCCCACTGCTGGGACACAGGCCTCCTCTCTGTGAGAGGGAGTGGGCCATAATCCACCACGCGGGCCCAATGCGGGTTGGTGGATGTCACATGTCTTCGAATTTTTGGTTCTAGGACATGCCGGTTTCCTCACGATGTTTTCAAAGCAGTGGTGATGAGTAAATTACACAAAGAAATACGCCTGCCTGGATTCGAACCCACGACCTACAATTTGTAAGTCGGGACCGATACCACTGGGCCACCACTGCTCTATGATGTCATAAGGGTGCATAACCAGAAAGTTGGCAACGTTGCTAATAACTGTCAAATATTTACAAGTTTTAATTAATTTGGCAATTTGTTATTTTTGTATTAAATTGTATATGGTTCTGTAGTGCACTAGAAAACTGATATAGGAATTCAATTATAACACTGAATTTGATGTTGTAACCGTTTCAGGTGTAAAAGGCATGTTCCCATATGCTTTTTTTTACGTTTATAACTATATATTCGGTGTTATGACATTAATTTGAAATAATTTAAAAAATAAATTAAAAAAATACACAAATAGTTGCATTCCCTAATCAATTTTTTTAGAAAGAAAATTGTGTTTATTGGCACAAACTTAAAACTAAACAATACAAATAAAGTTATAATGACAGAGTACGTAGTAAAAATAGATTAAATGAAAAACTTAACAAATTAATGCCAAAGGGCCTCAGCTCAGCAATTATGCCAGAGGTAACACAAAAATTGCCGCTGACGCCGATTTTCAGCTGCAGCCCACTATTGCACTACATAGACACTACTGGAATGTGTGAGGTCCGTCCCGTTACGTTTATAACAGAACTAGAATGCGGTATTTTCCGATTTTCTTACGTTTTAGTATGATGAGACCTTAATGAATGCCTTTGTGTTACTAATAATATTGCAGCGGTGCGGTGTTTAAAGTGAACGGTTTGTTTTGAACGCTGGTTAATGTTCTAACCACTTGAAACAGATTAGTTTATTTAGCAGCTAATAACATAAAACTAAATTATCGTTACAGTAAGATAGTTAAACTGTCAGACTGTCAGTCTCGGTTTGCATACTGATTTTATCTTTTACATTTGTTTAAGGTGTTAATTCTGAAATATGAGCCGAAACAAACATTAGTGTCGATTGACTTTCAATGCCCATTGCCCAAACTTCAGTTTTGAGTTTTGAAAGTTGCCATAACAGCTAACCAGTTATGGCAACTTTCAAGACTCAAAACTGAAGGAAAAGAATAGGAAAAGTTAACCATCTTTTCCATACTACAACAAGGGGCTTATTCCATTTTCTCGAAGCAATTGTGTGCGCTTTAATAAATCATAACACAACATCACCTTTTAAGAATTCAGGCCATTTCAGGCAGAGCTATTTTTCCTTTTTTACTTATTATTTTACTTTCATTTCACCATTTATTTGCCTTGCCATTACTGCCCCGTGAATGATACTGAGGAATTTATATTGAAAAAAGAAAGTGAAAACACTATGACCAACCCGGGAATTGAACTCAGGACCTCATGTTTAGCAGTCGCACTTACGACCTCTAAACAAAGGAGGCAGTTAATTTTCAACCTTAAAGAAGAACCTTTGTATTATTTTCTTTGTGTCTACAATTTCCAGACGAAACTTCATGTAACATAAGATCCAGATGCATTTCACGTGCATCGAACACAAGTAAGTCACAGACGAGCACTAAATCTATTTAAAGCTTTCCCGCGCGCCTGTACTTTACGAGCTCGTAAAGTCGCGCGTTCACCTGCGCGCGCGCTGACAGTCGCGCACAGTCACAGGTATAATTCCGTTTTTGTCTTAGAGAAAATTAATTAAACTTGGTGTTATTTTTATGTCATTAATGTTGTTGTAGTAAATATTGACGCAAAACGAGTTATCTAATTTTCAAACCATGATCTGGCTTTAATAGTAGTAGCTTTAGTAGAGAGGAGCTCGTGGCTAAATAATCACAGCCGCACAGGCCGATCTTCTGAGTTAAGCCGCGCTTGCCGAGGTTGGTCTGTGGATGGGTGACCATCTGTCATAGCGAGTTTCCTCCGTGCCTCGGAAAGCACGTAATGCCGTTGGTCCCGGTTGTCATTTGTAGATCTTTGACAGTCGTTAATGTTAGTCAGAAGCTCTAAAGTCTGACAACCAGTCTTACCATGGGGTATCGTATTACCCAGTTACTGGGTTGTGGAGGTCCGACAGGCAGTCGCTCCATGTAAAATACTGATATCCAGCTACATCTGGAAGCCGACCCCAATATAGTTGGGAAAAAAGGCTAGGCAGATGATGATCTGGCTTTAATAGTCACAAAAAAACTACCTATATCAAAAGCTGGCCCATTTCTTTTATATCCTGTCTCACTTCTAGGCATAGGTATCCCTTCAAACATGCAAGCTCCATGCGAACATAAAGTTCGTCTCGTCATACCGTCATATCGCCTATTACGCAATAAAAAATAAATGAATAATCCTACTACTATTATAAAGGCGAAAGTTTGTAAGTATGAATGTATGGATGTTTATTACTCTTTCACGCAAAAACCACTGAACGGATTTGGCTAAAATTTGGTACTCAGATAGTTTATAACCTGGATTAACACATAGGATAGTTTTTATCCCGATTTTATGTTTCTGTGGGATAATTTTCGAGTTGTAGCGGGTGAAACCGCTGGCAACAGCTAGTTATACATAAATATGAACTAACATGAAAAAGTCAATCAAACTTTACCCCGTATCGTCATCATCATAATAATAATGTTCCCACTGCTGCGACACACACAGGCCTCCTCTCTATATACCTAAATAATAATCCACCTCAAAATTGTAAACCGCTCTACTCTCGAAGCTCGTAATAACAAAGTTACAACAACTGCGATAGTATCAAACGTGGATTACCGCCGTAATCAGCGCGCTGCATAATGAAATTATCGCGTTAACACTTTAGTAGTCGACTGTACCTTAGCACTGGCGCGCGCGACTGTACGTTAGCACCTTGCCCACGCGCTGCGCCGACAAATAAACACTAGTGCAAGCCGGGTGGGGTGCAAGTGTGAGCGTTTAGCAGGAACCGGTGGAACCGGGCTCAGTTCATATGCTGTCTAATCGGGTTTCGTAGCTATAGGTATTACAAAAAACAACTAAATTGTGGCATCCATTATCATCTTCCTTCCCTAATCCCATTTTACTTGGGGTCGGCGCAACACGTTTTTTTCTTCCATTCTCCCCTATCACACGTCATAGTATCATCTACTTCTTTTTCTTTTATATCGTTCCTTAAACAATCCATCTATCTCTTCTTTGCCTTCCTCTTCCTCTCCATCTATCAACATTCATACTCATCACTCTCTTAGTCACATGATTGTCATCCCTCCTCATCACAATCATGTCCATACCAAGATAGACGATTCCCTTTCATTTTTCCACTTTCAATCTGCCCCTTATAAACTCATTCCTTACTTTATCCATTCTAACTATCATCCAATCTGGCATCCAAAATAGTTTAATGAAAAGTTGCTCTGACATGACTGACATTGTTGAGTCAATCGTAATTAATAAAAAAGCTTGTAAAAAGGTTTGTATTGAAATGAATTATGATTGCAATTGCTATAGGTTAATCCATAACAACTGAAAAAAGTATCAAGTTATTGATAGCTAAAAAATCATTTTCAAAATAGGCTAAATGATGAAAACTTTTTGAAAATTTTCACTTAAAGTGCTTCCCCTTCACGTTTAGTTTGACTTCACAAGGATTTTCAGATTTCCTATTCTAAGTTATGCCAAATAAATTATTACGATTAATACCTACTTCCCTCTTTTAATGCGACCCCACACTAGTGCTGCACCGCGTCGGACGCCACGCTCCAAATAGTAACGGTGTCCGCACTACAAGCGATACGCGGCCCTATCGCGTTACACTGACAATCGCCTACATCGCCTACACCTAGCCCTACGAGTGATACATCGACAACTCATGCGCAGCTTCCTTGACCAATAACTAATGTAGTTTACTGATCTACATGGCGATTGCGATAAAGATTGAAGGAAGATATTCACTGTGTTTTTTTTACCCACCCCACTGTTAGACTTGAACTGACTAAACTCCACGGTTATCTTGACTGGCCTGTTGGTCTAGTGGTTAGTGACCCTCACTGCTATGGCGGAGGTCGTGGGTTCGATTCCCACCGACGACAAATGTTTGTGTGATGAGCACGATCATTTGTTCTGTGTCTGGGTGTAATTTATCTATATTATGTATGTATTTAGAAATAAATAAGTATGTTTATCAGTTGTCTAGTACCCACAACACAAGCTCTGCTTAGCTTGGGACTAAATGGCGTTGTGTGATGGTTGTGGAATATTATTATCCTTCATAGCCCTTTACGTTCCAGCGTCACGCTGACCTGAGACAGTTCCGCGATCCCGGAGTCTCGCGACCCCGGAAAACAAGTCTTCAACTTTAAACTACCTATTATTTCTCTTACAAACCGTTACGTTATAAACTTCTATCTTAATAGTAATTAGTAATTACCTCTCGCCTATCCTTGTTCTCTCGAATGGCTTATTATCGTAATAACCGCCATTACATAGATTGTGTTATGTGCCCATGATTATGGCTCGCGGGAACAATCGACTGCGACTTTGAAGTTAGCTTCGTAGGCTTGTAGACTTTGATTGAAACATTAATGTGAGCATAAGGGTTGAACCACATCTGGCAGCACGGAATCGCCTTTTTCCGTCGCCCTTTCTCTTTCTGTCGCTTAGAACTGCCATTTGCTTGACCGAGACAGAAAGCATAATGCGATAGCACGCGGCGGAATCCTCGAGACGGCCGCTGCCAGATGTAGTTCAACCCTTATGACTGAATACTTGAATAGTGAGGATCTATATAGAAGTGCTGTTTACATCTAGGATTAAAAATTTCAGTGTTTTTATCCATTTTGGGAGTCTTCCTAAAAGGGTTTTTCAAGAAAACCAAATTTAAATTAAATGTTAGACGCCAGGCCATTGCCATATTTACATTGATAGTTAAGGCTTTCATATTTTGCAAAATCGACGTCCGATGAGCGGGGAAAGTTTGACGATTTCCCCGCCACCAGCGCCACTGTCGCGAAATTATTGAAAACCAAGTTTTATGTATTTCATTTATACAACTTCAATATTTCATACAGTGTTCCCTTCACGCAAAATACATTTATTACTCTAGTAGAAATATTTTATCACAAGGATGTCAATGCATTTACGAATACAAAATGATATAAATACCTGTTGATGCAAACAAATATTTTATAAATATATTCGTCCATTCACAGACCTAAATATATTTTATAACATTTTGACACAGATTTTGATGTCCCCAGATAACAAAAAAAAACTACTATTTTTTAGAAAATTTATGAGCATTGGCATACTGTGCCAAAATGACAATACCCAATTATCTATAATGCCCCAAACACACGAGCGGAGCGTTTTATTAACATGCGTTCACATTTTCACAAAGCGGGACGTCCTTCACCATCTGGTGGTGTGTACCAGTAGGTACACATTTTACGAATAAAACATTTACTGATTTGAATTTAAAAACATATTTTTTTATCTCTTTTATCATCAATTCATCATCATCATGATCATACGATGTTTTGTGTATAATTTAAGTACAATTTTTTCAGTGATGCATGGAAAAACATTATCAAAATTAGAACTTCGATAAATAAATGTTTATTAAAAAAAACTACAAAGAATATGGAATTTATATTATTCTAATTCTATTATGCATTTAAATTACAACACCAAATTATTCATAAAATGTGTTTAAAATATAAATTTTAAACACATTTTATTTTATTTTGTTGTTTATTTATACAACAAAATTGCAGGTTTTTTGTCCGATCGCCATAAAAAGACTTCTTAACGTTTCTGGCGGGAAATCAGAACAAGATGGAGAACTTTTGTTACTGCTGCACTTTAGCAGCTGGCTAAATGAAGTAAATGATGGTAGTGTCATCCTCTATTCGTTCTATTAGAGCAACCAAAATTATAAATTTCCCGCGAACGTGCCTTTCCCATTTTTTTGTAGGATAAAATATCACACTTCATGTAAAAATAAAATTGCTATTATTTAGAAAAACTATTACTAAATACAATATTAAAAAGAGTAATTTCTATGAAACTAATGCAGTGTCGTTTAGGCGATGCTAATTCCTAGTAAAACAGATTGTGGACGCGCCACAAAACTTGAATCACGATCACTATTTTTTTTAATTTACTAATTATTCTTTATATTCTAGACAAGTACGTCTAAATTCTTTAAAAAAAAAAAACAATATTGTACATTTGGTCTTAGATAATTATGATTTTCAACCACGTCGCAAAAAAAAATTAAATAGAGCGACAAACAACTTGTACTGAACACATGGTGAGACTGAGCAACAACCACCGATTTTTCATCGCATTCGCAGTACTTTGTGGCCAATCGCACAAGTGTTTTTTTCTGGGCATGGGAAATAGAAAAAAATGTATTCCCATATTGTATCTGTTCAAACGTCAACGATTATAAAACGCGGCGTTTTTGTTCAAACTCCATTTGATTTTAAATGCTAGGCGGTGACAGTTAAGTTCAATTTTATGTACCTTTTTGTTAAAACTCTGCGTTTTTTTACGTCCAAAAAACAGCGCTAGTGAGAATGGAGCTTTATGCGATATTTAACAGCGTTGTGGGTGTTACTCCTTATTTGTAGGTGACATGGTTGACATGTAATCTTGAAGTATTCAAAATATTGACAATACAGTAATTTTCATTTAATTATTTTAATCCTGTTTCTTCGAAATTGTTATAAATCTTTGACGAAATGAAATAAATAATAATAAAAGTGAAGTGCATCTTATCCTATATTGCAATTCGATACCATTAGTGGTTGTTTTCAGTTACATAATTATGGTTGACTGAAATTCAGTACTAATAAGAATAGTTCACGTGAAATGTTATATAGATCCAAAAGTGTTGGACGATGGAGAATGCAAAATATTGCAGAACGATGAACAAGAACCGTACTACGATATCACGATAACATTGATATAGGTACCTGTGAGTAATTTATTATATTGATAGAAACAATTCGTAATGTATATTAAACGTATTCTAAAATTCTCATTCTCTCAAATCCCTTATTTGCTCCGTACATCAAGAATGTCTGTGCGTCAGAAATTTCCTGCAATTAAATTCAGTAAGTTCGGTTTCTTTTCAATATTTATTAATGAAAATAATATGTTATTGAGAATAGAAAGTTTATAGGTCTATTTTACAGCCATGTCCGTTTAATCAGGTCCCATTAAACACAGCGTATATATGCCTAAACATATTTTGAATAATCAATAAGCCTACGCTATCTTTTTCTCAATTTCCAATTTTTCTATTACGAAAATCTGACAGCCCCGATCAGAAAAAAAGTGTCATAGGTCTAGTCTGTAAGAGCCACGCTGGCTGACTGATTCGTCAACGAGCGACAGTGATGACACTACTTTTGAAAGGCAAAAGATGAGAGGACGATAGTGAATGTGTGCTTAGAATAAAACGGCGTATGTGCCCAAACACATTGACGTCTTTTTATAAATTAAAATTGTTATTAAATGAAAAAGTAACCTGATAAAGTTCTGACAAACATCATTACCTATTTATTGATATATTCTTCAGGACCAAAAGTTTGATCTACTTCAAGTACCACTCAAAAAACGTTAAAAAAATCTCTATTTTCGCGATTTTTTTTGATCGAGTCAAGTTATAAATATCGCGTTTTCAAAAATAACATAGACAGTTTATTGAACTATAACATACATTTTTTTCAGATCGAAAAACGAATATTTGATTGTTTGCCGTTGAATCAAAAATAGGTTGATTCCGAATTACGTGGCCTTAACTCAAAAAGAAAACTTTTCTGAAAATTCTTTTTTTTTCGAAATACAGTTACATCTACAATCTCATTCTCTTTTACTTTGGGAGGAGGCAGAAGCCACAGAGCGCTATCTGCTATGATCCTTTCATACTCGTTTTCTTTCCTCCTTATCCACATTCATACGTTTGAACGTTTACGTAAAGTACTTAGGTATATGAAAAATGAAAAAGCGCCTCTAGTGTACGAACGAAGAACTAATTGTATTCATCAAACTACTTCATTTGTCAAAATATAACTTTGTTTTACGCCACAAAAACGTGAAAATTCGATAAAATATGACAAGGTCATACAAGTACGCCGATTGGGAGTACTATTACACATCCGACCATTTTCTTCGAATTATGGTTGATTAAAAACTATAGAAGAATTCTTCCTTCATGTCAATTCAAGGATTAATAAACTTCACCCTTCCAATACTCGATTTCCAAATCCCCTGTAGACTTAACCCCGGGGCACACAGTAGTAAAACACACATAATTTACGTCGTACCTGTCTGCAGCCTGTGTACACACGGCCTAACGAAGCCGTGACTCGATTTCCTAACAGTGAGCACCTTAATCTCGTTACGTTTTGATTTCCCAAAGAAAAGAGGATTTTTTGAAGCTGTAAATGTACTGTCGGAATTTAAAGTAAATACAAAGTTTTTTGAAGCGGTCAAATCTGAATCAAGAAAGAGAAGCTAAAAATAAATGAACGGCACGGAACGATCGAACTGCTGCTCTGCGTATCACGGGTTCGATTCCGTAACGGTATAAATATGTGTATGATCTCTACAAGAATATTTGTTCTAGGTTTGGCTGTTTATGTAATTATGAGAATTTAAATGAATGAAATGTTTGAACAAGAAAACTAAAGTATTTTAAAATCGTGTCCACAATTAGTAAAGAAAGAAAAAAGTTAGGGTCACTGATTAAGTGTGTAGTTCCTGATTTCCAATAAGTTGATACATTCCGAAATCAAGATACCTACATATTTACTTTTGAAACCTAATTACGGTCATCAAAGACACAAGTATAATAAGATATGAAACTTATAAAACTTTCCAAAAACATTAAACAATAAAATATTGCTTATTTTTCTGATCAATTTGGTCCAAAAATAAAACCTCTTATTTATTCAGGCCCAACACAATATCAATATTGAACACTCAATATTCGTAGACAAACAACATACGTCAGATATCACAACATAAAACCACAACTACTGTCTTTCATTATAATCTACGTCTTCATCACAGTGACCTTTATCCTTTTATTATAAGGTTCAAGTTGCAAGCCAGAAACTTGAAGAGTCCATGTCGGGCAAACACGGTGACTTCCAGTCTCTATTGACTTGAAGTCACCATGTTTGCGACCCCAATGGTTTTAATACCGACTAGTTTGTAGTGACAGTGAGGGTAGTTTGTAAAAATACGGAGGGAGCCCCAGGGTATTTGGGGTATTCAGGAAAAATCGCACTGTAAGGGCGATTACGCACTACGTCCGATCCGAATCCGTGAAAAAAAATCACGGACAGAATTCGGATACTGCTTACACACTACTCCGATCTCTGACAACCAGGCGCATACCCTATTTTTATCACCACTGCTCTCAAAACGGTGAAAGAAAACATCGTGAGGAAACCGGCATGTCCTAGAACTAAAAATTCGAAGCCATGTGACATCCACCAATCTGCACTGGGCCCGCGTGGTGGATTATAGCCCACTTCCCCTCTCACAGAGAGGAGACCTGTGTCCCAGCAGTGGGACCATTATAGGCTGATGATGAAGATGACGTCTCAACAGGTAACCGTGGGAAAGGTAAAGAGCTATTGAAAGATGACGGTGGATTTTAGTAAATACTATTCTGACAGTCCCACCTCGACCTGGGCGGGGTAATATGTATTTTATTATTACCAATACCATAATTATCATCAAAATGAATTTTGTTTTATTGACCGTTTTTCCATAATCTCGGATTCAGAAAAGGTCACATTTAATTATTGGATAAATTGGATTATTTAATTTACTTAGGTCCCTCAGCCGAAATACACTTCAGCGTAAATCCTGAAATTCCACCTAAAAACCTGAAACGCTTTGTGAGCGATTTTTAATAGCATAAAAGCGTGTCCCAACTAGCATTTTGGTAATAAGAATTGGTGATAAAAGAGTTATTTAAAAGTGCATTTGGCAAGCAAGAGTCATACAATGGTTTTAGCAATTGGAGTTAGAGCACGCTCTAACCCCTTACAAACTCTCGATTGGGCCCACGTCTTATAGCGCTATAAGTAATATAATGATTTTAATGCTCACTCTTTTAACACTGAGAGTTACATAATAGTTATAGGGTGGCGTTAGTGGCAAACAATTTCTTGTATCTATAATGGTGGTATAATATAAATCTAGCTACCTCAAGCACTTTAATTTCTGTATTATGGTTATAATAAAAACTATAGGTGGTACACAAGTTCTGAAATCTACTGGTATAAAACATGTAGTAACATATTAGTTCTTTTTTAGGTCCATTCTTTTCTTGGATTTGCTTTATGTATCTTGATCAGAGTTGACTAGCAACTCAGGGCTGTAGCGTGTTTTCTTTTTCTATTGTTTTGCATATACATTAGTTCCAAAAGTGTTACTTTATTTCTCAAAAATGATGGTAATAAGGAGGTGAAATTAAGTGAACTTCAAGTTACGGATTGTCAATAACTCGGTGAATCAAGTTTGATTTCTTTATCACATGGCTAAAATTTATTGCGAGGGTTACTTTATTGAGAAAATAATATATGTTTTGCATCTCAATTTTGCAGGGCCTTAAAAATAAGTGATATTTAAAGTAAAAATAAATTGCATTTTATCATGCGGGGCATACACTCAATCTAAATTTAGATAAAAACAGGATATTGGCTGTGATTTATAATTTGAATACATTCATTGTGTATTGTAGTAAATATGTTGCGTTTTAAAATGAGAAAATTAAACAAAATATGGGTTTTAAACAATTTTTTATTTATTTTTAGGTTATGTTTGATTTAGAATGGTGTCTACTCCTTATTATCCTAGGTTCCTATTATTACTATTCATGAACAAAAAGTACTGGATGGGCTGTAGTTAGAACTATTGTAGCACTTGTTATACCAGAATAGGGTTTTAAAGGTAATAAGAGTACAAGTTTAAGAGGTTTGGTTCTATAATGGTTCGACTTAGATGCAAAAGTAGTGGTATTTTAGGGTTACGTTTTTCAATCGATAAAGATCCTTCCATCAAAAAAGGGAATAAATATGTAAAATTGAGATTAAATGCTAAAGAGTTACAATGTTTAAATTCCGTGTTATTATGGCTTAGAATAACATAAAAGTAAATTTGAACCCCATTGTAACGATTAGGGCTCTAAAAATAACTCCATAATACCAATTGCTATCATAAATAGGTGTTTCTGATTACTCAATTAAGTAGCTGTAAATAAGTTGCAATTAATACTTTTATAGCAACGTAGGTGGTAAAAATATTTTGCTAACTATTTTAAGAGCTCTTGTCGGTAGGAAGAGTTATAACAAACTATAATATTACTTTTAGTCATTTCTGTTACTTGAATTTATAAAAGCAGGTGCTATGATGGTTGCGACTGTACCGTTTATACCTCCTTAAGTAATAATACGTTTCCTAGGCAAGTTAGGTGGTATAAAATATTTACTTAGCACTCTATAAGAACACTTGAAAATAGTGAGACTTATTAGAAATCTAACTATTACCTTAGGTACTTATTGTTACTTGAAGTTACTACCCCTAGTGTTACTGTGGTTCAGCTTTTATCTTTTATACCTACTCTAGTCATATTATGTATTCTTGTTACTGTTACTCATCTTGATGAGTTATTTAGTAATAGTCATAACCATTGAATAAACAAAAGTTTTACTGGGCGCTTTTATACACCCGTTAAACCAATACAAACTATAACAGAGGTGGAAATTAGCGTCAAAATGTTGGTTGGGGTAGTTCTAAACAGCTAAAGAAAGGTGAACTCGAAAAACTTACGCAAACATAATAAATGAATCGATATGTAATGTTTGTTTTTTTACTGTAATCTACTGTACAATTGAACGAAATTACAAACAAACACACGCCACAATTGTAAACAGTAGCATAATTACAATATCTCCACATGTAATCGTTTAAAAACAGACTGTTTATTTTTCATGCCCGTTTCCAAAGCTATTAGAATGAAACCAAAACGTAATATTTTTGAAAGGGAATTCAAAATCGTTGAACTGTATAAAACATGGTTCTAAGGAATCGGAAATGCGGATATGAATGTAATGATATTTGCGCTGTCTGTGTATGTGTGGTGCAAGTTGGGAACTGACAGCGGGCATGGGAACTGTAGCCGTATTACAACGTCTTAAAACCTGGCTTGTTCCAGTGAGTGAACGAGATGGCGCTGGTGGCCTACCATGACGTCTTAAAAAGAAAGTAATTCCAGTGTGGAAAAGGGACAAAGCTATACAAGCCGTCTAGCACCATCTTGTTCCCACACTAGAATAATACTCTAGCTTTAAGACGCCATGGTAGGCCACTAGTCTTTTAATTTATTTATAATTTTGTGAAAGAAGAGAGTGAATGACGCCAAAACCAAAGAAGCAGTAAGTTTCTGTTTTTTTTTCTCATGTTTAGTTTACAATTAATAAAAAGAAAAGTGAGGTAACAGTCTCTTCATGACAATTTCAAAATGTGGTGGAAATCTGACTTGTTACATGATACCAGATACTAGAGAATTACCTACGAATCAATAAATCGAAACACAAAATTATACATTAAGAGTCTACCCACATCACGTTTTTTAACGCGCCGGTGCAGACGGCGCGTTTTCATCAGAGCATTTTGTTGTCGTTTGCTTTAGGCTGCGTCTGACTTGCGTGCCGCGTGCGTATTGCTTCTGTATTGCGTCAAACGCGCTGCACCGGCGCGTTTAAAAATCGTGTTATTATCTGAAATTTTAAACACTCATTTAACACCGCCTTTCTGTCTCGTTTGAAGTCATCTCAACACTTAACACATGAGTCACGCTCGTCGCTCATCACTTAAATACCATCGCGTAGTTAATTTCTGTTTGGGTCTCCCCTTTGATGTGAGGAGGTTGCATATTAAATTCTCTTAGTCGACGGACCCCGATCAAAGAGCTTAATTATTTTAATGCGAATCGCACACACGATTTCGACAGAATTCGTATATTTTCAACGCCATATTTTTATTAATAAACGAAAACGCACGATGACGAATTTAATGAGTGTGTGAATTTTGTGGAAATTGTGACGTTTGTTGAAATAATTTAATAGCTTATTTGTGTGTTTTTGATGAGATGGCGATTGAAGAAAACAGTGAATCAGTATTTACGTCATTTCGGTGTCATCTGTATCAACTAAAATTAATATTGATGATGGTTGTTGCTATGATTTCACGGTTAATTATTAAAATTGCTCCATTACGAAGAAGAACAGTCATTATAGAGATAGGAATTTTACTGGCTGGCTTGATAATTATCCTGTAAGTAACTGATATCTTAAATGGTTACAATAAAACCAAGATACTTAATTAGAAGCGAAGATCGACTACCGAATTCGTAGAATGAATACTTACTTAGACTATCTAATTAGATACAGTTTATACGTAAGAGTATTTAAACAATTTAAACTAAACTAATTATGTACATACAAAAAAAGGTTCTTCGTTACATATCCTGTCTTCTCCACATCCAAGAATCGATTCCCACTCGATTACCTTACCGAGTGGACAATTACGTATCGATTCTCGATAAACACAACGACGATTATGTCGATATTTTAGTGTTTGTTTGTGGTATAAAAATGTGTATTAAGCTTTAATGTTAAGTTGAGTGGGCACGGTCGATTGGGAACATTATTTCTCTCACACTTTCCAATATAATAAGGTGCTATTACGAATTCCGGTGGAAACTGTAGCCACAGTATAGAAAAAGGCACAGAAGTTCTACTGGTAACCTCGGCATTGTCAAATTGGCTGAGTTCAATTTTGAAGTTGGTTTCAAGGGTACTACTTATATTGCCGGGGTCGCGAAACAGTATACCCTAGAAAGAAAATCATATTGTGTAGTACGGAAAAGATACTCACTCATCTTTCTAGGGATAAACAGGTAACTGTAACCAATTTATGATTTTAGCAGTGGCGTTGATCACTCCGTCGTGTCGTTTTTTTATGTTAAATTTTATGTATACCGGTTTCACTTCCAATGACTGAATTTATAATAATATGACCTAAGGTAATTGTGGTCTGGGGTACCCACGACATAGAAGAAATACCTAGTGTGGGGTAATGTGTTTACTTGTAGTGAATATCTAATTATTATGTGATTCTACAAAACCTGTTACCAACCAACTCGGTTTTAACAATATAAACAGGTTTTTCTAATCTATACAGTCACCAAATAAATAACTCGTTAATATCATCTTACCTGTAATACTCGTATATTGTTAGAACTTATCCTACGGCATTACACCACACTGTGGCTGCTCAGTAGGAATGAAACGGTGTTCAAAATTATAACGAGGTGTTGATATTAAACCGACTGTTAAGACGACTGGTCTTTGAGTACCGTCGGTGACGTAAATTAAGATAGTTAGACTGACTTTAAATGCTGGTCAAAAACATGTAATGAATAAACATGTCATTTAAATTACTTATTTAGATATTAGTTGAATACCTTACTTACTAGTAAAGGGAATTCTGTCTGTAATGTCTATTATGGTTTTAATTTTTAGTTTAATAATTCGGCACAGTCGGTGCAGAGGTTGAGCGATTGTCTGCTGGGCAGCGTGTCGCGGGTTTGATCCCCGTTCGGAACAAATAAGTATTTGAAAGTACAAAGTTGTTTCGGGTCTGGGAGTTTGTGTGTTTCTATGTTTTAAAATGCACTCACGACACAGGAGAGAAATTCCAAGTGTTGCCGCACACTAGGAATTTCACATAAAATAAAATAAAAATATGTTAGAACTCATTCGTAATAGGTCCCCAATAAGTTTCTTACGAGTATTTACCATTTAACGCAAAACGAAAAATATCGTATTTTACCGATTTTTATGAAAATACGGAATACCTACTCATATAAATTGAAAAGGATTGTGTTAACTCCAAACAGAATTTATTAACAAAAGTTATTTTTAATATTTTTGTAACCCGGCTTCGTTGCCACGCAAAAATATATAAAATAGAATATTTTCCCCCAGAGATTTTTAATACAGAAAACCTTTTCTAAAAAATAAATAAAAGCTTTTTCTGAAAATGTTCAGCCGATATTTCCCACGGGCGCTCAATTCGTGTAAAACCTGAAAAAAGTTTGGTACCCGGCAAATGAACAAAGTTTTTGTTCGTGATACTAAAACGTCAAATGAACACTTTCTACTTTATTCAATGGATCTAGATTCACTAGTAGAATACATTTTTTGGAGGTAGATATTCAGATTTTTATAATTATAAGGTTATTATAGTTTTTGCACACGGTCTAGTCTGCCTAAAATTCGGTAACTTTACCACGTATACTTAGGTATTATTTACCTAACTAGTCTACAATATAAAGTATCTAAAAGCTACATCAAAACTATTAGTTAGGAATATATACGGATGATATAAAAAGTTTAAAACATCCATTTTCACAACCATTGCATTTTTTTGTTAAATAATTAAGTTAAGCAAAAAAGATTTTTAAAATGATATTACTTTTTGACGATTCAAGAAACGGAGAAATTACGCAAAATTGTATCATATATGTGTATTTACAAGCTTTTATTTTTATAACGTAAATGGGTCCTAGGAGTAAGAGGAAAACGCATAAAATTAAAATTTACGTGTTATAAAAATAAAAAGTAATCACTTCACCACGCGACTGTACATTGTGAAAATCGTGATCGTGAATTAACATTTTACGAGATAAACGCCACTTAAACAGTTTAACATTTTAAAAATTAAGCGCGCCTGTACTAATAATCTTTTATCATCACTGTATCATAAAGCGACCTTATCATAAAGCTTTAAAGTTTAATTTACTTAAACTTTTGTCTGAGTTTATAGTACGGTAATTCCTGCATTGGAAAATCTGTTTAATCTGCCTGTAATGGAGTTGGAAATTAGTTGTTTTTCATTGATATGATATATTTTACTAGTAGGATAAGTGCATATTGTGTTATTTGCATGATAATTGACTCAATATCATCAGTGATTGGATTTTAATCCACCTGCAAGTCGGGACAATATTCACGGGCCGATAATGGAGGGAAAATATGAAGTAGTTTCAACTTGATTAAACTGTTGGCTATGATTTTAATTAATTGGTTCTAGGGTTGTCATATTTTTAACCATGAGTTTTTCCGTAAATACAAACTTTTTGGTGAAATTCCGTTTATGATGACTTATTTAATATTTATTTAATAATCAATTTTACAAAAAAATAATAATTGTAAACAATTTAACTGCGCGTAGGTAATTTATGATTACCTAAGTATGCACTTTATTATTTAAGTAACATCGACAAAATGGCAAAATATGAATAATCAACAAAAAAAAAACTCAAAGATACACGAGTTCTAAACACTTTTCCGTTAGTTTTATTGATGAAATTATTTCCTCGTTCGGACACCATAGGCGTCTTTTTTCATTTTTCATACAATTTACGTCATACGTTTTTTCAAGTACGCTGTACGGCCAAATTAGTGGCCTCAGGCAAAGTTTATAAAAATAATAGTCATCTTGATACTATAGAAATGCGTTTTCTATAGTATCAAGTTCTTTTTCAAAGCAGGTGTTAATATTAAGTGCAAATATAAACTTCAACCATGACAAATTCCTGTATGAGGTCTGAAAGGCCACACATTGGTGCTCATGTAATATTTATTTGTCAGATAATCAGCGAACTGCAGAAATCAATGCATTCCTTACTGAAAGGTCCGGACCGTTGATAAGCGGAGCGGGGAAAGTAGCGGGAGCGATTAAAAAAAAAATACAAATATCTACTTGCTTTCGCCCTTGGCTTCGCTCGCCCCTCCTCTTACTCTTTAGCCTTTAACCTATTTATTCTAAAATAATAAATAATCGGTCCAGTCGTTTAGGGGTAAAAGCGTAACAATAGATACCTAAGCAAATTCACTTTCGCAGAAGTAGTTTAGTTAACATTGTAATAATTAAGTCATAAGTCATTAATTTGTTAACAATTGTTGTTTAGATTTTTAAGAAATCCTTGATTTTGTTATTGTCCAGCAATTTACACAAAATACAAAAGGCATTTACCTAAATAAAAACTTCCCTTCCCACATTCAAGTTCGTAACTTTACTGAGAACGTAGTTATAGATAAGTAATCGTTTTACAGCGTGTCGAATATAAATCAGTGCACCCTTTTATGACCCCACAAGTCCTTGCAAAAACTTAAACGTCCACAGCCCTCATTTTCGCTTCCTCTTCGCGAATGAAACGTCTATAGACGTCAAAACACGTTACACTTTACGACGTGTGTTGACGTCACCCACAATCGCGACAATAACTCACAACACGTGAGAGAAAGTAATTACCAACAAACAATGTTATAAGCAGAAACAATAACTTTGTGTTTACGAGTTTCCGTAAATTAAATGTAATGAAACATATTGCAATATGGTCTGGTGTGAAAATATCCTGAATTGTGTTGCTTAAACCTTGTTACCTGACTTTATATGTACTTAATATTCATAAAATATAGGTGTATTACTTTTTTATATGAGGACGTAAACTACTATTAGTTAGGTACTGTAAAATTGGGGGAAACAAAAGCTCTTTCACAATCAAAGATTGATAGATTCGACTGGTATCGTGGGTACATTTACAAACATATAAACTCACATACACAAACGATTAGGTCCAGACCAACTAATTGTAGATCATACAAATATTTGCTCCGTGCGGGAATCGAACCTACGACATGCAGTGTCGCAGTTCAATCCCTCAGCCACTGTGCCAATCGCGCCAATTGACCATGAAAGCTTAGTGATAAAATCGAATTTATAATTTTTTATTTATTTAGCTATACACTTTTTTGATCATTATCCTGATGATAAGCGAAAATTTTTCAAATGTGAAGCATGCTTTTTTATCGTGGTAAAATCATCAAATGAGTCTTCCCGCCCCAACTGTCAGACTTATACTGACCTGTGAAACACGCTTGCCTAGAAATAACCTATTCGCTTTCGATTTGAAGATTCAGAAGTAACCTATCAGGAAACACAGACCCCTGCTGGGAAACTCTCTTTTCTTCATAAAATAGACCGGCTGTAATAAAAGTCATAAAACCTCAACTCGCTTTTCCACCAGCACCCTGTCTCCACCTTACAGCATGCACCACAAGAGTAGTTCAATAGCGCCATGTTTTATTCATCCCCGTCCATGGACGGCTATAGATGGACCCCAGAAGATGGCGACGTGACAAGGAGCGTGTTTAGCCACAAATACATTGTACAATGAGAATGAATTAACAAGACTACCTTTTTCTCATGTTATTTTATTATAAGAAAAGTGACCACACGTACGAGAGCAGTGGTGGCCCAGTGGTATCGGTCCTTCTTACGAATTGTGGATCGGACCTGCATGGTGGGTTAGAACTCCACCAGGTTCATTACTTTGTGTACCTAATTTATTTCATCACCACTGCTCTCAAAACGGTGAAGGAAAACATCGTGAGGAAACCGACGGGATCCCTTCTATTCGCATAATGTTCTTTGTCCTAATATACTTCGGCATAACGATTTTGGCACAATTTGTTTAGGCATAATAATACTTCGGCATAATTTTTTTAGGCATACATCTTACATTCGCATAATCATCTTAAAGACTAATTTGTTTCGGTATAAATTTGATTCGCATAACGTTAGTAGGCCTAATGACTATTAGCATAACGTTAGTAGGCCTAATGACTATTAGCATAACGTTAATAGGCCTAATGACTATTAGCATAACGTTAGTACGCCTAATGACTATTAGTATCCGTTTCGACCGCGCGGCCACGACGTTTTTTTTAAATAAAAACCATCCCAAGTTTTTGTAAAAAAATGTAAAAGTCGATACCCAAAAACCATAAATTTGTCAAAGCAATGGTTAAAAAGTTATAAGGGTTTGAACGTGGCCGCGCCATCGAAACTTTCCGAACCGCGCGGCCATGGAGATCTTTAAAACTAAGAGTCGCAAAGACCTGAAATTTTGGGAAATAGTAGATTGAATTTGTAAACCAAATGTAAAAATATAGAAAAAAATCCTGTGTTTGAAGTTCTTTGTAAAATATAGATTTTAATTTGTCGAAACATGTAAAAATACAACAAAAAATCCTAGGATTATATTTTAGGAGCTATAAGACTAAAACCCCATGGCCGCGCCATCGAAACGTTGAAAATTTAGTTTTTCACCAATATCTCGCTGAAAAAGCATCGCAGAGGTCTGAATTTTTTTGTAAAACCTAGATTTGAATATGTCGAAACTACCAAAAATACAAAAAAAAATCCTAGGTTTATGTTTCAGGAGCTGTTGAACAAAATCTCTAATACATCTTTAATATCTCGATTAGGGTGACCACGGATTATTATTTACAGAGAACTTTCCACCTATTTTTATATTAGAAATGATATTATCTCACGGATTCCACCAAGTATCATTGGTGGAACCGTAATGATAGCCCGCGAAATTCAAGTTTTCTTGTACATTACGTATTTAGCGTAGGAGTGATTTATGTGATTTTTAAAGAAATGTATGCCCTAGTGTAAGCCAACAATCTGTGTTTAATGTGATTTTTAAAGAAATGTATGTCCTAGTGTAAGCTAACAATCTGTGACTTATGTGATTTTTAAAGAAATGTATGTCCTAGTGTAAGCCAACAATCTGTGATTTTTAAAGAAATAACATTATTTTTTTACGGACCTTATTGTTTCATTACAATTCGAATCCTTGAGATAATATCATTTCTAATATAAAAATAGGTGGAAAGTTCTCTGTAAATAATAATCCGTGGTCACCCTAATCGAGATATTAAAGATGTATTAGAGATTTTGTTCAACAGCTCCTGAAACATAAACCTAGGATTTTTTTTTGTATTTTTGGTAGTTTCGACATATTCAAATCTAGGTTTTACAAAAAAATTCAGACCTCTGCGATGCTTTTTCAGCGAGATATTGGTGAAAAACTAAATTTTCAACGTTTCGATGGCGCGGCCATGGGGTTTTAGTCTTATAGCTCCTAAAATATAATCCTAGGATTTTTTGTTGTATTTTTACATGTTTCGACAAATTAAAATCTATATTTTACAAAGAACTTCAAACGTCTGAGATGTTTTTTCAGCGAGATATCGGCGATAACGTGTTCGTCACCGTTTCAATGGCGCGGCCATGAGGTTTTAGCCTTGCAGCTCCTAAAATATAAACACAGGATTTTTTTCTATATTTTTACATTTGGTTTACAAATTCAATCTACTATTTCCCAAAATTTCAGGTCTTTGCGACTCTTAGTTTTAAAGATCTCCATGGCCGCGCGGTTCGGAAAGTTTCGATGGCGCGGCCACGTTCAAACCCTTATAACTTTTTAACCATTGCTTTGACAAATTTATGGTTTTTGGGTATCGACTTTTACATTTTTTTACAAAAACTTGGGATGGTTTTTATTTAAAAAAAACGTCGTGGCCGCGCGGTCGAAACGGACACCTATTAGCATAATAATATTTAGGCATACAATTAATACTTTCTAAATTAATACGTTTCTGTAACAATTAAATAATATGTTAATTAAAAATTGAATATGATGTGCAACAAAAGTTAGTGACAGAACCGAATTGCTGCAAAACCGACTCCACGTAGTCTTGTTTGTCCTACCCCTAGAGTGTAATTTAAAATCGCGTAGGCGCGTAGGGTCGAGGCGGCCCGCGGGTTGAGGAGCAGGCGGCTGCGAGCGAACCGCCGCGGCTGAGGCTGGCCGGCGAAGCCGGCCAACAAGCCGAAGCTGCGGTGGTGAGCGAAAGCCGTCCGCGACGATTAGCACGCGTGGGGCCGCCGGAGGCCCGCAGAGCCGGAGCCGTGACAGAAAACCTTGCCTGCTGCATGTTGCATGCTCGCTTGAATGCTGCATGCTGCATGCTTGCTTGCATGCTTGCATGCTTGCTTGTTCGCATGCTTGCATGCTTGCATGCTGTATGCCTTTATAAGTAATGTTTTAATATCATTATGCGTAAATAAATTTATGCTTTAGGATATTATGCTTAAAAAAGTTATGCTTTAGAACTTTATGCTTAGTAAATTTATGCTTTAAGATATTATGCTTAAAAAAGTTATGCTTTAGAACTTTATGCTTAATAAATTTATGCTTTAGAATATTATGCTTAATCATTATTATGCTTAGAGAAATTATGTTTAAAAAATTATGCGTAAGCTATTATGCGTAATTATATTATGCGAAAATGTAATAATGCCAAACAAAATTATGCTAAGTTATATTAGGTCTTAAAATTTTATGCAAATGGATAGGGAACCGAAACCGACATGTCCTAGAACCAAAAATTCGAAGACATGTGACATCTACCAACCCGCACTGGGCCCGCGTGGTGGATATGGCCCACTCCCTCTCACAGAGAGGAGGCCTGTGTCCCAGTAGTGGAAACATTATAGGCTGATGATAACCACACAAGTCAACGATCAGCTTCAGCTGAACATGTATTGCAAGTTTTGACGTAGTTCAGGGCAATTTATTCCACCAATTTGCACTAAGCATTTCTTGATTGATTTTTTTTCCCTTTTATTGCAAAGGTATAAATCTCTTTATTTATTCCCAATTTTTTACTGTAGTCATGTCCAAAAGTCTGATAAAATACATCCAAAAGTCTGATAAATTCATGTAAAATACTGATATTTAGCTGCATCTGGTTTGACTGGAAGCCGACTTCGAATATATATAGTTGGAAAATGGTTGTTACACTTTAGAGCTTCTGAATAATAGTTACGATTACGACTACGAAAAATCTACAAAATACAGCCATAAAAAAAAAAAAACAAAGCCTTCATCTCTTTTCGAGCATGAGTTTATAACGCAGTTAAAGATTGTATTGACTCTTTCAATATGCCGCGCGGTACGTCAAAAACTTCCCGACGAACTTTACATAAAGTGTGAAGAACTAGTAACTCGATAATATTCTGAAAGTTTCATGAAAGTTGTTTCACTAGAGCAAATCTGAGAATGTGTGAGCAACTTTTAAGAGGCTATTCAAACAAACTTTGTAGTATAGTACTTATGCAGTGTGCCTGGAAATATTATATTGCTACTATAAGATAGAAATTCGTGCCAATTCTTTCCTATAAGAGCGTTGAAGTTTTTAAAGTGTTCTATGATCAAAAACTTTAAAATAGTAACATCGGAAAATGTGGTAACAATGTCCTTAATCCTTATCCTCATCTTTATTTTGTCTCAAGACGTTTTTTTTTATAAATGCGTCACGCTCACTACGACGCCACGGTTGGCGCAGTGTTGAACAATCGACTGCTTGGCAGTTGACTCGTGGGTTTGATCCCCGCACGCAACAAATATTTGTATGATTTGCAAGTAGTTGTTCCAGGTCTGGGTTTTTGTGTATGTGAGTTCGTATGTTTGAAATGCACCCACGATACCGGAGAAAATCCTAGTGTAGGACAACAGATTGCGGGGTTTATATCATTACCGTGACCCTGGAACGTAAAGGGCTAATGAAGGACACTGTGGATTTTAGTCAGTACAAGTCTGACAGTCCCTTCCGCCCTGCCCTGGGTGGGAGACACATTTGATGATTTTACCACGCAAAAAAAAAGCACCAAAATAAAAATAACAAATGTCAAATTGTGAGTTTGTCTCTAAATTTAAAATGTCACTTACGGGATATCTTCCGTGATTATTATGTTTGTTTGAGTTCCCGATATTTCGACGCTGTTGCAAGCGCCATGACCGCGATCGACCCGTAAGTGGCATTTTAAATTTACCTGATAAATCTTTGAAAAATCATGCAAATGGCATTGTTTCAAAATGTTAATGTAAATTATTATCTGATCGTCGTTTCGTAATCATTACAGCTTCCTTTCTTAACAAAAAGCATCTCGGGCTTTGGTCGCGATGCTCCACACACGGGCGACACACGGCACAATGCGTCCGCTCCCACAATGTCGGCGGCATTTGCAAGTGAAATACAAGCAAATAAAACAGTTCGCAGCAGTTAATACAAAGCTTGTTACCGGTGCTTCTGTTCCTTTCAGCTGTTCTCATTGTAGGTACTAGTGATGGATGTGGATGACCTGGTCTTAGTGCCTGAGAAGGAAAACTGGGAGATTAGGGCAGAGGTATGAAGAATCAGTTTTATATAATTATACAACGTGTAACGTCGCAAAATCTCTGGTGGGGTAACTCAGCCCATGTTACTGAACAATATTTGTTCTAAGACTTGGGAATTCGCAAAAAAAAAAACATACTGATGGGCCCGATCAATTTCCCTCATTTTGTATGAAAAAAAGTCTTAGAACAAACATTATTGTTCAGTAACATGGGCCGAGTTACCCCACGAGAGGTTTTGCGCTATTAATGTCAACTCATTTGATGAGCACCTGACTCTTCGATGCAGTGTGGGATGGGACGGATTGCAGACTCGTACCGACTAAAATCCACGGTGTTTCTTCAATAGCCGATTACGTTCCTGGGCTACCTCTTTACAACTGTCAGCCCAGCACAAAAAGTCCTTAAGACTATAGAATAGCTGCTGCCATTTCAAAAAATTGGTATTTAGAAAAACTCCTACTGTCTCTCTCACGCTTTGAAAAAACCCCGATCGTGCGATAGAGAGCGTTGCAGCTCGCGACTGAATGTAAGTATTTTTTATATGAAATTTGTCTCTCGGGAGAAAACGTTTTTCACATACTAAATCACGACCAATCTCTTAGATTCTGGTGTCAATCGTTTCAGCATATTATATTCTAGGTTTGTAGGTTTTGCTTTTTTTCTTAAACTTCTTTGTTTTTTAAATACAAAGGTTTTACTTCAATGAAGATTTTGTCATAAAAATAGTAACTTTTAGGCGCCTGTAACTTTCAAACTATTATAAATTTTGAAAAAAAGAAAACGTATAAACCTAGATTTTTACTGTGTCAGATGCATTCTAAAAAATCATTGAGATAGGATAACATCTAGGGGGAGAAAAACGTTTTCTCTTTTTGTATGGACGAGCGCTCGGTAGACGATAGTCTTAAATCGTTGGACTTCATAATTGCCAAAAGTACCGATCAAATTCTTAACACAATGTATGTGGGTAATTTCACCTAAACCGATCGATTGTTAGATAGTGAATAATAATTTTCTTTTAAGTAAACAGACAACATTAATCCAACCTCCACGCCAACCCATCTGATCACACAACCAAACAAAACCACCAAAACATGAAAGACGCCGTAAACAGCCTAAATATCAATAATCCAATCAGATACCAATAAATCTGGCTAATCCTAGCGGGTGACTAAACGCTATGCTGGCCAACTGGGTGCCCCGCCGATTACCCACAGTCATACATCTTAGCTTGGAAGCCAGCCAGACTTATCCTGATGCTGCATCGTTACATGCACTATTTGTGTAAATTAGTCTGTGATTTACAAGCTGCTGATTTTTCTTTGTTGTTCAGTGTAGATAGACTAAGTGTCTAGGTATTGTTGAGAGGAAATGGCGACGAGAAAGGATTTTAATTGAGTTTGTGTGCTCTTGTGATTATTTTGTTGCTTCTCTTGAAGTATCTGTTCGTAGAAATTTAGCTTGTTGATGTGCCAATAGATGAAAGTAAGATTTGATTTGGAAGTCAGTGTCTTTCCATCCTTTTATCTATGCAACATGATATGTCTGTGTCACTAACTTCTAAAGGTGCTGTACTCTTAGCACGAATTTTCAGTATTTGAGACGTAAAGTAAACTGGAACTGACAATTTGAAATTGACTTTCAAGGAAAAAATTTAGTTCTTCCTTCGCACACCAGAGGCGCTGTTCCATTTTTTCATACAAAAACGCTGTAAATACTGGAAATACGCTGTAAAGTAAAAGATATTAGTTTGCTATTAGAGTGCTAAGGGTACTGATAAAGAGAATTCACTTGTAATGTAATATTCTAACGAATGTTACATTACAGAAAAACAAACGAGAGCTTTTTAGCGAACGTTCTATCGAGTATTCTGGCGAGTTTTTTACTACAGCAACTAAAGCGTTGCTACGAAGATCGTGAAAATATTAGCAACGATATTTGACTACATGCTCGGTTCTGTTCGTTATTCATTTCGAGATAATTAAAAACGGTAAATCTATTCGGCAACTTAATGAATATCAGTACCGTGTTTCAGGATCTAAGTTCTAATAGCTGGTTGAGTTAAAAATCATTATCAAGATAAAAAGAGACATTACAAGGTTCCATTTTTCTTAACCTTACCTTAAAAATTCGTAGCCGGAAGCTATTTCAGGTACTCATTTCAAACTTCTTTTCATACTGACCAGTTTCCTTAAATGGTTTTACAGATGCAATTATGATAACAGCCATTTTGTAAAGGGCAGTTTCCTCAACTAAGTTTGAAGAGAGCTTCTTAGCTAAGTGTTGTACTTCCCATTTCATCCGCCATTACACTAAATAGGGATGAAGATAATTGAGACGAACAGTGTCTCGTCTTCAACCCATCGTTGCCACATGTACAGTCACGACCAGTAGTATGTATACACTAAGCAATTCAAAAGCGATGTTCTGTCACGGTAATATTATATTGTGGTTCTGCTATCATATTTATTAAACTTTTGCCTTTTTATTAGACTTCTATTTTTGTAAGCCATACTATTACGAAACAGGTCTTATTCAAAGTAGACCAAAGTTATTCAAAGTAAACCAGTATTTCACAAGTAAAAAGTTTTAATTTTGTTAATTATTTACATGTAACTTACTGCTCGTGTCTTTACTCACTTACTGAGCTATGTACACACGGCTACACATTAAACTATACAAATCCAGTATAGGCTGATCGTTGTATGCGCGGAATTATCATACAAAGCGAGACCACGATAAACTGGTGTTGTATAGCTTGATGTGTAGCCGTGAGTACAACTAGTATTACTCGTAAATAAGGGTATTTTGTATAGTTTACTAAATGAAGTGAGGAGTGCATGTTTCTGACGTAGCCCTAAGGGCCTACTTACGTTGAAGTAGGGGAGTAGAAACTTACTAGAGAGTTAATTCCGATTTTAATTCGACGTATGTACACGCAGAGAAATTTATACGAGAAGTTCAAAACAAACATACCTACATACACATACATACATTCTCACAACTTTCGCATTTTATAATATTAGTAGGACTTAAAGTAAGATTTTCGCTTGTTTCTTGTAATAAGTATAAGTATTTTAGTTTTCAGTAGTGCGAAGACTGAGAGCAACTTTCACCAAAAGTTAAACATGTTTAAAATTTTATTTAAGGACAACATTCAATACAATTTTTTGCTTAAATAAAATTTTAAACATGTTTAACTTTTGGTGAAAGTCGCCCCCAGACTCGTAGATAATTAAAATAGAATTACCTATTTGTACAAGTATGTACACAGATTACAGTTCAATGCTACTTTAAAGTATTCAATAACACGTTTTCACGATTCCCCGAACTACATATAAACACAGCAGGCGCCCCCTACCACAATTCTCCAAACAGATCCACGTTTAACAGCTGGATCCGATATTAATCATGGATCCGTAAACAGTGGCATCAAGGAGGCGGCATCCAGCGGTGTCAGGACCTCATTTGTCAATCAGTGTCCCAGTGAGTAATGGTGGGAGGAATTTCGACAGATTACTGTCCAAATCCATAGCCAAGGGTTTATTTTTTTAACAGCCTTGGTGAACTGGCGTTGTGTATGCAGTGCGGTTTTTACTAGGCAGTTACGAACTCGTATAGCAAAATGGCGGATGCTAATTTTCTTTTTAATTGTGATGGTTTTGGTCTTGACTACCATGGGGTATCGTATTTCCCAGTTACTGGGTTGTAGAGGTCCGATAGGCAGTTGCTCCTTTTAAAATACTGATGTTCAGCTGCATCTGGTTGGACTGGAAGCCGACCCCAATATAGATGGGAAAAGGCTGGCAGATGATGATGGTTTTGGTTTTGACTATAGTCAAGGTAAAGGTGATAGAAACAAAGTCTACGACGAAGTGTACTTACCCAGGAGAATCCTGTTCAATCTAACTTTAAAGACACTAAGGTTGGTATGCGTTCAGGAAAAGAGACGCAGTTTGTAAGTTGTTTTCTTTTACGTGGGCATTGTTAAAGAAACATTCTGTAGCTATTCAGTCTTTACATGTATTTCTAACCCCATAAATTCCAGAAAAAAAACTGCTAAGGTAATGACTACTTATTATGTCTATACAACTCAGCCTCACACAAAACCCATGTAAACTTTATTCATACAAAGACGCCACACGCCTTCTTCCCAAGGTGTTCGATATGCTATGAAAAATACATGCTCTTTTCGCGACGTGAAGTTCGAATTCATATAGGCGATCTATCTAAATTCTCTACACCTAAATCAGGTACAACCAGACGAAGGTAACGAAGTTAAAATCCCTCTATGTTACCTGCAGGTACAAGTATGTCGGTACTCAACTCACAATGACGAAGTTATTACGTTAACATTGTCTACATCACGCTAAGCTGAAATTCAGAAGGATCATTTTATAAAATTCACAAAATTTATATATTTTGTTAAAATTAAATTTTGTGCGATCCAACTAAGAAGGGGTAGAAAAGTTCTCGAGTGGCGACCACGGGCCGGAAAACGCAGCGTAGGCAAGCCTCTCACTAGGAGGTGGACCGACGACATCGTGAGGGTCGCGGGCAGCCGATGGATGAAGTGGCGAATTGCCGTTCGGCGTGGCGGTATAAGGGGGAGGCCTATGTTCAGCAGTGGATGTCCTCCGGCTGATGATGATGATGATGATGAACTAAGAAGGCGACCTTTTTCTGAGGTAACAACTGTCAAATCATAATAATTGTATATAGGGACTACAGTGGGGACTCTATGTGATCTTATAAACGACGGAGGCATGGTGGCCACGTGCCGCCGTACACATTATTGTACAGCGAAGCTAATAGGAGGCTATTGTACAGTCTCCCTAGGGATGTGCCCTAACAGGCGTTGCACAGAGGGGGCCACGGTCAGGTCTTTTAAGAGGAAATGGGGCCTCCTCCTTTGTGCTGATGGTGACCACCAAAATACCACACTCCCCAGTCTTATCGCTAAAGACCTAGTAGCCTTTTGAAGGCTTCCCCCGTTAGCAAAAAAAAAGAAAGTTGTATAGGGACAGCAAAAAAGTTTTTTTTTTTTTAATTATTTAACTTTTTTAAATGTTTGATTTAACGATAACGTAATAAAAAAAAATTGCTCGAATATTTTAAAGGTTCATTAGTTGGACGAATTTGTCCTTCTATACTGTCATCCATTCATCAACCAGGGGTGCACAACCTTCGCAAATTATTAAGCCCATGTGTCTATGAGCCAGGATTAATCAAATTAATAAAGTCGTTATCTGGAGTGTGGCAATTTGCCACCCCTGCACCCTGCACCCCTGTGCGACTTAATGCTGTTACTAAGTTCAGTTTTGGAGACTTTTAGCGCTAAATTGTATTAATGTGTGCTGCGTATTAGGTGCTTAAAATTCAACGGTTATTAGGGCGTAAAGTTCAGGTGAAATTGATCGTTATTGCGTGTTAGGTGTTGATAATGGAGAATTTATGCGTTAGGTTAGAAATATTTATTCACTATAGCTCTCTTTTGTTAGAATTCAAGGCTTGTTTTGACAAGAAAATGAAAAAAAAACTCTAGTCTTCCTATACGCGTAGCATGACATCATAGAAACGGGATTTTTCTACGAAATGACAAAATGTACAAAGATTATTATATGTGTAGTTCTAAGCATGACAATGTTTAAAATATTTAAAGAAATAGTCCTATTTGAAGCTAAAACTAGTCTTGATTGAACATTGGTATTTTGGATTTATTCCTATATTTTTATCTATAATATGTATGTATTTAGAAATATATAAGTATGTTTATCAGTTGTTCAGTACCCATTACACAAGCTCTGCTTAGCTTGGGACTAGATGGCGTTGTGTGATAGTTGTGGAATATTATTATTATTATGGGTGATAACAGTCCACAAAATCGAATAAGAAAAGTCGCCTTTGTTCACCTGGATAAAACAATTACAATGTGAACAACGGATACCTTTTAAGTTTGAAGTGTGGTTCTCGAATCCAAAAAGGATAATATTGAGCTTCCCTGAACTATTCTGGAAGAAAAAAAGTGTATTGGTATCTTTTAAACCCTCATAGACATAGACATAGACAAAAAGCTTTACTAAATCCTAACAACAAGACATTTCATAACAAAAACTATAACACAATTCATACAGAAGCCTGATGAAAGTACAGTTTACCGTCCATTTACCGAGATCGTTAGCGAACGACAAAAGAAAGAGTGGTCGCGTCGAGTGGACGAGCTGCGTGATTTATGTAGCGTGACTGTACTACGACGTATGTATGACAGAACTTGGCTAAATAGTGCACGT
Source organism: Agrotis segetum (assembly GCA_036375495.1). Taxonomy (NCBI): domain Eukaryota; kingdom Metazoa; phylum Arthropoda; class Insecta; order Lepidoptera; family Noctuidae; genus Agrotis; species Agrotis segetum. Next base: position 1,985,716 of record JAQSVV010000280.1, on the reverse strand, counting down.
CACACGGGGGCTTTATGTTTTAGAAAAAGGGTTTGTATTTCTTAGAGGATTTGGAAAGATGGTTGGATTGTAGTACGCAATGTTGTTTTTGAATGTGATTTCAATTAGTATAATCAGCAGACGGGACGATTGTATAACAGTATTTTGCTAAATAGTGCGCGTGACACGGGAATTTAAGGCGCGGGCCACATAGAAAAGACGTAAGACGCAGACGGGGCGGAGACATGTCTCATCGGCGTCACTTTCATAGAAAATGTGTAGAAGCGTCGCGACGTAAAACACACGTCCGCGACGCGTCCTCGTCTTACGTCTTTTTTATGTGGCCCGCGCGGAATGTTTTGGAAAATAAGTTTCTTATGGTTCTTTGAGACTTGAGGAGATGATTGTAGCAAAAGATGCCGTTTATAATAGGATTTACGTTAGTTTTCGTCTGATATAAAGACAAAGCGGTCGCATGACAATACTGGGACGTATTGGGCTAAACGGTGCAAATGACAAGATGTCTCAATGTTTAGGAAAAAGGGTTCTTATAGTTCTTAGGACTTTGGAGTCGATTGTAACAAACAATATTGTTTTTTGAATGCAGGTTATGTTGGTCTGATATGAAAGAGTGGTCGCGTCGAGCAGGGGCTGCATGATTTATGTAGTGAAACTGTACCAGAACGTATGTCTTTGTTTGACTTAATAGTGCGCGTGACACGGGGGCTTAATGTTTTGGAAAAACGGTTCTCATAAGAACAGCGCTGTAGTGCTTTGGAAAATATGAAATTACACGTCCAAAAATCTGAACTAAAGCAAGTAAATGTTTGTTCGAATTTCGTTTCATTTTGACAGATAATATGAACTTTACTCGTGTTGATATAATGCATGAGTAGACACTAATTAAGGTATCGCTTAAAATCTAAAATAATTATTTAACATTTTCCTAGATTAGAGCATGAATTTGTAAGTTTCTCATCTCATTACATCTTTCCATAAAAATCGTCAGGAGACTACACACTGCAGCTATAATGTATATTTTTACATCTTCGGTTTTTTTATGGAAAGATGTAATGAGATGTATCGTGCTATAATGTACATCTTTACATTATAGCTGCAGTGTGTGAAGCCCTTTATGCTGTCAGTGTGCTCTCCCCATTTTCCCCTTTTCAATTCCTCGAAGTTTCTCGTTGTAAGAAGTCGCACTTTACGAAGCAATACCGTATTGAAAGTTTCTCTGATAAATCAATTGAGGTTGTCTCCCTATATCACGTGATATACATTACAAAGGAACAAATTAGGACAGCCCATGCCTGACCAGGAGGCCTTGCTATCTCAAGTAAAAGTGCTATAAATTATCTTAAGGAAATAGATTATTGTGCTGCGAACCAACTTGCTGGCTGGCAATTTATCAATGTTTTAACTAATAAATTATGTAAGTTAATTCAAGTAGTTGTTGGTTTTAGCACAGCTTTAACAGCTTCGATGTAGGTAGAAGAAAATTCGAAGATAGAATAAAGAATCTAATTAGATACGGTATAGTGTGGCAATCAGGCAGGCTGGTGAAATAGAAAACAGGGGTCCTCAATAAGATGTGTCAGAGAAATCGCAAAGTAAAATTACATTAGGGCATGAATGTGTTGGCAAACTGGGGTATCATCGGATAGGTATAAGAATAGCGGAAGACCAAATAAACTATTGATTGATGGTATTCTGGAAGGGAGTGACTGAAGACTTCATGTGTTATAAAAAAGAGAGTAGTGAGTTCCGAAATTATGAGGCATTAACAAGTACAGCTGTAAAAGTTTTTTTTCTTCTATTATACCGGTTTTCTTTAGTAAGGGAACAATGTTTACAAGCGGCCATTAACAAATGACGTCCTGTTGGCTTTGCCATAATGTGTGTTTTCCCATCAAACCCCGTATTCCCGTCTTATACACTGTTCCTTTATATTTAAATGTCGTTTATAAGTAGCCAAGAAATACACCTAAAATGGGTTTATATCAACCATCTGTGTCTCGAAGGGAGAAAGTGTCGAGCTCGTGATATCATGTGCGGCAATCCTGACGATTTCTATCAATACAATGAAATAAAGATCGATTCAAAAGGCGAGTCGTGACGGGAGCGAGAGCTAGGGAATTGTCTAGATATTCTAAATAGACTGAGGCTAGAAACAATAACAGTACAAGCTTTAACTAGAATGTACCTTTTCTTTAAATGACAGCTTACCATATTGAGAATTACTTATTGTTGAAGAAAATAATAGTTATAGCTTAGTAAGTACTTGAAAATAGACGTCTCGCCAAAAAATTAACAACCGCAGTCATTTTGTTTCAAGAAGTTTTCTCCAAACAATTTCTTAAGATTTTGAAGTAAACGTCATGCAGATTTCAAAACATCCATCCACTGCAGTTTGCAAAAGAAAATATTAGAATACAGTTTAACAAACTAGAAACACGTCTCACTCACCGAATAAGTAAGCAAAAACTACCGTTACTCAGAATTAAATTTTCAACAGCATAATCATAGAAAAAAACTCCAAAACGTCATCAGCATTTCTTTTTCATTTCACCTTTTATTCCCGGACACGCGCGTCCGTATTGTCGCGAAAGTAGCGTCGGATGCGGCGGCTCACGTCCGCATCCGGACACGTGCCGTGTCCGGTGTCCGGTCGGCCAATCAGTCGGCTCTCTAATTAATTTACTTTGAACGGTTCTTATTGGCTGCTACGTGCTCCAATCAAGACGCGAGCCACTTCACGATTAGTTTCCACGGCTCCCGGTTTTTCTGCTGACTTTAATTTCCGTTGATCGGAAAGTATGGTTGAGTTTTTGTTTTTTTTTTTTAATTTGGCGGTTGAAGTTGCACGATACTTGCATGCTTTTGTCCAAGGTACTTATTTTATAAAAGAATATTGAAAATACGTACAAGTATAAAATTTAAGCTATAGAGCATGTAGATCTGGAAAAATAATATACATAGACTAGTTAGTTACATGCGCACTTTTAAAAGAAGGATGAGATGAAGGAATACGAATCAAAGAGAAAACTTCCCTCGAGTTGTGTCAAAATATTTCAGATCAACTCATATTTTGGTCCTCTATTACCTATTTAGTTAAAACGCATCATGGATAGTTAACATAAATGCGGCGAAACATAAAACGACTTCTCTCACACAAGTTTCTTTCTGGTCCTTCGATCCGGATACATCAAGGAAATTAGTTTGACTAAACGATGATAGACACACCGCTCGTTAACATTTTGTGCGTTGACAATACCACACCTGGCCAAGCGATACTGTGGCTTGTACGAAGTATGCTAATGCCTATAATCCCTCGGATCGTTGTGGTGGATTCTTGGCACGCAACGAATCCAGGTCGCTCCGATAGTTTATGCCCTAGACGCAGGTCTGTGACGATTATCACCGGCGCCTCTGAACAGGATCTATTGGGACCGTTCTTGGAATATTTGGCGTGGATGCCAGGATATTTATAAAGGGATTAAAAGATCTGTAGACCAATTTTAAATTATACAGGAAATACTTCTTCACGCTCGTAAAAGAGACCGCGCAATAAAGTTTTGTCAAAAATAGGACTTCACGACTGAATCGATCAGAATGGGCGCTTTTCTACATTTTTACAAGCCAAAACGTTGCTCTCACAAATCTAAAAATATCAAAACATAACGCAAAAGACATAACAACCATTACGTCCATTACAAAAGTGATCATAACTCTGCGCGCGCGCCGCCCCCTCCACATAAACCTGTCAACGCTCGATCTGTGGTTCACTATTACGTTTAACAGATGGCGCTGTTAGAAAAATACCCAGCTTCCCTTTGTAGTGGGACAGGGACGATGATTTGTATGTCAACAATGACAAGACACTGACAGATATAAATCTTTAGTTTTTTTATCTGTGTGTTTGTTCTTTTGTCTGTGGTTTTATGATTGCGGTATTGCCAGTATTAAAATGTCTTTGGGTTTTAATGGTTTTGGCAACTGTCTCTGAGGTAAGATTCTGAGATCTGAAGTTCTATATCGGAAGGTAACTGTAACAATTAATAAACTGGGATTTACAGTAATGAATTGAATGACATCAGTCATGTATTTAATTGATTGGGTAACACGACTGGGGATATGAGCCAAAGAGGATACTGGGGCAAGAACTTATCAATTTGTAAATGTATCATCTAGATTAGTGTCTACCCGGTAAACACGCCGTCACCTATTTTAAAATCATGGTACCAATTAATTTGAAATCTGAAGATCTAAAGCTAGATAGCTTTCAAAGGATTTCGGTTATCAACAACGGCTTTTTCAGACTTGAATGGAATGGCTTGAATGAATTGGCTGGAATAAGCTTTCTGTAGCTTAGCATCTTAACATAATCAGTTTATTGCTGCTTGCTACCCACTGCTTAGACACAGGCATCCTTTCTGTCAGAGGGAGTGGGTTGTAATCCACCACGCCAGACAGATATCACGTGATTTGTATTTTTGGTTGTAGGACATGCCGGTTTCATCACAAAGTTTTCTTTCTCAATCCTAATCAATTTAACAAGGAAGTGAGCCTAGCCGAGCTTAAAGCCACGGCCTATAACTCGTAAGTCGGGCCGTTGCCATTGTGATACCACTGTTCTTCAAAGTTAGCTTATTTACTCATTATTATAGCTATTAAAATATTGCATTTATTAAGACGGAGCTAGTGAAATCTAAAAAGAAGCAATTATTCAAAAATGTACCTACGTGTGCCGCAAAAAGATCTAAAAAAACCCATCCTCTACAGACTATCCAACCACATTAAATAATCCTAAGCTAAAACGAATGTCTTGAGCCGATAATTAATGGCAATACATTTACCTCCTTGGATTCGCCGCGGTCGGTTAATGGCGTCATACGTCAGAGGGGTAATGCCTGAGTGCTAGACCACTGGACCTGCACCACCACATCTTAAAGCAGTATTACTTTAATGTGACGTTGGTATCGTTGACTGCTGATCTTGAGGTCCTGGGTTGATCCAGGTCAGTAAACTTTTAATCACGGGACTGCCTAACCAATACCTTTGGAATGCAAAGAGCAAGCGAAGTTTTTAGTCAGTATAAGCCTGTGAGCAGTGGTGGCCCAGTGGTACCGGCCCCGACTTACGAGTTGTAGGTCGTGGGTTCGAATCCCGGCAGGCGCATTACTTTGTGTAATTTATTTCATCACCACTGCTCTCAAAACGGTGAAGGAAAACATCGTGAGGAAACCGGCATCGGAAAACATTTGTCCTAGAACCAAAAATTCGAAGACATGTGACATCCACCAATCCGCATTGGGCCCGCGTGGTGGATTATGGCCCACCCCCTCTCACAGAGAGGAGGCCTGTGTCCCAGCAGTGGGAACATTAATAGGCTGATGATGATAAGCCTGTCTCTTCACTCCAGCCAGAAAAGTGCGAAAGTAGTAGTCCAAAAAAGGTACCGTAAATATTATTGCATCTGGAATTTCAGCCACGGTACAGGACTATTATACTTTATGCTCAAATCTTTGGATTTGTGACTGTACTCACACCTCAAGAATGAGACTTGAACATAACTGGTGAAATGAGACTATAGTTTTAACTACACGTCTGCCTAACTGCAGCTTTCTATGTGTGATGGTATGTAGTCCCTGTTCGGGCGCCAAAATGAGGGTACATTTTTGGCGCCCGAACAGGGACTCATTGTATCATGAACAGGTCTTTTCAGGTCTTTTTTCAGGTCTAACATAAACCTTAAACCACAGAAGTATTTTCAATAATTTTACGTTATAAACCCTTTTCACGCTAAGTTTACTAAAAAAATGTGTAGTTACTTCGATAGCCATTTAAGTTAAATTAAAAATAATACTGCTACAAGAGTTGATGGTCGGCCGCTTGGACCAGAATTATTAAGACTGCGAGACAGAGTACAAATGTAGATATTGCGAGGAACATTTGTTTAGCAGAGGTAATTCAGTAGCGAGAGGCACGTAGGTGTAGTGCAGTGGATACAACAGAAGCCATAATCTGTTGGGTGGAACTAAATTAATTGATACACGATGTGGTTTCTAGGAGCTCGTGGCTAAATAATTGCAGCCGTATATGCCAATCTAACAGGTTAAGCCGTGCTTGCCGAGGTAGGTCTGTGGATGGGTGACCATCGGCCATAACGATTTTCCTCCGTGCTCGGAGAGCACGTAAAGCCGTTGGTCCCGGCTGTCATTTGTAGATCTTTGTCAGTCGTTACTGTTAGTCAGAAGCTCTAAAGTCTAACAACCAGTCTTACCATGGAGTATCGTATTACCCAGTTTCTGGGTTGTGGAGGTCCGATAGGCGGTCGCTCCACGTAAAATACTGATATTCAGCTGCATCTGGTTCGACTGGACGCCGACTCCAATATAGTTGGGAAAAGGCTAGGCAGATGATGTGGTTTCTAGTAAAACTCAGCTTTGTGTCTGTTATGTAGTTGCTATTTAGATTGTCTCTAGAAAAAAAGCCACTTTTTGCAACAACACAACCTTGTAATTATTATTGTGTGCTAATTTTAAATGTGCTTCGTAAGCACGAACCCTTTGCCCAAACGACCTTTTTTCCAAATTACTGAAACGGTTATTATCTTTAAGCAAAACACATTTAGCTGTACGCTGATAACGTTACGCTGATGATAGCAAGTGTTCTTTCTAAACATTCTTCTGCGATATTGGTTGTGATCCTCCAAGTATGTATAATCGTTGGTTCTCCGCCTGATCTCTCATCAGACCATAAAAGCTAGGGAAGCGAGAGTGTACCTATATTAGCGTGTACCTACAATAGAGGTATTCCTGTTATATAAAAGATTTTAGGACATCTAAGTTTTGATCAACTATGGTATTTTCAAATGCATTTTTTTCTAATTTATTACCCCCTCTAAAAATCTCCTGAATCGTGACTGCATTTCATCATCATCGTCATCATCAGCCTATAATGTTCCCACTGCTGGGACACAGGCCTCTGTGAGAGGGATTGGGCTATAATCCACTACGCGGGTCCAGTGCGGGTTGGAAGATGTCACATTGTCTGGACATGCCGATTTCCTCACGATGTTTTCCTTCACCGTTTTGAGAGCAGTGGTCATGAAATGAATTACACAAAGTAATGCGCCGGCGGGGTTCGCACCCACGACATACCACTCGTAAGTCGGGAACGATACCACTGGTCCGCCACAGCTCTCTCTTTCTCTCTGCATTTACAACATTTTAATCCCCAACAACTGTAGATAAAAATATACCTATCATATTGGTTAATTTCTCAATCACTGAACCCACCGCATCATTTGTTTCATTAATTCTTCTGTGTCAAATTTACCGTCGTGACCCAAAACTGTGTACCAAATGAGCTATAAAAACAATTATTCTAACCAATTTTCGTCTTTCTTCCCCAGAATGTAACTGCAACGGGCACGCGCGTCGCTGCCGGTTCAACATGGAGCTGTACAAGCTGTCGGGCCGGGCCTCCGGGGGCGTCTGCCTCAAGTGCAGGCACTACACTGCAGGCAGGCACTGCCACTACTGCCGCGAGGGCTACTACAGGGATCCTACTAAGCCCATCACGCATAAGAAAGCTTGCAAACGTAAGTATACATTTTAAATGATTGAAATGAATTAATGAAAAGAGTAACCATGGAGTTTCTTGCCGGTTCTTCTCCATGGAAATGACCAACCCGAACCGTGTCAATTTTTCGATGTTTTATAAGTGCCCATTCAGGCCCTTGTAAAATAAAACATTTTGATTTGATTTTAATTGATTCTACTGCTAGGAAGGACGGAACTCTGCAGTATGACGAATATTCTCGCTACTGGTACATAAGGGTGGGCGGCGAGTAATGGGCGACTCGCTTTCCGACCATGGACAATGCCCGGGTCGACGGCGCGTTGTGTTCCACGAGAGTGTCAGCACAATGACTGAGGAGGCCCTTTAGAGGGGCAAAGCCTGCAAGTCGCGGGACTAACGAATACCGTGACTCAGGAACGTAAAAAGACTATTGAAGGACACCGTGGATATTATTCAGTACAAGTCTGACAGTCCCTCCCGTCTTCACGCTCCGTGGTACTATCGATCTGTTAAATGAGCTGGCACACTTTATGTCTCAGACAACTACTACAGGGGCAGAAAGCACAGGCTGTAAGCTAAGGCTTTCCACAACTCTTACCTTTTTTTAAGTCTTGCTTATTGGCCACATACTAACTGAATTATCATAAAAAATAAAATAGGCAAGAAATAATTCTAAAACACACACCATTTATTCTCAGAATACCAAACCATTCTAAGCGTCAAAGATAAATACAAATTAAACCAACGATAACCGGCGTTTACACCTGTCCAAGTTCAGACAAACAGACAGATATAATCTGAGGTTCACCCTTGTTTGGTCGAACAACTTTTGATATAATTTTACTAATTCGAACAACGTTCGAGAAAATAATCATTTTGTATAATATCGGTTAACTTAATTTTCATTTCGTCGAATATTTATTTGCGATAACAACATTTGCGCTATTGATCAAAAGGTGTAATATTCATTTGATATAATATTCAGGTGGTATAAAATTTAGTTTACGAATATTCGATTGGTGTAATTAATGCAGAAAAGAAAACATTGTAAATATTTATGTTCCGTCGATCTACCTTGGTAGGTGGTAATCAGTAACTCAGGACGCAAGAGCGAGCGACGCGAGTTCGGGACTTGGAGCACCCCGACTCGGACAGGTTAGGTTCGAAGGGGATGGCGGGGTCTGAAAGACCCCAGCCATCCTCTTCATGTTAGGTTACTTCTAACCTTGCAAACAGAAATAGGAGCCCCGCGAAGCGGGGCTCCGTCAAGCTACCTCGGTAAATGGTCATCAGTAATATACGCTCGCCCTTGCATCGCTAGTCACAATTGCCGATTACTACCATACCAAGGTAGCTCGACGGAGCCCCGCTTCGAGGGGATCCTGTTTCTGTTTGCAAGGTTTAAAGTAACGCTAACGCGAAGTCAATGGTGGGGTCTTTCAGACCACGCCAAGAACTTCGACCTAACCTGTTGAGGTCGAGTCGATAAGTGCCCCATGGTTCCGAGGGGCTTCGCTCGCTTTAGAGGGAAAATTGCTGATTACCACCTACGGAAGGTAGCTCGGCGGATCCCGATTTTATTATAGACAATGAAAGAAAACGAATAATTAATTAGAATGAATATTCGATGGATATTTCGACTAAATCAGTTACTTAGTCTAGTGAAACATTAGTTTAAATAAAATTGTGAATTTGAAAATTCGGTTAAATGAAATTATTTCAAAGAAATAAATAGCGCTACGCAATAAAAACGTATACAAAGTAATTATTCGGTGAAATGTCATAATTCGACTAAACGACTTTATACTAACCAAAGATTAGTCGGACCCATCCGACGTAATCGAGTTCCGTTCTGCCAAACAAGGGTGAGATAATCTGAAACTATCTATGTTCAAATACACACGGTCGTTATACAAATAGTCGAGGTTTAGTTAAACGGAGTTTAACGTACGTATTTGGATAAAGTGTTGCTTCAATTTGGAGATTATGACCGCTCTTTTATATTTTCTTGTGTTAACTTTGGTATTAAGTTTTATATTATCGTTAATGTTATTTTTATTTGTTGAATTAATGAGGTTTTTATTATAGTAATTATAGAATCTGCATCTGCCTAGCCTTTTCCCAATTATATTGGGGTTGGCTTCCAGTCGAACCAGATGCAGATCAGTATTTTACATGGAGCGACAGCCTGTCGGACCTCCACAACCCAGTAACTGGGTAATACGATACCCCATGGTAAGACTGGTAGCATAGAACACCTAATAGTACTTTCTGGTAGTGATTGTAAGTAAGAGTGATAGGGAGAATAGTTTACACTTAATTATAGTAAATTGATGGAGAAGATAATATTGTGATTCTTGTGGATGATTTCTATTTGGTCACTACGCTTATATTAAATTGTTTTTGTATAAATTCTGTTTTATCTTGAACTTGGTTATGGTTAGTGCAAAGATATAATATAAGTGAATCTCTGTCATTTCTAGGTGTCTTTATTATGTGACTTTTTTATCAGATTTGTATTACAATAGCCAAGCCGAAAAGCTATAAAAACAATGCCTCGAGACTAACCACATTTCCTATATATTCCAAACTATGTCCCTCTGTGGTACCCACTAACAACTGCACAAACATTAAACCCTATCCAAACTTATCCTATTTCTATTCCCAAAGAAATCGAAATTGCAAAACAAAAAGGCGTGACATCGTAAAATCCAATAGTAAATGCGTCCCGGTCACATCGTCCCCGTGGTCGCAGTCACAATAGTTTTCACATAAAATTGGCCGAAAATTAAGATGGTCCTTTCGTCCTTCGAGCAGGATTGGTCCTACGGGACGCTTCAGTTTTATTTGACGATCGCGGTAGGTTTTTCGCTGATTGAGTCAAGATTGGGGTATGGAAATGGGCACGCACTTAAGAACTATTGTTACGTCAGCTAGTTGAGGTCGAGTTAAGTTAGATGGGTTGAAGGGGAGGCGAATTGAAATTTAGAGAGCATTGAATTTTTGAGAGCCATTATGGAAGTAAAGTAGTACATATTATATTGGGGTTGATAGATTCGTAATAAGTAATGAAAGTGTTAAAAAGTCTTGACTTATTTTTCAAGAACAAGGTTTTGATACAAGAACATGTTTAATGGAATCAAACTCTATGTTTTATGTGCGCAGGGTTATTTTCGAAAGGATAATTTCTTAGCTCTATTAAGCATTTTTTCCAAATCCCACCTCAGAAAACAAGTCAAACCATTTTAACAAGTTAACCCCAAAACCTTTCTCAATTCTCAGAATACGCAAACAGCCGGCCAGTACGCGACTACGCAATACGCACGTCGATACAATTGCCAACATTATTTCTGATCGCAATCCCCTGTCATATACCCGGACCGCTATAAAATGCCGGGGTCAACAACTCGACACTAACCCAGAACCGGACCCATCCGGGTAATCGAGTTCCGAATTCTACGACACACGGGGGAGAATCCGATTATCGAATGAAATCAACTATATCGATAACAAATCATGACGACAATAAAACGAATTCTGTTTCGAATAGTTTGGATTATCGAAAGTGATTTAGGGTTTTTGGCAATTTTTCGTGCAATTTAATGTTGGATGCCGTAGTATTTTTTTTTTCTTTATTATTTTTTGTAGAAGCTCTTGGCTAAATGATAGCAGCCTCACAGGACAAGATTGGTCTGTAGATATATGGGTGACCAGCATTAATCATATCGAGATTCTTTGATGCCTCGGAAAGCACTATAATGCCATTGCTCCCGGTTGTCATTTTGTAGATCTTTGACAGTCGTTTTATGTTGGCTCTAAAGTCTGACAACCAGTCTTGCCAAGGAGTATCGTATCACCCAGTTACTGGGTTGTGGAAGGCAGATAGGCAGTCGCTCCATGTGAATTACTGATACATATTTAGCTACACATTGTCAAACTGGCAGCAAACCCCAAAATAGTTGAGAAAAGGGTAGGCAGGAGTTGAGTTTGATAAAACAAATAAATGTCGTTATTATTTTTCTGATAAAGTCAAAAATACGTCACATATTTTTTTAGGCGTTGCCGTGGTTTTCTGAAAGAAATCGATTCACTCGAACACTAAAGAATAAAGCCTCATTTAGACGATGCAAGAACTCGAACGCGAGTTGCGTTACATTGCGGAATTTATAGGTAGAACAAATTCACTAAATAAAACAAATGCCGCAATGTAGTGAAACTCGCATACGAGTTCTTGCTTCGTCTAAATGGCGTTTTAGAATTAAAAGATCGAGGAAAATAAAAGCCGGTGAATCAAATTAGCACCAAACAGCGCGATTGTACGACTAATTTAGTTCTTGTTAAGGCTTTTACAATCTAGGAAATGCTGTTAGAATTACGTTATTTACTGATTAACGCGAACGTTTTCAAATAAAAGCACCTTTCGTTATAGGGCAGTGCTATAAAGTTGTTGCCAGGCAAATAAAACGTGATTGTTCAGAACGTGTGTACTTCGTTTTATTTCTACTGGTCCTAGATTGCGATGTAATGTGTGCACTAAGCACTAAATTCCATTTCGACTTTAAATGCAATTTGATTCTAGAAAGAAGCAATTATGTTGAGAGTTTTCTTATGTCTTACCTATTGTTAAATTGTGACTACACTGTTGGTTAAAACGTTTTCGCAAATAGTCTCTAGCTAGACCATTAGTTTTATTAAGTTCTCGAAGTTGTTTGCAGAAAGTGGGGTGGCAAAGAGTTATAAAACTTGAATGTTTTCAATGCGAACTAATTCAAAATTCGTGGGAATTACTCTCATCATCAGCTTATGATGTTCCTACTGCTGGGACACAGGCCTCCTCTCTGTGAGAGGGAAGGTCATACATAATCCACCAAGCGGGCCCAGTGCGGATTGGTACTTGGTAGATGTCACATGTCTTCGATTTTGATGTTACTAGGACATGGCGGTTTCCTCACGATGTATTTCTTCAACGTTTTGAAAACTGTTGTGATGAAATAAATCGAAAGGAAAGGCTGGCTGGATTTACCCACGCCCTTATAACTCGTAAATTTTGACCGATGCCACTGAGCCACCACTGTTGTCCTTTATTGACTCTCAATCAGTTTTTATCTTTGTTTTTGTCATATTTTCTTTATTTTCTCGATAATTTTAAATGACAAAATAAAGAATATTCACTCCAAAACATCCCTTTAGTAAGTACAAAAGGCACACACTCCATCCCGCTCTGATTATCTAGATTAAACTAGTTCCTATCACACTCGGAACGAACAAATATTAGTTCAAAAAGTCCAACTAAGTTCGAACTTACGAAGAGCTGCGAAGTTATACGAACATAGCCGAGTAGTAACAGCTCGCAAATACAGTGTTCGAGCTAATTTAGTTGGTAAGCAAGGCAAACTGACTGCCAAAGAAACTGTGTTAAGAACTTAAGACTTCGTTATTTCCCGACAACAGACTTACTTTGAGAAAAAAATGTAATAATAAAGAAAGAAAGAAAGGAAGTTTTCTTTTCCTTCTTTCCGACGGCCGCATCTAAGTTTGGACAGTGATGTTATCGCATTATGTTTTTTTTCTTGTTTCTTTGAGATGGAACTATCAGTTGTGTAGCTCTGATTAAGGAAAATATCGGCCATTGTTGTGCTAGGGGACAGTAAAAATATTACTCTTTTTCTTGTTCAACTTTTATAGGGCTCTGAGGTCTTTCCACGAGATTTCTGTATTTTATGTATGTTCACTTGAAGTGTTCACTGCGTTTATTGCATGGAAAAATGACAAAGCGTCTCTTATGTACGAACGAGAACTAATTTTTTCCTTCAAATCACGTTAAAGTTCAAGTTTACGTTACAAAAACTGAAAAAATCATGACATCTCTAGCTTTAATTATATTTCTGAAACCACAAGTTTAAAGTCACTTTATAATTCAAATAAATCAGTCCTTCTTTGTACAAAGACTTGTCTATGAAGCAGAGATAAGGCACATGAACAAACGAACAACTTAAAAATCAATTTAAATATTTTTCTGTTTGTTCCGGTTACTCTCCAAAAAGGCTGGACTGATTTCGAAGTAAGTGTCACTAGTATAGCTAATGTTATTTAAAAGTAACTTAATCTACTTTTATTTTACCGAGCAGCCGGGGGCTTATTCAACAACGATAATTTCTCACAACTCTTGAACGCTACAAAGATCTCTGATCGCGTTCAGATTCATCGATAAAATTCGCTTTAAAACAGAAACTCGATTCCAGTAAAGTCACTCAATGCTCTATCTAGTTGTATCGGTGTCGCTCGTGATTCAATCAACCACGTCAGGTGAGAGCACTGCGATCGAGCTCGGTCGACGAAAAAATTCAATCGACGCTCTGCCACCCTGTCGATTTGCGTGCCAGTTATATGAAGTGGAAAGAGATAGCTAATCTGTTTTATGTAGGTATCTGTTAAAGAAACATTTAAAAAAAAACGTTGGCCCGCACTACCAATTTGTCCAGTGTCGTGGTTGCGTTTAAAAACATAGAAACTCACATACATAAACTCTCAGACCTGGAACAACTACTTGCAAATCATAAATATATTATGAGCCGTGCGGGGATCGAACCCGATACACGCTGTTAGAGAAAATCTACGTTTCCATTTTACTAAGATTGTCATTAATTTATGCGAGCACTTTCCCCCTTAAATAGTACATAGCCTGTAACGTAACCTTAACACGAGTTTTCAGTATTTGTGACGTAAACTGGAACTTTGACGATTTCAAATTCAAGTCAAGTCGAGGAAAAAATGGAGGTCCATATATTATATGAGCTTTCTCACTGTCTGCGTCTGACCGCATCCAATTCTGCCTTTATAGAAATCGCAAACGATCAGTTCGCATCACCAGATCGGATCGCGGTCTGTTGGTAAAGGCCTTAAATTGGGCCCTGTGAGATTTGGTCGAAGTCACAATGTTGTTTCCATCACCGTCTCGGGAGTACCTAATACTTATGAATTAAACACAAAAGACCATTACTAACGATAGTAACGATTATTTATGTATTAATGAAAAGTTATCTTTTTGTAGTAAGTATTAAAAAAAAAGTAGTTTCCAAGAACTCTATAGATGGCGTTGAACTGACTGTGTTACTCTAGGAAAAAGGTGTATGCCTTCATTTTTGCACAAATCCACGAGGCACAGACTTCTCTTCTTTTTCTCTTGGGACATTTTCTTTCTGGCGTGGAAAACTCATAAATTAATAAGACTGGTAAATGAATACTTTTTTCTTTTTCCTTGTTGTTATTTATTTTCAAAATGCCATTTGTGTGATGTGATGTGACTGACAATGACATGACATGTTCATTGCAGTAACATATCAAGGTCAGCGCCATCTATCCATCGACTAGGGAAGAGTTTAAAAAAAAATAAAAAAAGATCCCTCATTATGTATTAATTTCATGTCTTTTTTCCCACCAGCCTGTGACTGCCACCCCGTGGGAGCGAGCGGCAAGACCTGCAACCAGACGAGCGGGCAGTGCCCCTGCAAGGACGGCGTCACCGGCACCACCTGCAACCGCTGCGCCAAAGGATACCAGCAGTCGCGCAGCCACATCGCACCTTGTATACGTAAGATTATCCTGAACTTGATGCTATGGGTTGTGTCCTACTGGAACTATAGTGGTAGCAGCCTCAATGAAAAGGAACATAGTATACCTACATCGACAAAAATTCATGCTTTTTTCTAAAATTGTCGTGCTTTTGGTATTAATAATAATTTATTTTTATTCAAGCCAACAAGGACCAATTACAACTCATGACATATTAGAATAATAGACGGCATACAATATACAATACAATACAATATACAAATCAAAATAATCAAAACAATATTTCCACATTAGCCTGTACGTGTACCATGTCACAGTGATACACGTACTGGCAGTCGAAGCGCTGGGCGAAGGCTTTATTATTCAAATAAAATTGGGTTCAAGTTTACTGTTATTCCAATACAAATTGGACAGATGAACGAACTAAGTGAATTCTGGTCCGTGTCACATCTTTAAGAGGCTGACTATACTTTATGGTTTCGTCGTCGTGTCATTTTCCGGGACACGTCGAGCTTCATTGTCTCGGCGCTTTTCTGGTGGTTGCCACTTTTGATTCTGGCTTTCAGGAGTTCCAGTGATTTGAGAATTGTGTAGCGGGTTTGTCCTTAAGGTGAAAATATTATGTAACCTCAAATTGTCACTCTCTCAGATCGTATATCTAATACCTTAACACGAGTAAAGCTTTATATTCCCGTTCCCATTAAAACCGTCATTAAGAACAAAGGCGAGAATCTCCTCTTAATTTCAAGTCACAATACTATAAATAACTTAGCCACACCAAGCTAGATTATTCACAGCGGAAATCGATCTATTCGCACTAAAACACGTCTTTGATAAGGTGTCAGCGAGGTAATGTCCAAGAACTGCACCTGGCCATAATCCCACGCATTAAAGTCACTTATAGGTGAGGTGTCGCCATTGTAGGCAGTAAAGCAGCCATTACATGGCCACACTCGTAACTGCAATGTAATGGAGGACTTTGTGATGCCGACGTACGTAACATCCTGTAGGATTGTCGCACCGTGTAGGAGAATTGAATGTGTCTTTTGTCGTGGCAAGACCGACAGTCAACGAAAAGCCGAAGTATGTAGTACCTAGTTTGACGACTGAGATTGGGTAGTCGACGTATAAACTTCATAATAATGATTTTAATGGTAGCCATACACCATAATGCCTATTTGTCAATTCGGCATAAAACTGCCAATTTGCTCAAATAGAATTGAACGTGAATGGGGGTGGAATGCCAATTTGATGGCATGACATGCCAATTTTGATAGGTCATCAAATCGTTTTTGACACAACGTCAAATCGTCAGCAGTGATGCCATCTTAGCAACTTCATAGATAGTTAGCTAATTTTATAAAGGTGCTAGAAAAAAAGCTAAAAAGTGTAACTTGTGGCTAAACTTTTTAGCTACTTTTCTACAGGGACGGTTAGGCCACGTTCACACGGCGATTATTTTCCCGTATACCGTACACGAGATTTTATCGAATAGAGTTGACCAGTTTTAGGATAACTTTGCACGGTACACGGTAAAATATTATATTTCTCAAACACGGGATTTTCCCGTATGAACGCTGTTTAAACTATTTTTAAGTTTTCATTTGTGAACTGTTATTACTGCTCTATTCGATAAAATCTTGTATACAGTATACGGGAAAATAATCGCCATGTGAACGTGGCCTTACCAGGAAAACTGAGGCTTTTCGCACACACATGGATCGCATGTACACTCGTAAAAAAAAGAGTTATTCATTTTATTTTAAACCAAAATACGATTGAAAACTTGAGAGGTGTCAAGGGACCACGAAAGCAAGTTAAAAAAAGGTTCATGCTATTTTAGACCTTATTGACATTTATGCAAACACCTGATTTTAATGAAGGAGCAATGTTAACGAATGAGAATGTGAGAAAAACAAACTAAATTTTAAATGTCGATAAGGTCGAAAATCGCTTGCATCACTTTTTTTAACTTGCAATCCTTAAGCAAATGTTTTCCGACCTTCAAGCGATTTTCGACCTTATTGACAACGATGCAAACACCGGATTTTAATGAAGAAGCAATGTTAACGAATGAGAATGTGAGAAAAACAAACTAAATTTTAAATGTCGATAAGGTCGAAAATCGCTTGCACCACTTTTTTTAACTTGCAATCCTTAAGAAAATGTTTTCCGACCTTCAAGCGATTTTCGACCTTATTGACAACGATGCAAACACCGGATTTTAATGAAGAAGCAATGTTAACGGATGAGAATGTGAGAAAAACAAACTAAATTTTAATGTCGATAAGGTCGAAAATCGCTTGCACCACTTTTTTTAACTTGCTATCCTTAAGCAAGTATTTTCCGACCTTCAAGCGATTTTCGACCTTATCGACAATGATGCAAACACCGGATTTTAATGAAGGAGCAATGTTAACGAATAAGAATGTGAGAAAAACAAACTAAATTTTTAATGTCGATAAGGTCGAAAATCGCTTGCACCACTTTTTTTAACTTGCTATCCTTAAGCAAGTATTTTCCGACCTTCAAGCGATTTTCGACCTTATCGACAATGATGCAAACACCGGATTTTAATGAAGTAATGAAGAGCAATGTTAACGAATAAGAATGTGAGAAAAACAAACTAAATTTTTAATGTCGATAAGGTCGAAAATCGCTTGCACCACTTTTTTTAATCTAATTCGATAGTCTCATGATGAAATGAAAAGGTGCTAGAAATTGTAGCTGTCGTCACCGAATAATAGCCAGATCTAGTTGCTGAGTTGGCATCACTGGTGCAGATTTGAAGTTGTGAAAAATCTATCGTATCGATAGGCATGATGGTGTATGGTGTATATGGACGAACGGCCGATTTGAAACAATTGCAAGCGTCAAATGAAAAACAATTGCAAATATCGATAGGCATGATGGTGTATGCCTACTATTAGGAAAGAAAATTTCAGCTGCAAGTGAGATTTGAACCCGCGTCTTCTGAATGAGTATTTCAGACTCCTTAGCAATTTTATTAGGCTACTGCAACTCACACTCAGAAGCTGAATCTTGTATTCCCTTGTTTGAACGGTTCATAGTAAAATCGGTTCTAAATCCACTCCCAACTGATTTTTTTTTTCTTTCCTCATAAATCATCTTCACCATGCGCGTCGCAACATTTATGTGTTTAAAAATAATTAATTTATAGCTAATTATTGCAAATTTTTAATTAATGCATTGAATTAGAGCAGGTTTCGCCTAAAACCTATCAACACATCTAAAAGCTGCCGATTACCGGAGAGATTTTGTCACCCAATCAAAATAATGTTTGTCAAAACTATTTGTCACTAAAATCAACCCACTATTTTCATACGAGTAGCACTTGACGGAGAGACAAAGTCACCAAACAGCGCCCGGTTATTATTTCCATAGCAGTTACGATATTGAAAATCAAAAAGGGCGTGATATAATGTATGACATCTTCTGTGCAGGTATCCCGCGAGTGGTGACGGCAGTGCAGGCCATGGAGGCGGTGGACGGCGACCCGGGCCGCGGTAAGTAGTAAGTGTACCTTCATGCACTCTCGCCTCACACACACTTGCATGGACACAGATACTCAATCACCAGCCCAGACTTCATAATACAAGCAAGAAGCAGAACCAAGCATGTCCTTCGAGCCGGATACTTGTATCCAGCTCGAAGGACCGGATACTTGTATCCAGCTCGAAGGACCGGATACTTGTATCCAGCTCGAAGGACCGAATACTTGTATCCAGCTCGAAGGACCGGACACTTGTATCCAGCTCGAAGGACCGGATACTTGTATCCAGCTCGAAGGACCAAAAGACAATTTTTTTATATAGGTACATACCTAATTATTTTATAGTGAGCTGGGTCCTTAAATAACTACAAAACTTTTAGTAGTTTTTAGTATAAAAAAGTTTATTTTAATAACAATTAATGTGGTTGAGTCTTTGTGCTTAGGAGCTGACTGTACTTTACTAGACCATAAAAAAACCCATTAAATGTAAATTCATTTACCAAACTACACCTATAAAATCATTTCTTCATTTTTGTTGAAAGAATATGTGAAAATATTTTAACTGAGCAGTAAAATAACTAACCTCTCAATCGCCTCATTCCGTCGTTAAACTCACGTTAAGAGATGGTAAAGCGTTTAAAATAACAATGTTGCATGATTGTGCACTGGCACGGGTTCTAAACTGTTCAAGTTACTGATATACTCAATAATGAGCAGTAAATATTCTACATAGAATAATATTTTGTGTTACTTGAGTACTCAACTGACCCTTAATACTTAGTAGCCAGAAAGTTACAGCTTGGCCAGAACGTCTTGAAACGGAACTAATCTTTTTGTTTGCTGACAATGTTTTACAATTTTAGTTATTTTATGTAAACAAAAAACGCAGGTTTGTTAGATTTATAATTGTGTCATAAAACATAACTTATTAAGTAAAAAAGAATAATATAAAATCATTCAAAGTGCTGGTAGCCAGTGCACAGTGGCCAATTCCGGTTTTCTACTCTTATTTGCCAAGCTGTACACTCATAAATGACGTTTATTCTGATAGCTAGTTTTGCAAAAACTAGTTTACACGACGGTAAAATGTTTTAGAACTAGATGAGTTTTCTGTTTCAGTTTCTTATAAGTCAAGACTAAAACCCAGTCGTATCTTTTCATTGGTTTATCATATTACTACTCTTACTCTTTTTAATTTTCAAAAAGTACAGTAGCTCCATCTTATTATTAATTTGCACTTTAATTTTATTTACATTTTACTGCCTTTTGATAAGTGCTTCACTTTGTAAACTATGTTGCGCAGGCGATGACTAACGCCATCTACACACACTTTCATTACGAAATCTTCAACACTTGAAGTGTGTTTAGAAGTGTCATTTGATACCAGAGCAATAAAATACTTGTAAGCTAATTAATTCAATTACTTGGCAACATTTCATCGTCAAGTAGAGCTTATCAAAATGTAGTAAGTTTATGAAGTCCATTCTCACACCATATGACTAATTTCATACCAAAATATTTAATAATGAAATCATTTAATTTGCTCCATGAAAATTTTGATACTTATATGAATGACTTTCACCGGACCCATGTCGGTGACCTCAAAATGATATAGATACTACACTTTAGTAATATTGGACGTCTGTTCCCAGACAAAATTCTTGCTCATTCAATGCAGAATAGTATTGCCAAACGTCATAATTTTCATGGAGTTGTAAGTTACTGGTTGTGTGGGAATGATTCTATGTCGTATTGTTAATCTGATGTTCATTTCAAGCTTGTTCCGTGTCATCCTTTGTCAAACTCATAACTGTTTTTGTTTTATTTTATCAGTGCCGAGTGAGAGGTAACCCTTTCATTATTAACCATTTTAATGTATTTTAACTTTTTTTAATTCAACATCCAATCACTTTTATCATTTTATCGTATCTTTGAAAAAAATATGCGATTTTTATAACATTAATAGGAGAGGCAAAATATTGCAACAAATGCAATGAAAGTAATTGACAACACCAGTAAAGCACTAAAATAACGATATAGAGAACAAACTTTTAGCTATACAGGCCAATTAAAACATATCTAAAAACACAATAATTATAATACTGATATTTTGAATTCAAAGATACAACAACTAGCTCATAAGCATCTACTGATGCAAGTGTCTGTAAAATGCAATTTCATAGAAAACATCAATAAAAGTAATTGTAAAACAAAGGCATAATGAAGAAGATAATATACGTTCCAAAAACTATGAAACAGTAAATATCAATAGAGACAAAGTTAAGTATGTTAGCGATGGTAAAATCTATAAGTTTGAACCTATGAATATAAAAGAAACATATGCTGATGATGATGTCTGTGACAACAGCAACGGAGCAGTGCGGCCGGTGTCGCGCCGCCGCTCGCACGCTAAATCTCAACAAGTTCTGCAGCCGAGACTACGGTAAGTACTGCATTTGCATCATTCAAAACTAAGCGATAATAGAATACCCAAAAGAACGTGGGAAATTGGCACCAGTAAAGAAGGCTTAAACCCATATTGATTGAAGACGGGGCGTAGGTTATGATGATGAACTGAATACAAAGCATAAAAGCCAAGCTGCAGGCAGAGGTAGTGACAAAAACAAATCAGTAACTGTCGAAGCCATTCTCACTGTAGCCAGCGAAAACTATGTCCATACTAACGATGCAACAAATTGAGAAAATGCTGGTAACGCTGTAGTTAAGCTACAAGCAGATTCTTGGACACTTTACTCTTTACTACTACTTTTACTCATTACGAATTTTTTTGTAAATTGACTGCATGAGTTAATATTTATGTTGACAGAGATAATATTTAATTCCTTAAGAGACGAAAAGTAATTGTTTCTAGAAAATTATTAGAATCTTCGCTAATGAAATTGTAAAGGGTCAATCAAATGTGTGTAATTATCACGTTCATGTTTAGTACTTTCCACCAGAACAAGTTAATTAAACTCTCTTTGGAATACTTCGATGTGCAACTGGCACTTAGATTATAATAATATAGTAAAGCTTCGTTTGTATAATTTTTTAAATCAGTGGATACCGTTTGGTACTCCAGTTAATTTATTATTCAGAGGCCTTACCACGACCTCTTAACGCGATCCAGTTTAAGCTGTGGGAAAGAGACAGAGCTATACAAGTCGTCTAGCGCCATCTCTTTCCCATAGCTTAAACTGGATCGAATTAAGAGTTCATGGTAGGCCACCTGCTTCATGAAGAATGAGAAAATAAAACACTGCTACTTAGCAATGTTGCTGGCTGACTATAGCCTGTTGATATGCATACTACAAAACTTGTGGAAGCCATTTCGGGATCCCATCGTTTTCGAAAAAAGTCAAAGGGTAGATTAGCTGGAAGGCTTACCAAGCAATCGCTACGAATATAAGAGTGACTTGTAAATCAAATTTTTGGAAGTAATCTTCAAAGCTTCTCATCCAATTACAACAAAACTTTCACTGATGAAAAGTAAACAGAGTGCCATAGGATATGTATGTTGGACGCAGATGAAATCACAGAAAGTAGCAATTTTGATACAAATTTTTAATTTTAATGTTGCCTTTCTTCCTGACAGTCATAATGGGCAAGGTGGTGGGTCGCGAGGCGAGCGCGGCGGGCGACCAGTGGGTGCGGCTGGCGCTGAGCGTGCAGGCGGTGTACAAGCGCGCGCCGCGCAGTCGTCTGCGACGCGGCGGCACCGCCCTGCACGTGCGCGCCGCGGACCTCGCCTGCAAGTGCCCTAAGATCAAGATTAACAAGTAAGTCATCCACAAAAACTAGATTCCTTTTTTTTTTCCTGGTAAAATCTTTAAATTAGTACTCCCCCACCCCGGGCAGGACAGTACAAATCTGACAGTCCCTGTCAGACTTGTACTGACGAAAATCCACGGTGTCCTTCGGTAGCCCTTTGTGTACCGGAGTCGCGGTATACGTATGTCCCGCAACCCCGGCAGGACTGTGGCCCTCTATATAAACTAGATTCCTGGAAACGTACACTGTATGCTATTGCCATGTTTCACTTTTACTACCTCTATTCCTTTGTATTCTATCATCATTCATCCTCTCTGTTTTTATAAATATGTTTAGATCAAGATTAACAAGTAAGTCATCAACGTACTCTAAAATTCTTGAAAATGTCTCTTCCTCTTTCTGACTGTCGTCTATCACTCTCCACACCTCCGTTCCGATTTGTATCCTATCAGCTTCATGCTCCTTTTATAAATTTATAAATATGTATGTATGTGCCCTAAGATCAAGTGCCCTTAGATCAAGATCATGATAAACAAAATCCTTGGGAACCTCACTTCTCCTGTACTGTATCACTCTCCTTACATCTCTATCATTTTGTATTCTATCATTCTCTCCTCTTTTATCCTTATTATTGTTCATCCCATCCCACAACTGTTTTTATTGGTCTTCGTCTTCCTCTACATACATATTTACTGTTTCCAACTTTTACTCTTTTAAGGACATACCTACACAATACCTTTAAATATAATAGGAAGATTATAAACGTCACAGATACGCCTGAAATAAGACGTGAAAACTAACCTGTTTGATATTCTTATGAATTGACGAGCATGTAGAGCATCGAGTAGCTAAATAACCACGAGAACGTGGTGATGGTACAATATATTTTATGCTGAAGTCGTTCGATCTCGATGGACCTCATTAGTACAAATTATGGTTGAACTTCACTCTAGCTTCGAGCTTCACTCTGTTAAAAAAATTCAGTAAGCACTAAGTTTTTCAGATCCAATTATGACACAAATATTTCTGAGTAGCTTTTCAATATCAATCCTATTACGCTCGCTATGACTGCTTATTAGCGTTTTTAATAGCACAGAAAATAAAGTCCAACATAAAATTTTGCGGTTTTCTTTAGAACTCTACAAACGCAAAAATAAATATCTTTTGCAAAATCACTTAAAATTATAAGTTTGTAAATTGCTTTTAGATCCCCTCATCTAACAATGGATGCAAAACCATTATTTAAAGCATTAGGAGTCAACGAGGCATCACTAAGTTTCTTTAAGTGTATATTTGCAACCAAATTGCTGTATTGAATAAATCTTAACATTTTATGTTTGCCAGACATTGTTAGCGAATGTAATGAACCTTTAAGCTCTTTGTAAGATTTAGCAACGTTTTCCACAATAATTTACAATTTGTGTTTTAGGACCACTTTCGTAGGTACTCGGATCAAAAAGACCAAATCATCCTTATTCTCAAACTGCTCTTTCTTTCCCTCCCAGGTCATACCTAATCCTAGGAGTGGAAAAAGAGGGCGTGTCAGCCGGTTTGCCGGGGCTGACAGTCGGCGAGAGGACACTACTGTTG
This sequence comes from Agrotis segetum, assembly GCA_036375495.1. Classification (NCBI taxonomy): domain Eukaryota; kingdom Metazoa; phylum Arthropoda; class Insecta; order Lepidoptera; family Noctuidae; genus Agrotis; species Agrotis segetum. Next base: position 1,961,700 of record JAQSVV010000280.1, on the reverse strand, counting down.
GAGTGGCGTGACGACTGGCACCGACGCATCCGTCGGCTTCAACGGCGCGCGAACAACTGCCATTAGCAAGCCGCCATCTTGGAATAGTGGGGATTAAGCAACCAATGAGAGCGCTTCGTTCTCGTCGTAATCCGTCGTTGCAAACATACGTGAATTGATAAACGTAGTTGTTTTAACTGTTACTGCCATATACGTGCTGTCTATATAAAATCATATTACAATAATATGTCTCAGGAATTAATGTTGTAATATCGTAAGACTGATTGTAATCGCCCTGCAATACATCGTAGGTACAGATTCTGTGTCAATTCCTCTGCTGTGTCGTGTCCCTTCGTATGCTATCATAGTTGTTAGACAGAAGTATTATAAATGAAAATAAGATATTCAGATGTTGTTACAATGAAATACATCATAGTATTAAGTCTACATTTACATAATAATAATGTAAGATGAAGTTGTTATATTTCTTTTAAACCACAAACTATAAATTGTGAAGGTAACATATCGAAAATAAAGCCTAATTTTGAAAGGCCTACGTAAGAGTCCTTCAATTTTTCTTGAAAGAATAATGTACCTAACTTATCGATAGACGTCGTAGTTAACTTTTGGCACTTCATATAGCCTATTTTCCAATAATATTAAATATAATGTTGTCCATTTTTATCCAGCATTAATTCTTGAGGCACTCAAACGTTTACCTAGTCCGTTTTAGGAATAACGTTAATGATAAATAACTGTAGTTTCACTGTTATATACAACAAGTTTTTATGCCAAAAATGCAAGAGACATTAATTGAGTCGCGTGGGTATTGGTCCTTTGGCTCAAGAGCAGAGCTGCTGCCTGCCTAATCATTTAAAATCTTATTAAATTTCTCGTTAAAATTTAAAAATGCATATACATAATTATAACGATCGAAGCGAAACTTATTTTGAGCCAAAGAAACCACCCGTGTCTCATTCTTCACAAAAAAACAACTTTTCGAAATTTTCCCAATCCTAGGATTTCGTTGAAAAAATTGTACATTACTATTATTATTATTTATTTTGAATAGTTTAATTTTATAAGGCAAACATATTGTATCGTTCCATTTCTTGCATTTTTTGTATAATTGTTATTTTATATTGAAAATGCTAATGTTGATATTGTTTTTATGTGCTGTGGCTGCATGAACTCACGGGGTCTGTTCAACAATTAATTACAATTATATATTATTAAAGTAAAACACAAATTTTAATTAAAAAAGTCGTGAATGTACGGAAATATAATATTTGGCTCTCAACAATATTAAGCAATTTAAATCATGACATGTAAGTTATAAAAATGACATGTTATGTCATCCTAGTTTGACAGACGACGTGAGTTGTGTGCGCGATTGTACACGTTAGATGTAGGACACATTCGAAGATGAATCACCACATAGTCACAATGGTTTAACGTACCTCATTTATATTATAAATCTTATCACTAAGGTTAAGTGTTTAATTTATATCGTTAGCGCCTAGATTTTATACACTTTAAGCTAAAAATATCAATCTCTCTATGTGTTCGTATTTTTCTCTTTTTTATTTTCTGTAAATTAAATGATTTTTAAATATTAGATCTTGCCAAAGTAACATTTTTTATTTTGTATAGAGTACTTAGTTTCCTCTGTGTAATGTCTTCGTCGTTGAGGACATAACTTGAACAAATGCGTCGCCTAATAAGGTATGTACAGTATTACTAGCTTTACTAAGTAAAATAATAATAAGCATCTTTTAGTTTTTGAAAAAGTACAGTCGTGAACAAAAAGTGTTTCAATAAAGAAGACCAGATTACGGGTCGATTTAAATTCATAAGAAATGACATTAAAAGTCGTTTAAGCACGTATGGTCACAGATTTCTATACAAAAACCACCTGAATCATAATTTTATGTCTGATTCCATTCACTCAAAACCTTTACAATAACACAACAAAGGCCGTTCATAATTCAGAAAAAAGGTGAACATCTCAATCGGGAATAAGTCAGAAAGTATGCGTAATCATTTACAATTGACCTGTCAAAGTTATTTATGCTATCTCCCAAGCTCGGCTAAGTATACAATGGTATAAATCAACTTGAAGGCGGAACATTTTACAATAATCGATGTACCGGTTCAACTGCGCGGTTCAGGCTAAATTGGCTGAAAAAGCAGTTTTATAATAACATAAAAATTTACATTTATACTCTCATGCAAAAATAAATGACAACTAGTTTGACGTTAAGTAGAATAAATTGCGTATGCATTTACAGAGCATTTAATAAAACATTGTACTTTTTCAAAATCAAAAGAACGTAATCTATAGATAAAAATAAAATATTTAAAGAACGACTTAGAAGTTTCGCTTGAACGTACTACGGATTGTAAAAAGTGTATTTAGTTGTAGATCGAACTATTAACCTGTTTCTAGTTATGCATATCTTTAGATTTCATAATTTGCATATTTTTAATTATATTTTGGCTCCTTAGACGTTTATCTTTATACTTTAGTTTCTAATGCAAATAAAAAAAGCAAATGTCAATTTAGCAAAATGTTCTTTTTTCAAAGTTTACAAAATATTATTGCGCGCCAAAATATAATTTTAAATGTCTTAAAAATATAATTATTAATATCTGAACGTAATTGTACCTATAGTATAGTCAGTTTGTATTTTTACTGTAATAACATATGTGAATATTGTTTTATTATCCAGTTTATTTATTCAGAATAAAGCAATTTCGTCCTTTTTATAAAAATACAACCATGAGATTATCATATTATAATGAATGCAGGATAAATTCCAGTTGCAGTTCAAAAGTTGAGTAATTTCTTGGTTTCTTGGAACTGAATACAATATAAAACTATAAAGCCATCATAATAAAATCTTGACTGATCATTCCCTCACATATAAAACATTAAGTACTTACTTAACTTAAAGTCCATTCTGTATTTTGCACAGAACTTAATATGACTGACATAATAAAATATCTTAATAAACTTGTTTCTGTTACTTTTAATGCAAACTTAATTATTGCATGTCTTAAAATTTACTTATATTGGTTTAATAAATAATTGAATTATTATGTAACGCACAAATAAGGCCTATAAGCTTACTGTCGTGAAATTAAATTATAAACTTAAACATCTATTTGGTTGGCGACATGTACTGTTAATAAATAGTATAATATTCATTTAGTTAAACTTATTTATATTTTAAGGGATGTCAATTGAATTTAAGGGAAGCGCGCGAACGCTTCAGCTCCGACCATAGATTCAAAATGGCCGACTGTCTGTCTATGGTCTGTGAAACGTTTGGCGCGCAATGAATTGTGTTTTCAAGATACCCTACTCCTGTGATGTAATAAATGTTATTGGTTATATTTATTTAAAAATAAAAGTACATTAATATACGGACATTTTGTTTTATTAATTGTATAACTACTTTAAATCCAACCCGTAATGCCTGACGTAAATTTCCTTTTAAATAAGTACATAAAAATATCTTGCTGAGTAGGTACCTATGTATATTGACAGTGTTGCCATACATAAGAAAGCGGGTCGTGTTGCTATTATTTACCTATTATTCTCCAAGACTTTGCGTCATAAATAATCATGACCAGTATTCCTTTAAATATTCAAAGTAATCAACAAATACAAATGGAAGAAATATTAAACCCCGTTGAGACTTTACTCACAAGTTTAAAGTTGCTGTAGTCTAGTTTAAATTGATACTTACTAAAATAACAAGATTCTGAGATAACCTAATTTTTGGATCGTTGTGGTTAGCCTAACCTAGATTATTACTTCGGATCTAGTTCAAACGAAAACAATTGGAATCAGAGAAAAATAGAGTTTAGGATACTAAAATTATTAATGCTCTACAAATATGATTTCCTCTGAGCAAAATATCACTATCTCATTAATGATGATCAAAGAATAGTCAAAATGTGTTCCAACGCCCAAAATAGTTGCGCTACTTATTTTAATTTTATTTCATGTCAAAATATCAAACAAAAACATAAAAAATTATACTTACAGAGATTTATCGACGCAATTCACATTTTGTTAAAACAACCAAACTAAACCCAACAAGTCATCCATGTAAACAAGCCCTAAAGCTAACAACTACATGTTACCCCGCGCACGGTGCCATAAATCAGCTATAAAGCCACTTCCACACAACACTAAGGGCAGCTCGACACTCGACTGATTTCCCCCGGGACTTTCATGGCTCGTCCTAAGATACGATGACTTTTTTTTTCTACATTAACTTCCATATTTAGGTAATGAGATTACCTTGATTTACAATATCAGGTATGAGGGCGATGAATTCTGATCGGTTTAACATGATCGATTGTGATTGGTGTCTTGAGATGAGTGAAGTGTAGGGAGGCTGATTGGTTTAGGCATTTTGGATGAGCGTTTTTTGCGAGGTGAAATTGGGTTCTGTAGGAGGATCTGCTGTTGAAGACGATGCATGAAAAAAGAAATAGTGTGGGTAGGTAATATGTACTTATTTATCTTAATCAGCCAATAAAGTTCCCCTTGGGTTACATGCCTTCTCTTTGTATGAGGATGTGGGCTGTCCACCACCGTGTTTGCTAGATATTATAATACATGTTTTCGATATTTTTTTGTTTCAGGACGTATCGATCAATTGACAGACACCACACAATTTTAACTACGATTCAGGAAAATAAAACTTTATAAAACATTTGATCACATAACGAAACACCTCTGGTAGGTTATTTTTTTATGATTACTTTATGGTAAGATGAAAGTTTTAATGAAAATTCGATTGCGCAATTGATTGACATAAAAACTAGGGGTTGAATCTGTACAAAGAAAAGATTACCAATGTACTGAGTTCCAGTTCCAGTTGTGGAAACGAAGGGTCGAACGCGGAAGAGGGTAGAAAATCTTAGGGGTTGAACGCGGAACAAACCGTTAAGTTCACAAATGAGTAAAGCTCAGATATAAAAGAAGAGTGAAAAGACCGAAGTAGATACTTTACTTAAGCAAACCCACGGGAACATAGAATGCCTACATGAATTTGTTAAAATACATTATGTGTTCCAGCATGAGTATACGCAATAAAAACATTTTGTTTACAACAATATGTGTAACCCACACATACGGCGTAAGTTCTCTCACCTACAATAAATTTTAAATAATGTTGCTACAGATTGCTACAGAACAGCAAGTACAATCCCGTGTTTGTGAGTTGTACTTTTTGCTTGTATCATCTCAAAACACAAAAAAAAATGTAAGTATGCTGATTAAGGTCTTCGCACATTATAACAACTCTACGCCAACGCGGCAGCAACTCTACTCACACTCTCGATGAGTAGTCAACTAGTTGATCCACCCAATGGTCACTAGTGGACAACGCGGTGTCAAGGAGTGGCCAACGCGGTGCCAACGAGTGGGTTATTCAACAGACAACTCGTCTAACCTCAGTTTTCGGTTAAATTTTGTTTATTTTGCCCGTCACGCGTCAGTCGCAAACGCATAGTCGTTACGTGGACAACGTGTGGTCGTTGCGTGGACGACGTATGGTCATTGCGTGACAAACGTGTCGGGGTTGACCTCTAGTGTACGATGCGTAGGCCACTCGTTGTACACTACTTTATAATCATTTTTTGAAATTGAACCTTGAACATATGACACAGGGCTTAAATTTCAATGTCTAGCATAGAGTCGAGTCGCCGGTGAGTTGTTATAATGTGCGAAGACCTTTATAGTCACAAATTAAACGCGACCGCCTATGATAGGTAAGAAACTATCAGAAAATCTGATGTTTGAAGTATGAACTCCGCATACTTTCAGAAGTTTTTCAATACAAAGTGTGCCTTCGAGAATGAGAAGCGGACGATTCGTCAGAATTCTTCTTACACTGTACCCACTGTGCGCTGTATCTGAATTTAAAAAAGTATGCAGCAAGTGCCTTCCGACGAACATCAGAATTTTTCTGACAGTAGTATGCGGTCGCGTTTATAGACTTTCCAAGGGGTACGATAATATTTATAATAATAATAATTATTTATTTATTTCAGACCATTGATCCATAAATAGTGTTAGTAAAATAAAATTTATGTCATGGAAGTCAGTTAACAGTCAATTCTCAAAAAAAAATTGTATTAATTTACTCGTAAGCCCAAAGTCAACCCGTATACAGTTGGAAAAGGCAAATGACGGGTTAAAAATAAATCAACGATAGTATCTAGGTAATATTTTATTTTTATTGGAGATCTCCAAACCAAACCGTGTTTAATTTTTAATTTATATTTCAATAAAAATAAGAAAGCTCGACAATACAAGCTTTGTGAATGAATATTCGCAAGATTATCACACCGACATCAATAAGCTCTTCAACTTCTAAGCCAACATAAAACCGTCATTACATCCATTGTGCACACACAATTCAGATTCTAACTTACTATTCCAGCTTCCACATTCTCACATTTAAGCCAGACATTCAGGGTAGAATACAAACTGTAGCCCATAGCTGCCACGGCGGCCACGGCGGCCATAGCGGCCATAGCGTGCCACATTGTATGGCGCGCCATATTGTGGCCGCATCTCGATGCAACGCGAACATTTTCCTGAACTAATGCCCGATCACGATGCACAACTGTGCGATTGTGCTCCGATTGGATAAGGCTGGCTGCACGCTGACGATTTTGCGGTAAATATGAAGTTACCAGTTGAGTAAAAAACATGCGCTTAGGTACGAGAAAAATGTTGTACGTAAACACAGTTTATTTAAAAACCGAGCATAAAATAATGTAAGCAGAGTTAGCTGTATCATTTGGTGTTAAAATAAATGGTTTTATGCTTTGAATTTGAGATTTTTCGATGAAAATTGCCAAAAAGGGATACTCGTAGTATTTGACGTCTTCAGTAGCGGGCATCAGTTCATGCAAATTTCAGACAATTAGAAGGTACAACCCGATATAAAGCTTCTCTTCTGTTGGCAACTAAAAACATAAAAGGCAGGTTCAAGCAATAACGTAAGAAAAAAAGTTATAAATATAAACATGATGGATATCCATAACTTAACGTAATGTTGACAGAGAATATTTCCCGGACTTCATGCTCAATCAAGATGCATAATTATGTGATTGTACGCCGATTGGCTAAGGCCCTCCACACGCTCGCGACTTCATCGCAGCGTCAATAGAGAAACATTTCGCTGAGCTAATGCTGAATCAAGATACATAATTGCGTGATTGTGCTCCGGGTGAATAAAGCTTGGAACACTCTGACGACTGCCTGCGACTTAACAAATAAAGTAAGGAAGTTTTGAAAGTGAGACATGATACTTCCTATGAAGAAGAAACATAAGATTACTGCGACTCGGGTGCCTCTGGACATGTGAAGACCTTCAGTACTTTAGAGAAATTTTATTATTTATTAATTAAGATGTGACGTATTGACATAACGCATCTTATTATCATTTGCAGAATAAATCACTTCACGAAGTTACTTAATGAGTCAAAAATTACTTTAAAAACATCAGTTAAAACATTCTCAAGCAATTTCAACAGCTCAACACTAAAAAAAATCTAAAGTCGCAAGTCTGCATCCAGCCTTACAAAAGCACGAACTCTTATCCAACAATAGTCGGTAATAACTTTCTTTGTGTTGAAATATAAACTATGTACGCACATTTTAATCACGCATTGTTCAGGTGTTCCCGAGGTTAGAGCAAACACATCACGGATAGATTCGGATGCCGTTAGGACGTAGGCGAAATTTTCCGGGTCTATTGTTCAATCGAGGCGAATGTCGAAAGAATCGTAAATCGTTCGAGAGCACTTTTCGTTCATAAATCGTATGTTGTTGGTTTAATAGAGAATTGTTTATATTTAACTGAGCTTGTGAGGTTGTTGCCCGTGAAGGTGGAAAATGTTTTTCAAAAAAAAAAACTTCATTAGAATTCTATGGATTGAGAATGCAATACCCTATTCCAAACCGAGATTATTTTGCTTTCATTCCTAAAATTGCAAAACTACTTCTGAGTTTAAGGCCGAGACTCCACCAAAGCTATAAACAACCAATAGAATTGCGTTAGGAGTGGAGCTGTGTCAAATAACACAATTCTATTGGTTGTTCAAAACACCTCTCGACTCGCACAGCTTTGGTGGAGTGTCGGCCTAACACATACCTACCCGTAAAAATTAAGCTAACATCATTTAATTTGGCTAGATTGGTCAGTTGGCCATACCAAAATATGCCGTTTACTAGTACAACGCTTTGTGGTTTGATTTGAAAAGAAACAAGTCCTACAGTTCCTTCTAAACAATCCAATTAAAACTAACAAATAGCATAAACTTTTCATAACAATCTTAGACTTATACAAAACACAGAAAACGAAGAGAGCTTAAAGCCAAGAAACCAAAGCCAGTTGAACTTTCCTTTGACGTTGAAATAGCAAACACAATAAATAACAAGTCCTTTGAATATGAACATTGTTACATTAAAAGTCGAGTGAATAAACTTAGACTTTGCCTTGTCATCGCAAACAGATAAATCTAGTATTAGAAACGAAGATAAGGGTGACCACAATCTTGGTGATGACAAGGATAAAATAGATACAATAAATCACGAATTAAAAACAACATAAACGTAGTTAGTAGAATACCTTGAAGGAGAAACAAAATTAGGTGATGACAAAAACATTAAAGACCACGTAAAGTTGAAAATAGTGACGGAAATCTCAAGAAAAGCACGTTCCGTTTGGATGTAAAAGAATGCTTGATTCATTTTGGTTTATTATGGCGTCATGAAGATTTTAGTGGCATAATATTTACTGATATTTTACCCGTCAGAGGTAAGATAATAAATCTCTGTCGTGTTCCCGAATAGCAAAGACACGTCGTAACAATTATTAGTATAATGATCATTGTGTCTCGGCAGAGCTTATCTCACCTGGAAGAGCTAGCAAGGTATTTTAGTAGAAACCGTAAAATATCAGTCATCAAAATCGCATAATTCGAAGTAAAACGACGCGACGGTACAAGGTTATACAAAACTTTTAAAACGTAGCTCACACCCAAGTTCACGCTACACTTACAACCTCGAAAACGCCGACTCACTCCTACTTAATACACTTAACCCTATTTTTCCGTCTCCGATAAAAACAAGCCAACCTCATAGGCGTACTTTACGATCAGCGAACGTGCCCAAACACGGTTGCTGGTGGCAAAGCAGCGTGACTGGGCAAACTCCCAACCGACCAACTTTGCCCGCCGCCTTTGTGGTCGCCCCAGCGAACCGTGAGCCACAATATTTGTCCAAGTGAGTGTACTAGCCTCATAGGTATATTATAAGTAGGTATAATCCTGTGGGAAACTGGTTTGCTTGTGAATGATACCACTGAAGCTGCTTAGAGAAATGAACTGGCTGATTTAACTGAGAAATTCTTTTTTTTTAGAAGGCCCGAGAGTCGTTCCTTGCGGAAGTACCTACCAATAGTTGCTGAGTTTTAAAATGTTATAAATAGTTCAATGACTGGTATACATCTGTAGGCAGATACTTAAATGAATATACCCCTGCAGAGGTATTTAATACAGGACTGGTTGAATTTAGAGTCCAGAAATTCCAATTTCTGCTATTATTTTTACCACTCCTTCGAAGAATTCCCACGGTCAATTTGCCCAGCCCGCTTGCCGATTCCAAGTTGAACTTTATTTTATAAGTATCTCATTACCTAGTCTTTATCCATTGCCTCAAACTTGCCTAACGCCTAAATGCCACACCGTTTATGCTCATTCCAGTCAGATGCCTATCAGACATCAATCAAAGTCGTAATCTATAGGTTACGGACGTGATCTAAGTTAATGAGAAGATAACATAATGTGTAGTACCTAATAATTGAATGATAGTAGATAACTACAAACAGGGAAGAGACAATGAAAGAGGGTAGACAGATTTTTTCTGCTCCAAACAATTTATTTTATTTTACATCTACCTGCATTCTCCAGTCAACCCGCGATCATGGTGCTTGCAACAGCGTCGCAATATCGAGTGCTCAAAATAATGAACAACCATTGAAGATATCCCAGGTAAGTGACAGTATCTATAAGTTTAAACTTTTTCTTTTCCAGTCGTAGTATAAATAGTGTATTGCCTATTTATATTTATGCTCATAAGGAAGGAAGGTCGTTAGAGGCCTGCTGAAAGAAATAGTGTAACAGCTCAGGGGAATCTCAAACAAAACACGGAATTCAAGAGAATACAATTACTTTTAATATTAATGCTGAACATAGATTTTAACAAAACAAAAAACAAAATTGGCGGGTCTTTCCAAAAAACCCCAGAAGGAACGCTTGTTCATAGACAACATGTAGATTAGGTCATAGACACGGACCAGTTACTGCCATCTAGTGGTATGACATTACTCGACTAATCCAATGAACATAACAGTCGGCCATCCGTCACAGTAACGAGTCCCTTCGTTCGTTGCTTTGTACAATTAAATATGTATCATTAAACACAGTAATGAAATTATTATTATTCTAAACAATTAACTAAAAACATGAATACTAAATAACAATTTACAAGTTAAACAAGTTCTGTTCAATCAGTTTTATACACATAGTTGTTCTAAACACAAGCATAAAAGAAGTAAACAAAATTGCTATTTCTATTATTTTACTACTGTTTTGTTATCTCACTAATCGACAAAATCATTAATCACTATCGCTATAATATTCTCACTGTAGCTCAACAAAGGATAGCTACTTCTATTCTTTCACTATCCAATTTGCTGAGGTTTGCCATACATATCATTATACTGTATTATAATTATTTTACAGATAATCTAGTGTTTTTACATTATTTATGCATTTCTAAACCCAATATTATCTGGATTGCAGTAATATCTGCTTTACTGTTGATTTAGAGAATGGACTGCGCCCCCCTAGCCAACTGAAAAATAATATTGGACTACTGGACCTAATCCAAGAAGCTCGCCACTACAGACCTATATCTTTTTCTATAACAGAATAGGTAGGACCCGCTCTTTGATTCCTCTCTTTATAGTGGGGTCAATTTAGGAAGCTATGGCTCAGTCCATACTCTTAGTCTACGCATTTATTTAGATAGTTAATGCTCATGTGCTCATCCCATACTCTTAGTCTATGGATTTAACATGAAGCACATTTAAAGAAAAAAAATATAATACGCTCTTAGATTTATAATGGTCACGACCCAAGATCTCTCTTATGCATCGGCTCAATCTCACGACATTTTGGCAATCACTTTCTATAAAATTAGTTATACAAACAGTCTCCGATGTAAATCATTGCATGCTTCTGCTCTTTGCAATGACCACAAAACATAGGCTCGATCAGCCCATATGCATCCTCTCATTTATCACCATTCGAAAAAAAACATGACATTTAATCAATTACGGGGCCTCCCTAAGGGATTAACCCCCGTTTCAGTATTTTCATCTACAGAAAACGTATCAATATAATTATCAAAACCTTACCTTCGAACTTGTTGATGGTTCGTGGGCGTAGCAAAAACAGTATATTTTTGCCGTGATCCCACTTCTGAGCTGTAACAGCTCAGGGGAATCTCAAACAAAACACGGAATTCAAGAGAATACAATTACTTTTAATATTAATGCTGAACATAGATTTTAACAAAACAAAAAACAAAATTGGCGGGTCTTTCCAAAAAACCCCAGAAGGAACGCTTGTTCATAGACAACATGTAGATTAGGTCATAGACACGGACCAGTTACTGCCATCTAGTGGTATGACATTACTCGACTAATCCAATGAACATAACAATAGACTGATTGTGCTGCTGTGTGCTTGAAAATATGAGTCAAATTTTCTCTTCATCTTAAGTTTCAAAAACATCCACAAATAGGTTACCTACTCATATCGCACTCTCAGTTACCACAACGAGCTGTAATCCAGGAGTCCACACAGCACACAAGTGCGACACTCCCGGCGGTACATTAAAATTAATTTACTGCCACAATTTCGCAAGTTCCTGAGCGATAAGCTCATTGTTAGTCCCGCCATTGTGTGCAATCGTTATGTGGAAATTATGAACAAGGAACACCTGTTCCCTTGTTTGTCATTCATTATTAATAACATTAATTAAGTTGTTGTGAAATGAGAAGATTAGTGGAGCTGTTTTGTCTTAGTATTTTGCATAAATTCATGTTGTTTTATCATAGCTGTATTTTCCCGAAAATCGTTGGTGGATGAAGCAAATGGTGTAATTACATTGGAAAGAATGTAACAGGGTTGTTTGTTGTTTTCTACAGGTTTTGATCGAGCCTTACCGGACATAATGCAAGTTAATTCTTGTTTGTGACCTTTCCTCTTTCTTGTGCAAGGTTAGTTTAACAAAACTTCATTTTGTACTTTTATCTTCGTATGTATTTCCAAAGGTATCCATTTTATAACAAAATTATGAATATTTTATACAATTCATGGCCCATAAACCAGAGAAAAGCTATTCCATCTAGCTACAAGCTCCATTCTATTTACAGTTTCTGTATCCAGGAATCCAAAAGGAATTTCTTCATTTACTTTAACAGGATATTATCCTCACATAGGCAAGTGACGGATCATGAAATCCAGATAGGTTGGAACCAGGAAGACAGTTAGGCCAAACAGTATTCTTAAATTGGATTTACCAGAATAGATCGTAAATCCTTGAGCACAGTAAGGTAATGAAATAAGTAAACTGTGGAGAAATTCGTCAAACTCCCCCTCTGAGATAAACCTGTCGTATCTTATTATGTTTTACGATTGTCCTCACAAAAACATTACATGAAAAGGGTATTTTAGTCTCCTTACATTCAACGACACGACTAGTTTACGACTTGTGAATTCTTACGAAGATCAACAAGAAAGAAAGACAATATAATAGGTAATCACTAATACTCGTTCTTCCATCTTTCCGAAACGCTATAAATATTGATAACTGAATAAAATGATAAAATAGCAAAAACTCAATGCATTTGATCAATGAATAATTGAATATACTTTTAATAATTCAGCTATTGATTCAGCAACAGGTCATGAATTAAATACACTAGGTATTCGTTTAGAAATGACGTCTGACAGACCACTTGGGTTCGCTGCTATTTAAGCCCATGCTAGTTAAAATTATCTATTCATTTCATTCTAATTCACCGTTTCCCAGCTTCCCTACTTCCCAAAATATCGTGACGATACCTCAGTCGCATCTAAATGTCCCACAAAAGGGCAACTAACTCGTCTCCCTGAAGATTCAATTTGCTAGGGCGAGATTCGCGCAGAATAAAAAAATAAAATATTATCCCCACTTTATAGGTCAACCGAATTCAACAAAGAAAAGGATCATTTAGACGGGTTTGAGGAGTTTTTGATAAATGTACTGTTTGGGTTAACTTCCTCTTGTAAATGTCCAAATTATCCTCTTGTTTGACTTGTATGATTTGTGCCTGGATCTTGGAATTTGCGGAAAGATTACTCTAAAAGGTACCCGTAAAATTAAATATTTTTTGATCTATGTACAGACCCCAGCACATCAAGCTACCACAATCTGTCAGATTTTTTTAATAGAATTTCAACCTTATCACAAGAGTAGAAGGTTAATGTTTGATTGGTAAAATCTGACTGATTCGGGTAGGTTGACGTGCTGGCGTCTGTACAATTGTACATCCTAAGTTTTCTATTTGTTTGCCATCTAGAGTGTTAGGGAGCGTTGAAGACTGCTTTATATCTTACTAGTGTTTGCCCGCGGCTTCGCTTGCGTTATTTTAGAATTTGAGAAACAATACGGATCGTGTGGCGCCATCTGGAATATGAACGTAATTGTTTTCTCGGCAACAGCTCCCTTCTGTTATTCGGGATGTAAGATACCTTATATCCGTGTCTATACTCCTGACAAAGTATATGCTAAATTTTGGGACGATCGATTCAGTAATGCGTGAAAAGGTAAAAAACAAACATACTTGCATTTTTATTATTAGTTTAGATCAATAATGTTAAATCTAGGTACATAGTTTGCATAGGAAACGTCCTTATTTGAGCGACATTAATTTCAAAGAACTGTGTTTATTTTAAACATTAGACTATCATTTTTGGGTTGATTTACAGTATCGCTGCAAATTGAACGTACGATAGCATTGCTCTTGTCCCTTGCATTCCGCGTGATACCTAAAAAATAACTAACTATCTGACTCGATGAGTACAACTTGTCGTCGTTTAAAACAGAATCTATGCACTGGTTTGAACACCCATTCAAAACATAAATAAACACAATTTTTTCTAATCTTTAAAATTCCACACCTTATTTAAAAAAATATCCAACTTACTACCTACAATTTAAATCAGTGTAGATTTATATCCTAGAAAACTATTGAAAAAAAAATAGTAATAATTTAAAATCGCGAATAATATTGAAATAAAAGTATACACATTTTTTTTAATTATTTGAATCTCTCAGGACAAATATAAGAAAATTCAAAAAGTGAAAAAAAGAAACAGCGAGATTTGATCCAGAGACCCCTTGCACGAAAGTCAAGCAGGATACCATCCAGACTGGCTAGTACGCTGACAGTGTTTTCAAATAGCGGTTCTTATACAAATGTCAACAATGACTGAAAATCAACATATTATAAAATTGCTAATCCCCCAAAGGGAATAGCGTAATTATACATATCCTACTAATAGAAGAGCAGTTTAAGGAATATTTGGGGAAAAATTGACTAAATAATATCCAGTGGTTTAGCTTCCAACTAAAAACAAACAGATAAAAACAACAAAATTTAAAATTGCTTATCTCCCAGGAAAAACAGCGTAATGATACATAGCTTATCAACAGAAGCATATTATTAGGAATATTTGAGGAAAATTTGATCGACAATTTTACAGTAGTTTAAGAGATAGATCAAATCGAAAAAACATAAAAAATTTCGAAAGAAAAAAAAAGTTGATTTGGCATCAGAATCGATCCCTTATCTCGAAAAAAATACAAAAAGAAAAAAATATTCAATGTACAGGAATGACAGCTCTACGATTTTATTATATGTAAAGATAAATAATATACATGGGTAGTTCTTCAGAGACAAAATTTTCGATGTCTGTGGGTATATTTCTGTAACCAACTAACAAAACGGCATGTAATATTTTTTTCTGTACAGTTTAGCTTTAGCTCTACCTGGGACAAATTCTATTTTTTTAATAGTAGCTATCTAAATACAAAATAAAAATTTTTGAAGTCTGTTCTCCTGATTCATATAGGGCGTCCGTTTCCCATTTTCCGGAACAAAATGGTCGATGTCGCATTTTCCTTTTGATTCATCAATATAAATTATAGTTATATCGAAAGGTAATTAATTGACCTCTTACAAAAAAAATACATATTAGATATAACTACGTTAGTGTAATTTTTATTAAGTAAATAAGAAGTGTCCGGCGTATAATACTGATTCATGTGGAGTAAGCTTTGCTTGACTGTACATGGTCGAGGAATAATGATGAGAGTTTGGGATCCCACGTGGGGGGAAACCTGTTGTACAACGGACGTGCTAGAAGGCGGACATGAGGCTGGTTGGCTTAGAACCTAGTGAAACACAGGTAAATGTCTGATTCATCTGTGCTTGGTTTAGGTACCTTGCTGATTACAATGCCTAATTAATTAATTTTATTTTGCTGTTTTAAGACTTTAATCTGAGTTTCGTGTTATGCTTTTGGGTTACAGATTCGTGTAGAAAAATGATAATACTGAAGTCTGTATGAATGAGGAGTTAAGCATGATTTTAGGCAAAATCATGATTCATCTGTGCCTGATTTATATGTTCAAAAACCCATATGAATCTGAAAATAAATTAGTTTTCCTCTTTTCCAGCCAGAAAGGAGCACTTTTGTTACGTTATTTTACTTTGTCATGTCAGTAGAGTGTGTGTGACATAATTTTGACATTATTCTTCGGTTTTTATTCATTAATAAGTCAAACTCTATCTATTTTATTTTATATTGCTGTTTACAACAATGCCACTATCAATAGTAGAAAAGATTGAACAAAATATATCTATGAGAAAAAGAGATTCACAGAACGTACGAATTTTTCATCCTTCTAAGATGGAAAATAAGAAAAGTTTCAGGCAAGTTGCTGCGTGGAAATTAGAAATGAAAGAATTATATTTGAAAAAACAGAGAGAAAAAACAAAAGTAAACAGAGAGAATATTATAAAGTATCATTAAAATAACTATCTAGTATCTATTTATAACAAAATTCTCACTTTTCTGTAAGTATTTATTTCTGTAATTGTTAGTTTAAAAACAAGAATTTTATTGTTGAATTGACCAGATTTTTTCCTTGATAATATGATCACTGTTAATAAATTAATTGTTTTATAAAAAATAATATTGTTGTTATAATATATTATTACTTTCTTATTACAAAGCCCATTTTTATTTACATCTGTAAAAAATTCTGATTCATCTGGGCACAAAATTTTTAAACGTCGATATCTTAAAAACTACTTTGTAAAAAGAAGTCCCTCAAACAAATAAATGTTATTTGGAATATCTATTTTCATACGAACATGTGTTACTGAGCTGAAAGTGAAATTAAAATTTGACCATATGAATCAGTCAAAGAATCAAATTTCGAAGAACTACCCACATCTATAAATAATAAGATATACAGCCGTTTTCAGCAAGACTTCCATCTTTCCTTAGACCTTAAGTTATCGCTTCGTCAATAAAGGCTTTATATAACTGTTGTGTCCGATAGTTTGTCACTTTACTACAACACTGTCTGTGCTATAGGTTCGCAATAGAAGAGGTTACGACCGCTAGTTTGGGCTGGATTTCATGGCGTCTAAAGCGGGTCCAAAGGCAAACGGAGAAGTTAAAAAAACTCCTTGTACATGAAAAAATAATTCAAAGATATTTTTTATGGTGAGAAAGCACGGTTATATAAAAAGAGGGAGATTAAGTGAGAGACAATTAACATGTAATTTTTAAATCATCATCATCATCATCATCTCAGCCGTAGGACGTCCACTGCTGGACATAGGCCTCCCCCTTCGATCTCCACATTATACCTGTTGGATGCGACCTGCATCCATTTAATTTTTAAATAGACGGTTATAAATAAAATTGGTACAATAAAATTAACTATTATGCCATCTCAAAGAGAGCAGCAGACAATGTTAGGAATGCTAGGCTTTCAAAATACTTCTTATTTTATTTTAAGAAAACTTAGAATATCGAAAAGGTCGACATTATCAATGATTTGGGTACCCATTTGATTACGGTCGAACCCAAAGCCATTGAGGCCATTTTTCGGATGTCAGATTTTCTTTAACAAATATTCTAATTTCCTAAAGGTTACTTGCGTACGCTTAGGGTTCAATGTGGCTAAAAATATAGGCCACATGAATGCCGCACAATTTATCTAGATAGTTTGGTATATCTAGGAAAAGAATGTTGTCTACTAATAGATAAATCGTCGTCACCAATAAGTGTCTGTAATTCGCAATTTATTTGTATAAAAAAAGCTGATTTTAGATTGGTTATGAAAAGTTATTCTCTATTCTTTATAATTTTTTCTGTTCTACCTGTTAAAATTACAGGTACGGACGAGGTATTTTTGTATGTTGTGTGTTTGTATGTACCGTTTTAATTACAATATTATAGCTGAATTGATTTTCATGTCCTTTATTACCAAGTTAGGTGGGGACCTAGAGACGCATATTATATATAGGCTTTATCAAGGACATGAGCTAGTGAATAATGAATAATCTTATAAAGATTCCCTATTTCTCTCGTACTTACCCGTAAAGTAACTCCATTTTATGTTTGATTGGTAAATCCCCTACAACATTACTTAATTCAATTGAAACCCCAAAACATATTCTAATAACCCCATGTGTTCACCCCTGTCGTCGCCTTCTCACATCCAAACTAACAATTACATCATCGTGTCAATTGTAATTCATCTCGGAAGGCGCGTTAATTAAGTAAATATGGCGGCACACGTGACGGAGTGTCATACAAGAGCTAGGAAACTAGGATGTCGATGATTTGTGTCGGCAATGAAAGTTGTAGGAAAAGGATACATCAATACAGTCCCTTGGAATTTTCACTCCTTTCTTTACAGGGTCTTTGTTCCAGTATTTACAGAGTTTTTGTATGAAAAAATGGAACAGCGCCTCTGGTGTGCGAAGACAGAACTAATTTTTTCCTTGAAAATTGTCAATTTGAAATTGTCAAAGTTCCAGTTTACTTTACGAATTTTGAAAATTGTAGAAAAAAATAAAAAAATCAGTAGAACTTGATATTTTTTTCATCAAATCAAATCAAATCGTTTATTTCAACTGGGCCAATTACAGGCACTTATGAATTGTCAAAAGACATAAAATAAAACAAGTACAAAAATAGTTAGGTACTGTGCTACAGTCCCAGTCACAATACTTAGAAACTGTGAAAGTAACGTAGATGCTCAATCCAAAGCGTAGATCTCTATGGAGAAGAATGTGCAAGAAACTACATGGACACTCTTTTTGAATCGTCAAAATTATGACAAAAATTTTGTTCGTCATTCATTCATCATCATCATACGATAGGTGTTGTGTGTACATCAAAAGAAAGGTTGCTTTTCCATGATGATATAAAGAGAGTAACCACACTTTGAGATTTATATCAACGCAATAAAAGTAAAAAATGTCAGAATTTTTATAATATTCTAAGAGTCACATTGGTTCAGAAATAGACTACGTGTACTGAAAACGTGTTGTATATACGTATACTACAGTTAATAGAAAGATACAAAGCTTCCACCTTGTGTCTACCAAAATTGCTATAACCATCATCTATCATGTCTGAACAACACTTTTCTCAATCATCAATATAACAAATAGACAGGCAAATACATACTCATATGGCAATATGACCATTTTGATCATATTAAGGCTACAATCAGCTTGCCACCTCCTTTTCCCAGATCCTGGTGATGATTGAATTATCTAGTGAAAGCTGACAATGCGCCTGTGTGCTCAGGATTACGTGGCAGGTATCAATTTCATTATGTTGCACCCTTATGTTAAGACCCTGTCTCACGTACGTACTGTTTGACATTCACTCGTAGAATGGCTAATTTTTGAGAATGGTTTTTGTTGATTTTTGGCAAGAATTAATTTTGTTAATTAATTTTTGTAACTCTTTGCATGATGATAGCAAAAAGTCTAATGTGTGTATAAAATTCAGTTTCACAAACGTCTCACGATCTTTTGAAGGCCACAGAATCACGCTGGATGCAGGCCGCTTACAACCGGTCCTACTGGAAGTCTAAAGGGGAGGCCTATGTTCAGCAGTCTTACGGCTGATATGATGATGATGATGATGAAACGTCTCACTGATGGACCCATAAGGTCACTGGAAGAGCACTGGATCAGGTCGATTTATTTTTATTGATAAAATCATCAAATGCTGCTTCCCACCTTTGCTGGAGCGGAAGTTACCATCAGACTTCACTGACTTAAAATCCACCCTATTCCTTTGGTTACTCTTTGCGTTCTAGGGCCCTCGTATCCTGTTCAGACAATCCCGCAACCCGCACGGTGGCAGTTCATATTTTTTCATCTTAACAATTCAGTAAGTAGTCATCAGATCAATAGTAATTAAGGAGACTGTATTAGGGAGTGTCCCAAAGAGTGGACCAGTGTAAAAAAGAGACAAACACGCAGACTTAGTAGGGTCCACGAGGCGGGGGGAGGGGGGAGGGGGGAGGTGCGTCTTAATACGTCATTAGCGAACGATTGCTGAGTGTTTTTACACTGTTTGGATTTAGGGCTGGCACTTGGCTCGAATGACCAGACGATTGGATTGTAATTTACAGCAAAAACCGACTCATCCGAAGAATAAAGTCTGATGTGACCTTAGGCCAAAAATCACTTTAATAGCTTATTGAGATAAGCAATTAAAACTCTACAAACGTGTGTTTTTAGAATTTTGATATTTTATTTAGTTCCGGAAATATAGAATCGAATAACGTCTCATCTGAAATTCGTTCCGCAGAACAACGTACGAAGTGTATAAGTGACGGTACGCAGGCATCTGGGGGCACGTCTCTTCGTCACATCGGCCACTGTTTGTTGGAGAGAGAATATTTTCGTTGCATGATCTTATATTTTTATACATTGTATAGTCTAAGTCACACATCACGTTTATATACTTTTAGTCTAAGTAAACAGTTGTAGACTATCGATGTTTACATAGAACGGTTTTCGACGGAAATGTTCAGAAACTCATTTTTTTCGATGGTATGATTATTTTTATAAATATTCACTGGCACTCATGAACTTTTAAGACGCTGTTATACGAATTTAAATAATCTTCTAAGCGTTTCATTTTAAAATAGAACGTTTTTGTACGGAATCAGTGATATGATTTATGGGTTCCATGTTAAGATGGGACGTTGTTCCTGGTAGAATGAAATCAGTTAGGACGTTGTTCGTTTAAAATGTTTGCTAAATATTAAAAAAAATGTATTTATGAGTGGGTAAATTAATTCCTACGTGCAAAGTCTTGCACTTCACATAAATGATATTTCTTGAATATTCTATTTTACAGTTTTATTTTATTTCATATGTCAATTTAGAAGGAAATATCAATGAGTCCTTTTGGTGGCCTTTGCATCCTGATCTAAAAGAAATAAGCCAATAATTAGCAGAAATATTAAATTAAGAACTTCTACGTGAAGATCATAATACCAAATAAATCATCGGTGATAGCTAAAAACAGGTTGTCACGTCAACTCAGACAGAAGAATATATTTACAGTAATCAACCTAGTACATTTTCTTTGGAATGCCTTCTAGTCTCGAAATTTTAACATTGATACAACACGAGGACTTAGAATTTTCTCATCGTAATATTGAGTATCTACCCCAGTTATTTAAAACTATCAGAGCCTACTCCTACCACTGTTCATTCGATCTTCGATAACTCATGTAGACAATTTCTCTGCGATTCCTTTTTCGTCATTACGCGCCACAAACTCCCTTGCTATTGCTACTTTCCTTCTCCAAAACATTCAGTGCCAGTACGCATACGGACTAATCGTGTGTAGATCGGAATGCAAAGCATGCATAAAGTTGCCTGCTTGCCATTTTGATTGGCCTCTCCTTCAATTCCATGGTAATACCTATCAGCATTTCTATTTTAAACATTGCATAATACAAACCCATTTTTTACGCTTATGAACCAAAAGAAAACGGTCAACGTCAGGGCACCCCAAGGATTTAAGACAGCAATAGGCATCTCTGTTGACTTGACATAGACCACCCTGCATCAAAGTCCCCGCCTCCGCCAACACTGCCGAACCCTGACACTACATACCTTCAATTATTTCGCAAGACTGAATCAAGTCAACGGAGCCTCACTTGGCGGGACTACTATCTGGGGTCGGCCTGCATTATTTATAGGAACCTAACTAAATGGTTTGGTACGGTGTGGTTCTGTTTTCGGTCCTCACCCTTGAAGTCGGTTCTTTTCGTTCAAAAAAGCACAAAGGTCAACATTATTATACTTAAAACATCTTAAACTCTTGTCAGACATATGTTTTGAAAAGCAACTAGGTGTTCGAAGCATGCACTGAAGTTTCGTCATGAAAATAATGGAGAGTTTAATTTTATTTTAATGTGCGATGTGAAATCTCGTTTCTCCTTTCTGACTAAACAAGGGCACGCAGCCAAGTTCACTAAAATGATCTATGCCTGAATTAGGTATTCCTATAAATTTCAAGCAGAGGAAGGTTTAATAAAGAGGCGTAACGGTTATGTTAAGCTACATATTTGAGATTTTTAAATATAATAAACTTTTGAAATAATAATATCAGTTTTATTGACTCTAAGGAAATGTAATTATTTAACACATCAAAAATTATACTTAATATTTCAAGGTAGGTAGTCAGATAGGACTCATAGGACTTGAGGCGTTTCCGTAAAACAACGTCTAATATTCACTACGGACCCACTTTTTTCTTCGTTCTTTCGCTATAAAACGTCTTATGTTGATATGGAACTCACTATATCGTGTATTAAAAGGATTATAAATATACATAACCTGTCATTTAACTGGTCTAGGGTGATATAATAACATACCAAAAATTCAAAATGTCAAGTATCGTAGTTTTAGAGTTACACAGAGATACACAAGTCAACAACTTCTACAAGCTCTACTGAAAACCATCAATCTTGCAAATCGGACTTTATTCTTCGGATGAGTCGAAACGTTGTTTTTTTTAAAATTAAATTTAGGTAATAAGGGATTTTTTTAACCGGCTTCTCCTAAAAAAAGAGGTTCCCATTTCTCGTAATCCTAATTTTACCCATTATAAATATCATACCTAATTACCTAGATAATCACAATAAAAGAGTTCGCCCGCAATTAAATTACATGTTTTTTTCAATTGCCATTTTAGTTCCAAGGTCACGGCTTCCTAATTAACCAGTCCCGCGACCCAGTTGGAAAACACCTTTAGTTAGTTTTCTCAATTTTACACTTCAAAACATTGGGAAAAGTCTCAACCAGGCTTGATAATATAACTGAATAAATATTTCAGAGTAAACAATATTTCCCCTTTCTTATTTTTATCCTATTCCATCAAAGTTCAATGTCTTTTCCTACCTTTTGTCTGTTTTCCTTATACGAAACTATTTGGTAATTTTACGCCAATATTTTCACTACATTCCCAAACTACGGAGGCATAATATTATCTAGTTTTTTATCCATTTTCCTCTTTGAAAGCTTCCGTGTTTCTTCTTCGTGACTCGTATATGTTCATAAAACATTCATATTACTTACCAATACATATTTTTCTCCATACGTACCATTAGCGTAGGCGTACGAAATCAAATTATTGGCACTTTTATTGGTCTTACGGTGAAAAGGCAAGCCAATATATACGGTGAAAATATATCGAAGTTCAATAACTTAAGTTCACCAAACGTAGCAGTAAGGTCAGGTATTCAAGAGAGCCTGCTCTTTTACTTTTTTGTTTAAAATGGGTTTGCTTTTTTTTTCAATAAAAATTTAAAATCATCAAATGAGACCTGCCACCCAGGGCAGGACAGGAGGGACTGTTTCGCTCCAGTTTAGGCTGTGCAAAAGAGACAGAGCTATACAAGTCGTCTAGCGCCATCTCTTTCCCACAGCCTAAACTGGATCGCGTTAAGAGTTCATGGTAGGCCACGAAATTTCATTCTTTTACTTTTCAGTATTTACAGCGTTTCTTGTATGAAAAAATGGAACCGCGCCTCTGGTGTGCGAAGAAGGAACAAATTTTTCCTTTGAAAATTGTCAATTTGAAATTGTCAAAGTTCCAGTTTACTTTACGTCTCAAACACTGAAAATTCGTGCTAAGGGTACTGGTCTAAACACGGTACTAGTGTCAACCCTACAGGCTGTGGGACGATATCGCTTCGCTAATTCTATCCGTGATTTATACGTTCACGCGGAGGCGGGCCAGCGGGTAGCGGATTACTACGCCGGATTACGGGTTCGACGCCCGTGTAGATAATGGTAGATTTAGACCGCGTATCCCCGGAAAGAAATCGTAATGGATTGGACCGTGATTGCTTCTTTGTTAAATGTAAATATTGCTCTTTCTGTTCGATTTCGAGTGATTTGTTTGTTGGAAAGTCTGGGATTTTAAAGTGTTCGTGATTGTTTGTTTCTGTGGAAAGGATATCCGTTGTTATTTTCATCGTTTATCAGTCTTTTTTTTTTTCAAAGGTCTATCGAGGGCACAGGAGTTTCACACTCAATTCCATCCTAAGAAGGACACATTTTGTGATTTACCACATCCATGATCCTTCAATAGCCCTTTACGTTCCAGGGTCACGTTACCTGATGAGACAGTTGCGGCCCATCTTGACAAATTTGAAAGTCAGACAGGAATATGCTCTACGTAAAATACTGGATGTTTAGCTGCATCTTGTTCATCGGAAGCCAACCTCAACATAATTAGAAAAAGCTTTTTTTTACGTGGTAAAATCATCAAATGAGTCCTGAAAATGACTCAAATCCACGGTGTCCTTCAATAGCCCTTTCTGTTCCAGGGTCACGGTGATGGAATAAGTCCCGCGACCCCGGCAGGCTTTGGACTTCATCTAGAAAAAGGGCTTGGCAAAAAAAATATGAAAGATGTGTTTGCTTATTATTTTCTTACTCCCACATATCTACATCAATTATAAAAACGCTGCATAAAAATATCGACATCTAAACCACTCTAATGATACCCGTGCATCACGCGCTGACGTCAGTGGGTGGGCAGTGATGTATGGCCGCAAACAATAGCACTTTACATTACTTAGTAGCTATTAGAGCATCGATGAAAGAAACTATCGCATTTGTAGTGAAATGTAAATAAGGAGAAATGATACAGGGCATACTGCTCTTTCCTTTATGACGTGTTATGAATTTCTATATCGTAATAGATCAGTATGTGTTAAAAGGAATTGTATTCTAACGGGTAAATCAAGTTTTATTTTATTATATTATGAGTACGTGTAAAAACATGTTTAGGTACTCAGAAACACAAAAAAAATCTGAGTTGGAGTATGCCATTATACTTATTTTTTTCCGTGCGGAAATCGAACCCTCCAAACACACCACAGCAGTCAATCGTTTAGCCACTGAGCAAAACGTGCCGTTGATATGTTCATGATAGGTGCCAATGTAATTAACTTAGTTATTTGTTGATTTCAAAAAAGAAAAGATAAGTGGCCACCGTAGGCGCGGGCGGTGAGTAATGGGCAACTCGCCGCTCGACTATGGACAATGCCCGGGTCGACGCGACGCGAAGGACGGCGCGTTGTGTTCCATGCGCGCCTCAAAGAGCGCCAGCAAGATGACCTCTAGAGGGCCAAAACCTTTTTTTTTTTTTTTTTTTTTTTTTTAGCGTGGTAAAATCATCAAATGAGTCCTCCAACCCCGGGCAGGGCGGGAGGGACTGTCAGACTTCTACTGACTAAAATCCACGGTGTCCTTCATAGCCTGTTACGTTCCGGGGTTACGGTTAGGGAATAATCCCGCGACCCCGGAGAGGGCCAAAACCTGCTGGATTAATTACCGTCACCCTTGAACGTAAAGGGCTATTGAAGGACACCGTGGATTTTAGTCAGTACAAGTCTGACAGTCCCTCCTGCCCTGTCCTGGGTAGGAGGACACATTTGATGATTTTACCACGATAAAAAAAAGTTAAGTTTAGATTGTTTTATCACGGAAGTCAGAAACGAACGTTATTTTATACAAACCGTGCTTTTTATACACATTTCTCTACTCTGTGACCTAAATACTTAATCTAGAATCTGGCGTTTCAGAATTATTCAGAGTTTACCCTCCTTTCATAATACTTACCAATAATTAACCACCACCAGCACATAGGTACAGTCGGAAGTTGAATCATCAAGACACATTTTGACAAAAAATCGTTTGTATCTGTCAAATTGACAAAGATCAAAGTCGTTACCATGAATATGTATGTTTACGCGAATGTAGACCTAATTGTATTTGAAAGAAAATAAGCCTATGGTGGATCATGATTCATCTTTGTCGATTGTACCTATATATCAATGAAAATATGACGTTGAAAAGTCACAACTAGAATAAATGAAAAACCGGGCTTTTTTAAAAAAAAAATTCTCTTTTTCACACAACTGGGATACCCTATCCATCACCGGTGCATGTTGATAGCACAGAGCCTGGCTGCGAGGCGCATTTTATTTATGGCTGCAACAGTGCTGACTAGCCGCTTTTCAATAAAACCACAACATGATTGCATGCACTGCTGAAAAAACCGCATTCATGCTGGCTTTTTGCCTGTTAACGTTTTTGGTTATTTTCTTTTTTTTTTTTGCTGGGATTAATCAACTCAGCCCATGAATCTTTTGATCAGAACCTATCGGTAAAACTTGATAACAGACAGACTAAGAAGTCCATTATTCATGGGTATTTTGCTGTTATTCTTTGCAAAAACGCACCACATCAATCTTAATATTCAGCCCAGAATTCCACTAGTGTCATGCTTTGGTAGCCGGACTAACGAATACCGTGACCCCGGAACGTAAAGGGCTATGAAGGACACCGTGGATTTAAGTCAGTACAAGTCTGACAGTCCCTCTTGCCCTGCACACGGAGGGAGAACTTATTTAATAATTTAAGCACGATAAAAAAAATCGTTTAGGTTCAAAATGTCCAACGGTTTCAAAACGTCCATTTCCCAAAATGTCCGATTCCCAAAACGTACAATTCCCAAAACGTTCAATTCCCAAATTGTCCAATTTCCAAAATGTCCAATTTTCAAAACATCCAATTCCCAAAATGCCCAACTCCCAAAATGTCCAACATTTTTTAATACTTACGTCAAACAATACTTACATACAAAATACTGAAGTCAAAGTCAAAGTCAAATCATTTATTCCAATTAGGCCATCAAAGAGGCACTTTTGAACGTCCCATTCGCTAATTTTCGGTTTCGGTTTCGGTTCTGGTTTCGGTTTCTGTTTCGGTTTCGGTTTCGGTTTCGGTTTCGGTTTTGGTTTCGGTTTCGGTTCCGGTTCCGGTTCCGGTTCCAGACTTCAGTTCCAGTGGGATGGAGTGGTATGAAATGGATGTTCTAATCCAAAAAAGTACTCTTAATACGGCACATAGAAAATTTTACTTAATTAATTTAAAGAAACACTTAATTTCAGGAAACATTCCTTTATTTAAAAAAAACTTCTCCCACACCCAGGGATCGAACCAAGAAACCGAAACCGAAAACGAAACCGAAACCGAAACCGAAACGGAAACAGAAACGGAAACCGAAACCTAAAGATTACCCCCTTAAGATTACCCCCCTAAAGATTACCCCCGGACAGACTACCCCCCTGGATTACCCCCTTAAAGATTACCCCCCTTAAGTTTACGCCCCTAAAGATTACCCCCCTTAAGTTTACCCCCCTAATGATTACCCCACGACAGACTAAAGATTACCCCCCCCCCACTTATGATTACCCCCCTAAGGATTACCCCCCTACAGACTACCCCCCCTGGATTACCCCCCTAAAGATTACCCCCCTACAGATTACCCCCGACAGACTACCCCCCATGGATTACCCCCCTACAGATTACCCCCGGACCGGCTACCCCCCCTGGATTACCCCCCTTAAGTTTACCCCCCTAATGATTACCCCCTAATGATTACCCCCGCAATGATTACCCCTTAAGTTTACCCCCCTAAAGATTACCCCCCGACAGATTACCCCCCATGGATTACCCCCCTACAGATTACCCCCCGAAAGACTACCCCCCATGGATTACCCCCCTAAAGATTACCCCTTAAGATTACCCCCCTTAATGTTTACGCCCCTAAAGATTACCCCCCTTAAGTTTACCCCCCTAATGATTACCCCCCGACAGACACCCTACCCCCATGGATTACCCCCCTAAGGATTACCCCCGGAAGACTACCCCCTGGATTACCCCCCTTAAGTTTACCCCCCTAATGATTACCCCCGACAGACTACCCCCCATGGATTACCCCCCTACAAGATTACCCCCGGTTGACCGGCTACCCCCCCTAGATTACCCCCCTTAAGTTTAACCCCCTAATGATTACCCCCGCAATGATTACCCCGAATCTGAAACTTAAGTTTACCCCCCTAAAGATTACCCCCCTGCAGATTACCCCCCGACAGACTACCCCCCATGGATTACCCCCTTACAGATTACCCCCCTAATGAATACCCCCCTAAAGATTACCCCCTTAAGATTACCCCCCCCCAAAGATTACCCCCTTAAGATTACCTCGCTAATGATTACCCCCCTAATGATTACCCCCCTTAAGATTACCCCCCTAATGATTACCCCCTTAAGATTACCCTCCTAAAGATTACCCCCTTAAGTTTACCCCTCTGAAGATTACCCCCTAAAGATTACCCCCCTAAAGATTACCCCCCTAAAGATTACCCCCTTAAGATTTACCCCCCCCCTAAAGATTACCCCCCTAAAGATTACCCCCCTAAGATTACCCCCCTAATGATTACCCCCTAAAGATTACCCCCCTAAAGATTTCCCCCCAAAAGATTACCCCCCTTAAGATTTACCCCACGCTTAAGTTTACCCCCTTAAGATTACCCCCCCCCCCGACAGATTACCACCCGACAGATTACCCCCCATGGATTACCCCCGAGGTATGACAGATTACCCCCCTAATGAATTACCCCCCTTCAACAGATTACCCCCCCCCCTAAAGATTTCCCCCCTAAAGATTACCCCCTTAAGTTTACCCCCCTTAAGATTACCCCCCTTAAGATTGCCCCCTTAAGATTACCCCCCTAAAGATTACCCCCCTTAAGATTACCCCCTAATGATTACCCCCTACAGATTACCCCCGACAGACTGCTCCCCATGGATTACCCCCCTAAAGATTACCCCCGGACAGACTACCCCCCCTGGATTATCCCCTAAAGATTACCCCCCTTAAGTTTACCCCTTAATGATTACCCCCTAATGATTACCCCCCAATGATTACCCCCGAAGATTACCCCCTACAGATTACCCCTCTGAAGATTACCTCCCTAAAGATTACCCCCCTAAAGATTACCCCCCTTAAGATTACCCCCCCCCTAAAGATTACCCCCTTAAGATTACCCCCCTAAAGATTACCCCCTAAAGATTACCCCCCTTAAGATTACCCCCCTACAGATTACCCCTCTGAAGATTACCTCCCTAAAGATTACCCCCTAAAGATTACCCCCCTAAAGATTACTCCCCCTAAAGATTACCCCCTAAAGATTACCCCCCTTAAGATTACCCCCTACAGATTACCCCTCTGAAGATTACCTCCCTAAAGATTACCCCCTAAAGATTACCCCCCTAAAGATTACTCCCCCGACAGATTACCCCCAAAGATTTCCCCCCTAAAGATTACCCCCCGACAGATTACCACCGTACAGATTACCGCCAAGGTAGGGGTTGCAGAACCGGTACTTTTTAAAGCCCGGTTCCGAAGTTTCGGTACTGGGCTCAAAACATTTTCCGGGTATTCTTTCCCGGTTTATTATTTCCCGGTGTTTTCGGTACCGGGATTTCCCGGTTGCATGCCCTGATTATAACAATCACGTTCACACTGTACTGTACTGGAAATCTTAAATTAAAGCTCTCGTAACATGAAACATGGTTTCTTGGTTCGATCCCTGGGTGTGGGAGAAGAGAATTTTCGAATTACTTTTAATGCAGTTTGCTTTCTATACAAAAATAAAGGAATGTTTCCTTTGAGCAAAATTTTCTATCTGCCGTATTAAGAGTACAGTCACGAGCAATAACATGTATACACTTAACAAAATTCTTATACTCGTGAAATACTGGTTTCCACTTTGAAATAAGAACTTTTTCATAATATTATGGCTTCCAAAATAGAAGTTTATTGACAAGGGAGAAGTTTAATCAATATGGTAGCAGTAAATCGCTTTTGAATACTGCTTAGTGTATACATACTATTGCTCGTGACTGTACTTTTTTGGATTAGAGCATCCATTTCATCCCACTTCATCCCACTGGAACTGGAACTGAAACTGAATCCGAAACTGAAACCGAAACCGAAACCAAAACCGAAACCAAATCCGAATCCGAATCCGAAAAAGAAACCGAAACCGAATCCGAAACCGAAACCGAAACTGAAACCGAAACCGAAACCGACACCGAAGCCGAAAGCGAAACGGAAACCGAAACCGAAACTGAAACTGAAACCGAAACCGAAACCGAATCCGAAACCGAAACCGAATCCGAAACCGAAACAGAAGCCGAAACCGAAACCGAAACCGAAACCGGAACCGAAACCGAAACCGAAACCGAAACGGAAACCGAAACTGAAACCGAAACTGCAATCGAAACCGAAACCGAAACTGAAACCGAAACCGAAACCGCAACCGCAACCGAAACCGAAACCGAAAAATTGGACATTTTGGGAAATGGACGATTTGAAACCGTTGGACATTTTGAGAATTGGACATTTTGAACCTAAACGAAAAAAATGTCTTGCCTTTTTTGGCGTCCATTAAATTCTCAAAGTTGCAAGACTGTATAATTATAATAGCAACGGTCTTATGACTTCAATGTACTAAGGGCAGTGACTAAGAGGCATTGATCAAAAGAGTTAGGCCCGGTATCCACCAAAGCGGAGAGGTGAGATGTGTTTGAATAACCAATCAGATGTCTAAAGTAAGCGTCTGTCAATAACCGGAGAGGAGATGTGGACATCTGATTGGTTATTTAAACTCATCTCCGGCCTTACCGGCACGGCCTGGCCACAGCTCTAGGCGGTGCGGCGGGAGGCGCGGCGGGCGGCGCGACTTGCGGTGGTATGTTACAGCTCGACTAGTTGCGACCGCGGCGGCGTCAGCGGTGGACGTATTTAGAGAACGGCCGACCTGTTAAAATGGCCCTATCAAAAATGGCACAGTCTTGCCTTGAATCAAGTGTATTCTTAGCTCAAGATATCATTCAGTCAAGAATGGGATCGCACCCAGTTAATCAGAGAAGGAGAGAACTTGGCGAATTTCACACGCTTTATTATGAATATAGGAACTACTCCGACAATTTTTTTTGAATATACGAGAGCAATCATAGAAACTTATGATTACATACTCGGCCACATACACATACATGAAGACTTGAAAGCTAAAGTTAATTTCAAGAAAATTGTTTCACCTCCAGAACATATACAAGTATAAGAAAGCGCGTAAAAAGCAAAAGACAATTCAAGGAACAAGGTAGGTTCTAGTCAAAACTCCGTTCCATTCTATCCAAAGCTCCGAGATGAATTTCGACTCTACACTTATTGTGTGACCCATCGTTAAGGATCTTGTCTAGATTCACATCCACCAAACGCAAAATTCACAGACTGTACTTACTATAGAATTGTAAAATTTATATACTCAAAAGAGCCCTT
This sequence comes from Agrotis segetum, assembly GCA_036375495.1. Taxonomy (NCBI): domain Eukaryota; kingdom Metazoa; phylum Arthropoda; class Insecta; order Lepidoptera; family Noctuidae; genus Agrotis; species Agrotis segetum. The sequence goes on along the minus strand of JAQSVV010000280.1, from coordinate 1,930,731 downwards.
CCCGCTACGATGTTTATACAGGGTGAAATTTTATCAACGAGCAATATTTAAAAAATGGGCATTACTAACTATACTAAGCCTATGTTAATGTGACATTTTTTTTTTTTTTTTTAGCGTGCTAAAATCATCAAATGAGTCCTCCAACCCCGGGCAGGGCGGGAGGGACTGTCAGACTTCTACTGACTAAAATCCACGGTGTCCTTCATAGCCTGTTACGTTCCGGGGTTACGGTAAGGGAATAATCCCGCGACCCCGGCAGGCTTTGGCCCTCTGAGAGGGGGGCCCCGTCATTATGCTGACGCTCTTTGAGGCGCGCGTGGGACACAACGCGCCGTCGACCAGGGCATGGTCCTTGGTCGGGCAGCGAGTTGCCCTTTACTCGCTGCCCGCATGCCCGCGCCTACGGTGGCCGGAGATCATCTTGCGACGTCCGTCGCCGTGGGCGCCTACCACTGCGGCTGGGGCGGAGGGAGGACGCTGTCCTCTCTCGCTCGCGGCCTGCCTCCTCCTTTACGAGCATTACTGCCTCGCAGAAGGAGCTGACCGCTTCCAACTACTAAATTTTTAAAGGTGTCCATAATAAAATTGCATTAGCAATATTTTAGATTTGCGATTTATAGCCTTAATGCAATCAGCATCGTGAGTAGATCCTCAGATTAAAATATTGCCCATGATTTCGATTACACCCTGTAAATTGTAAACTTGACCCCGCGGATTCAAGAGTACCTCCAAAGCCTACATTTAATTGTATAATCACGTCCCAACTGTCACATTAGCCGCGCGGCTCTTTGTCCGCTTTCGGCATTGTATATAAATGTTGAAGGGATACTAAATTGAAGATCTAGAGATGGTGGAAGAGATACCCGCTGCCTCTAAGCGGCATTTTCTGTAATTTTAAATATTCTGGTGTCATCTTGAGCACAGGTCTTTAGAGGAGTTTTCCTGAACCTCTGTGGAATGTATCGCTATCGCCAATCAACCACAACTTGACACACTATTATAGTAAGTATAGCCATTATATTATAGTCATGTCTGACTAAAGGTGGAGTAAGAAGGATCTCGAATAGAGACTGTGTGTAAGCAAGCGTAGGGTGGGACGCCTCCCGGTAAGATGGACCGATGACCTGGAGAGGGTGGCAGAGGCTGGATGAAAAAGCAGGAGATCGTACGCTGTGGCCCTCCCTTGAAGATGCCTATGTCCAGCAGTGGACTGCAATAGGGTAAAATGATGAGGATGATAGTCATTAAGATATAGATTCTTATCTCAGTGTAGATGTAGGTCTCGTCTTCAAGGAATCAGATTTCTATGTCTGTTACACATTGTAGCTAAAAGTAAGCTTCTGTTATGAAGTTATTCCTGATATCTTTGCGAAGTCATTATTTCAAATTCTAACATCCTAGTAAGGACCTGTCTTCGACCTCTAACTACTTATTTCTTTGTAGTCAAAAACACCAATCTTAACCACTTCCCTGTCCGATGAATCACATGTGATCCACGACTATTGTTTAGGTATTGTGTCTGCTGCGCGGACAGTGAAAGTGTTAATAACACTTACCTTACTCCACATGAAATATTTCCACTTACGACCGTAAAGTCGCAAGTGTATAACGTAAAACACAAAACGTAAACACAATAGATTATGTTATCAGATAACCTAGTGTTAGTGTTACCATTTAACACCCACCAGATTTAATGCTGTGGAGGTCACGGAACAGACCTTTGTCATAACATTTTAGTGCCTCTAACTTAAATGTGCCCCACAGAATGGCTACCGGAGTAGGATTGACACGGTTTACGACGTTTAGAGGCACATTTCAGTAGTTTATGATGTGATATGCCATGCTGATGCAACAGACATCTACTAGGTTTTGGCTAGACGAGTGCAATGCCTATTTTAGGATAAAGTGAGAAAAAGAGCGTCAGCATGATGAGGGCCAAAACCTGCCGCAGTCGCGGGACTCTTTCCATTACCGTGACCCCGGACTATAAAGAGCTATTGAAGAACACCGTGGATTTTAGTCAGTTCGAGTCTGACAGTCCCTCCCGAACCGCTCGGGGTTGGAGAAGACTCATTTGATGATTTTACAAAAATATGTGTGGAATATGTAGGTTGATGGCAGGACTGACTAAACAGGACCGAGACCCTAGGACGTAAAGGACGATCGAACGAAATAAAGGGTGGATTTTTAGTAAGATTCTGACAGTTCTTGTAGGTTCTCCAAATCAATCCATTCCTCCTAAATTATTCTCCTTTCTCTTGAAGTTCATTTATTCTATGATTCTATCCAAATTCTTCTAAGCAACCTATTCCAGCACATCTAAGTCTGCTACCCGCGTCGTCGCCGGAGCGCTCGCGCCGTGTCGTAAATCTGCGCGTTCTGTATTGTGCATTGAACTCACGTTTATATCCAAGACATTGTGTTTGACAACACATTTCTGATCCGTTTATGTGCTTTTGAACTTGATTATTAATATTGAGTACGTTGAATACCGTACTCGATGCTGGGGGACCTCGTGGCTAATTATAATAAAAGCCACACAAGAATGCGTTATGTCAATAATCTACACTGGAAGATGTAGTTAGTTGGCAAACCAGACTGTTACTGTTACTGTCAGCATGTATCATCCCACTGCTGGGCAAAGGCCTCTCCCCATGACTTCTAGCTATTTCGATCTAAGGCTAGTGTGAGCCACTGGTTGTTAGTTTTGTCCAGCTCATCACGCCATATTCTGCGATGTCTGCAGAGACGTCTTCTGGCTGTGTCAGGGCTCCACATGGTGGTAATTTTGGCCCACAGTTCATTGGGCATCCGGCAGACGTGGCCGGCCCAGTCCGCCTTCAGCTTAGCGGCCATTTTAGCAACGTTGGTGATCTGTGTTTTGGAACAAAACCGGACTACTTTTCTAAATTAAGGTGATTGCGTCGATGTAGCCAAAAAAATATGAATTGCGGTAATAACAAGTATAATTTTAAATATAAAAAAATCGCTCCATCAGCTCTAACATAGAAAAGGTGCATCGTGTTAAAATCTCCGAAATCTAACTACGATGCACCTTTTCTATGTGAGAACTGATGGAGCGAATTTTTTGATATTTTTTATATTTAAGATTATACTTGTACTACCGCAATTCATATTTTGATAAAGTTACAACATGTCACTGGCCTGCAAATTGCAAAAAACGTAAAAAAAAATGAATTTTGCGGGCTACATCGACGCAATCACCTTAAACAACTCAGTTGCCAACACCATAATAACTTAGCACTTTAAACAGCTACATTTAACCCTTTCACGCAAGAATCTACCACGAAAGAATCCTGGTCAACATAATTACGAATTATTATGTGCAATTATTGTTTAAAATTATAATTTATGGTCGCCATTACTGCGGCGCGTACGCAGGCTCGGCGAATATAGTCATTTATCATGTTTAGATAAATATTAGCCAAGAAGCCGCAAGATTTAGTGCTTGATATTTAGTTGGGAGCAGGAAAATTATAGTCTAAATGTCAGGTCATTCTTTACGACATGCTTAGATCTGACCTTAGAAGCTAAAATTGAGGCGTTTAGTTTTTGCTATTATGTTGTGACACTAGGGGCTAAAGTATAAGTCTTAGACACGGTTGGTGCAGTGGCTGAACGATCAACTGCCACACTGCATGTCCCGATTTCGATTCCCGCACGGAATAAATATTTGTATGATCAACAAGCACTTGTTTCAAATCCGGCTGATTGTGTCATCATTATCATCATCGTCAGCCTATAATGTTCCCACTGCTGGGAAACAGGCCTCCTCTCTGTGAGAGGGAGTGGGCCATAATCCACCACGCGGGCCCTTGCGGGTTGGTCGTTTGTGTAAATGAGTTTAAATGTTTGTAAATGAATACACCCCAGACACAAGAGAAATTCCTAATAATCATAAAGTTTAAAAAAAAACATTAAACCTAAGTTTTATACTAAGCAGTTTGTGCGTCCAAATCCGATCAATTACATTGTCTGCTAGTATGTTTGCTAACAGATTCATATCTGAAACAGACAAGTGTACACCTCCAGAGGATTGAGATGTAAGCACAAACAATTTTATTTAATTGAAACACTTAGTTCTGACCGCGTCGTCGCCTGCACGTTTTTCTGCAAGGACGTGAGGTGTTGTTATTTTTATTTTTGTACAGACATGCTTGAGTAACTACTTAATTCAATTTTAAAATTGCTTCGTATGTTTTCATTGCAACACACGTAAGTTATTGCGTCGATAACTTTCTTGAGTGTGTTTTAAATTGAACAACAACAACAGCAAAGCCCTGTTTAAAGCTTTCACGGTTTGTCTCTAAATTTAAAATGTCACTTTACAGGACTTTTGGGTGCTCAAACAAATAAATAATCACGGAAGATATTCCGTAAGTGACATTTTAAATTTAACAGCAAAGCCTTCAGTTTTGAACTCTTCGTTGAAATAGATACGACCTTTATTTGATTTTAACTGCATCGATATATCATTTTAAACATTATTATCAAACTTCATACATTATTAGGCATACATTAAAAAGTTTCCGACTTCCCAAATAAGTTACCTTGTAGTGAACATTGTCACGTTGCCTTTAATCTATCAGCTTCGGGAAACACCAAAATCTTGGAATTATGGAAATTATATATTTTCCTAATCCACCGCTATTCTTTTCTGCATAATTTCTTATCATGATCCAAGACAGTTAAATTCTTTCTCCGGCACACGTCGAGCTTCATTGACTCGGCGCTTTTCTGGTGGTTGCCACTGTTGATAGGAGTTGTGGTGATTTGGGATTATTGCAGTGAGATTCTCCCAAAATAAACAAACCTTTTTCCTATTTTATTTTCAGTCTCCATTCAAAACAAACGAACAGACAGCAATACCTTTATTTCTCCAAATATCCGTATGTTTACGGACAAAAGGCACACAGGGGGTAAGCAAATACTAAGCAGAAAGTATTGACAATGTGGCCAATATCGTAAGGGGAACGATCGCAATTTGTCTGTCTGTTTGCGACCGTCGCACAAACATGACGTTGGATTAGATGACTTATTTTTGTTCGGTGGATACATAGAGGATCATAGACTTGTGTTTTTAGTTTGGACAAGACTTTTTAAATATCTATAAAGGAAAAACAATACCGAAATGTTTTGCGTGGATTATACAAAAAAGTTTTATGAAAATAGGGGGACGTAGGTAACGATTGAAAACAAATGAAGGAACTTGCCACAAGTCAATGTGTAACCAGCGAAACGGTTGGCGCAGTGACATCTGTCCTGTCCTGCGTGTTGCGGGGTCGATACCCGAACGATACAAAACTAATATGAGCAAGACGTAGTTTTTCCTGATCTGCAGGGCTAGCATGCGCAAGGCGACATTATCTCTTATTTTGTCGTTCTCGATTCGTTTGTCACTTTTCATAACATGCGCATCACGCCACGCTCGAGAAGATTCTCGTCGTGACTTCGCCTTCACGACGCGAGATAACCGATGTTACCATTTCATGAAAGTTAAGTTACCTCGCAAAATTTTATCCTGCTGACATTCTACTACTATTGACATTAAGTTTTGTTGTTTTGCTCGATTCGCGCCGTAAAAACGAATATTATTTTTTTTTAAGAGTGAATATTATTTGTGGATTATGGATTTATATTAAACCGGCGAAATGATTATTTGTTCAATAAACTGAGCTGTCAATTGAATTTGACAACTAACATTGACATAAACTTATGACTCAATTCAGCGAATCCTCGCTAGTTTAATTTTTTTCCGTCGAAACATCGACGGAAGATTTGAAATAATTGTTAGATGGCTTTGGCTCAAAGAAATTGTAAGTATTAGATCAAAATCCCGTAACAGATGGCGGAGATGCATAATTTAGTTTATTATCACCTATTCAATGATGGCCCAGAGCAGTGGTGGCCCAGTGGTAAACCCGACTTACGAGTTGTAGGTTGGGTGGGCCGGGTTCGAACCCCGCCAGGCGCATTACTTGTGTAATTTATTTCATCACCACTGCTCTCAAAACGGTGAAGGAAAACATCGTGAGGAAACCGGCATGTCCTAGAGACCAAAAATTCGAAGACATGTGACATCCATCAATCCGCACTGGGCCCACAGAAATATTAAAAACAGGAGAAGTGGCAAGGGGACGTGTCCGCTACCATGTGGTTCTGAGCGCTACGCTCAGAAAGTGAAAAAATGGCCGTCACCGCGAGTTAGTCTGTTGTCAACCGCATTCGTGAAAAAATTACGATTATGCCGTCTTGTTCGGTGTTTTTGTGCAAAAATAGAAACCAAAACAAATATTTTAGAAGTCATGGCATCGGGTTTCACATGTAATTACAAGTATTTTACAATATTTGTCTTAAAAATCACGAAAAACAACAAGCAGTAAAATATATCTGACTTGTACTACTGTACTTTGTTTTCCTACATTACTCCGACGGTATTATTTTTGCAATAATACATTGCTCTTTTACAACCACATCATTGCATCACAGAGTGACTGAACAAGCAATGTAAAACTGACATAACGATCAGCGTTGCCAGTATGATTTCCCAAAAAGGTACGGTTGGCTTTCTGAAAAGGTACGGTTTTTAACTTCAAGGTACGGTTGGGTCAGGATACTTCTGCAAGAACTAGATCAGTTGTTTTTCTTCTTCGAGTTGGCTGTCTGTGATCACAGGTTGGAAAAAAAGTTGATATCGAATAGAATATTCAATGGGACATGGTAAAGTAGAACTGTACCTAGAACATTATCACTCGATTGCCAATATACAACAAATTAATTTGTAAATCAATTAAAGAATAACCTCGAAGAAAAAAATATGATCTAGTTCTTGCAGAAGAATTCCGACACGTACGGTTTCGCTAGAATTTTGAAAAATGCTATAGTCTACTCATATTCTACAGAAAAATTCAAGGTGTTTGTCAAAAAAAAATGAACTAAGAAAATTCCCATTTAAGTATGTATATTTGTGCCCATATTTTAGTATCAATGTGTCAGAAAGTTGAAAAAAGTACGAGTCTCATTATTTTCTATTAGTTTTAGTTTTATTCGTTGTTTTTTACCGTTATGGTGAACGCACATCTAGCCGCACCGCAGTCTCCGCAGTCCCCGCATTACGAATTCTTTGTATGAAGTTCTATGAAACCTCGCACACTTACCCGCATCGCAGTAGCCGCAGAATCGGTAAGAAAACAGACTGCGGAGACTGCGGTGCGGCTAGGTGTGCGTTCACCATTATAATGAAAAATAAATCACATTATAAAAATTACGAAAAGGTACGGTCTAGCCAAGGTACGGTTGTGGTACGATTGTATGATGAATAGTACGGAAAACCGTACTTTTTGGTACGGTCTGGCAACGCTGATAACGATACCTAAATCAGCCGTAATGTCGCATGGTACGGCCGCTGGCTAGTGACGTGCTCTTGGAAATCCGACAAAGTCTATCGACAAGAAAGTCGACTGCTATTTGCTATTTTTTTTTTTTTGAATTTATTATCTTGTAATAAGGCTGGAAGGCCGATGTGGTTCATGGATTTTTACATTTTTTTATTATTTTACAGAGTATTATATAAATGCGAAACCGAAGATGGTTAAGTAAATTAATTAATGTTTAGTTTAGTAATCTATGGACTAAATTAATAGTAATCTATACAATAAAGATAATAAAAACGGTTTCATATCGTTTTTTATTAATTTTATTTCCAAACCTTTATAATTTATCGATATATTTATCGTGAACTCTTCGATTTAGTCAAACACTGTCGAGTCCGCCCCCGTGTCCCGACGGCGACGACAACAATGATAATTGTTTTAGTGTGAGTAAATTACACGGAAAAAGTACGCTGTGGTTTAAAGAATAAAGGTTTATATTTAAATGACAGAGTTTTCGACGGCGCGTGTGTGCACTTGTTCGTAGTATTGTTTTGATATACTACATGCGTAATATTATCTTTATGGTGGGGCAGTTGTGGCTTCACCGGTTTTCTATACATTTTGAACTCCACGCCATATCTCCTTCTTTATTATATTATCTATGGCCCACTCCCTCTCACAGAGTGAAGGCTCGTGTCCCAGCAGTGGAAACAATATAGGATGATGATGATGATGATGAATGTTGTAATTGATTTACAAAACAAACCGTGTAAATAATGGATTTTTCAAAGTTCTAAGTTATGAAGGTAATCATAATACTATGTAACATTAATTATCTCAATGAAATGTCCTAAATGTAATGTACAAAATAAACACTATGCCAACCATAAATCAAGATTGAATGTTGACTATTCATAAAGTACAAAGTTCTGAAATTGCTGCGAAACATTATTCGTAATACGAACGAAAGTTTACTTGTCGTGTGTGTACGTAGGTACTGTACAATAATTGTGCCCTTAATAATTGAAAGAGATAGATTGAAAGTTACAAATTGAACTGTAAATAAATGTAAATGTAATCGGCTTGGAGCTTATCTATAACATAAATAGCCATAGGCATTGTAATTCGCCAAAGGGACTGGAACTCGTTATCCCTTAGGTCAAATGGGTTGCAGACGTCGCGAATCACCTTCCTCTGTATTTTTCATGCTTCCCTCTCCTCATACACAGATAAATGATAATTGTAGTACGGCACCGCCATTATACTTAAAAGTTCACAGAACACTGTTTTTAGTCACTGTTGTCGCGATTTCTCGTGTTCGAAAACCATCGACGAGAAACTTGTCATAGGAAAATGTCAAAATTCGACTAAATATAGCGCGCATGACGACAAAAACAGGTTTGACAGAGCGACACGAGCTCTATGTCAGAACGACACGACATATTAGTGTCACCATGTTAGCTCCCATCGACAAACAGACATTATGTCGTCTCAGGACGAGATAATGTTGCGCATGTTAGCCCCTCCCATCGACAAACAGACATAAGTCGTCCCAGCACGAGATAATGTGTCGACAAAATTTTGTCAACTTGCGCATGCTAGCCCTGCTGGTGGGGTATTACAACGTCTTAAAACCAGGCTTGTTCCAGTGAGTGAACGAGATGGCACTTGACGACTTGTATAGCTCTGTCACTTTCACTCGCCAGAATAAGCCTGGTTTTAAGACTTTGTAATACCCCCCGTATATCAGTTTAAATGTTGATAATAGCCCACAAGCAAAAGATATTGATTGGGGAAAGCGAAAAAAAAGAATTTCGACACGACGACGGTCTGACACTCACACGAATGTATCAAGTAACACAAGCGTATGGCATCGTCTGAAGTTCTACAAAAAATGTTACACCTAACAGCTATTCACAATATTAAACCTAAAATAAGTTATCATTGAAAAGCAATTCGCATTTCCTTATTTCTTCAAGACGATTTATATTCCCTCAAGTCGGAATTAAGACACCTTTCTTTACCATTTCCGCACGAAAAAATGGAAATGCTCTACCTGTTCTACCCCAGTGGAAGGATTGCAATCATTTGAGGAGGAGGGTCACTATTACCATAATGAGGAAGCCAGACAGAGGCAGACAGGGGTTGTAACAAGCTGGAACATTTTTCATAATTCCTACCCTTTATCTCTAGGGCCTTGGCGCTGTGGAAATATACGGGGGTGAATTAAACGGGCAAGTTGCGTTTTGGATGAAAATAATTACACGAAAAATGTACATATGCATGGTTCTCATATATCTTGATCAATACAAAATTGTCTGGAGTTTAAAAGAGTCTCTGAGGTTGTTTCGGATGTTTCTTTTCAGAGTAGTCAGGCACGAAACACCAGCCTCATCTTATAGTGTAAAAATAGTGTGTTTGACGTGTTGAAGAGTTTGAGAAAACCAATTTGCTGAATAAATATCATTTATCATTTACAGAGACATTTTTAAAAGACTTGTTGACGCTTTCTGTGACAAGAGCTGACTTTTACCTTGGCCAGAGACTAAGTATTGTCATTCAAAGTGACACCGTTGAGGATGAATTTTACGATGGCCTATAATACTTTAGTTTGGCTTTATTTTTGGGTCGATAGCGCGCTAGTGAGAGACACGTGGAGCAGGATAGCGCTCCACCTCTTCCCTAGAAAGGGAAGAATCTTCCCACCAGACAAATAAGTGGGTTTTATATCACCTAGGGTACTTTGCCTCTAAGAAACATTGATGTTGTCCTTATTTCAATCTTTCCACTTTTGTGGATTTTCATTATGGCTAGTTTCAATTTGTTCCAGCTTCTTTCGTAAGACCATCCTGATCCGATCCTGTCTACCTAGTTAGTTGCCTTGCCACCTTCCACTTAAACTTTTTAAAATCTACACGCTCAATACAGGATTTGTGCGAAGTAGGTACGATGTGTAATTCGCACTTACGAGGAGTTGTAGATAGCTTCACTAACTTTTACAAGATTGGTTATTACTTACATAATTGAATTTCTCTATCTTACCTATTTCATAGCCTATTCACAAAAGATTCTCAGAATTCTGCTTTCTAAATCGAATTTGGAATTACATAGCACTTAATTATACAAAACAGTTACTTACCTAAATGTTGTTTTGTATAATAGCATTCAGACATTAAAATTGTTAGTGCCTTAGGGACATGCCGCAGTCTGTGGGGAAATGTCTAATAGTCTGTGTTAGGTGCACTCACAGATATCTTAAAGAAGGAGATATGGCAGGTAGTTTAAAATGTATAGAAAACCAGTGAAGCCGCAACAGCCCCACCATAACGATAATTTTGCATATGTAGTTATATCAAAACAATACTACGAACAAGTGCACACACGCGCCATCGATAACTCAGTCATTTAAATATAAACCTTATTCTTAAAACCACAGCGTACTCTTTTTCCGTGTAACTTACTCACACTAACAATTATCATTGTGTGTTGTCGCGACACGCGGAGGGCGGTACTACTCCCGCTCAAATACAACGGACGCACCACGCGACATTACGGCTTGATGAGGTATCGTTATGTCAGCTTTACATTGCTGGTCCAGTCACTCAGTGATAATGTGAGATCGTTGTAAAAGAGCAATGTATTTAATGAAAAACAATACAGTCGGAGTAATAAAGGAAACATAAATAAAGTAGTCCAAGTCAATTTCTGGCCAAAACGCTCAGGACCAGGTTTCAACGACACGCCCCCTTACCACTTCTCCTGTTTTTAATATTTCTGTGGACCACGCACTAGTAGCGTAGTACAAGGCTATACAAAACTGGAGTACAAGCCACTTCCATCATTCTTATGCGCGAAATGATCAACAAAGCGAGACCGCGATAAACTGGTTTTGATGACTTGGATGTAAATAATCCGTTGTACATACTCGTCTATAAGGTTACCCAGGAAAGGCCATCGACTGCAGATTTCTAAAATGCGAAACTCGTTGTATAACTATTGCCAACTCTTTTTTTAAAAGGACTTATTAAATGGCAAAGAGAGTAGTCAACGAATTACGTAATTTACTAATTAAACAGTTGTATTCTTTCCTGATTAGATTTTAATACAAATTGGCCGTGGATTGTTGTCTGAATGCTGTTTGCGAGTCAATAGGTCTTAAAGCCCTCTAGGATAACCGTTTCCCTGTAATATTAGTCCAAACCTGAAATAGAATAGTGGGACATTTAATAGTAACAAGTGTGTGCGTACATGCAAACAGAGTCTCACTGTTCCTTTACTTTAAATATTCCGACAAGTTTTAAAAGTTTCCTGGAGTTTCTTGCCTCGATATCTTATTCCAGTAGAGATTACGCTTTGGAATGTAGCACCTGAAATATACTTATCACAGGCTACATTTATGGACAAGTTTTAGTAGATGCCTTTTGACAATTCCAAGGGACGGCTGTAGCAAATTGCCCTTTAGTTGAAACTTCAAACGTTTGACTTTGATTTGATGGGGCGGTAAACTGCAGGAGCAAACACCAACGATTTAATCTTCAATTCTGAGACACGAGGAAGTTATTATCACTTGTTACAACACCTCTGAGGCTGTTCTGTACACCTTAGCAGGCAGTAGAGACGTAAAGTTAACGCTACCTTTAACAATTTCCGAAAGACAGTTTTCAACAAAAGAATTGCAGTTGCAATTTGGAAACAAGACCAGTTCGCCCCTTCGTCACAAGGCGACGCTGTAAATACTGTACGTAAAAGTGTACGAACCGTCTATAGGGTATTTGCCTTTAACGAAGTCGCTTGATTAATCGAAGTCTAAAGGTATCGGAGATACCAAGACAAGGGACTTCCACATCAAACAGATACCTGCGATAGACTGCACGCGTATCCAAAACTGCATCCCGTGTGTAAACAAAAATGGTATGTCGGGCTCTGGCTGCACAAAAAGCCCCAGGTTTAAGCAAGCGTCCTTTTGAAAGTCAAAAATAAGTACTAAGCAATTTAAGTAGTATGTAATTCTGAAGATTCTTAATTAAGGATTATTCGCAAGCCATCTGAAATATTTAATAACATTTACTGCTAAGACGTTTACTGAATTTGCGAGCTGTTGAGTGGTACGTATTTTGTATCCTTCTCGGGTTTCACTATGTTGTATTGTGATGAATACGTTACAGCTATTATAAACCTAAATTACAATTGAACCTGTCGAAATTATAACGCATTTCATAATATTATTCTAATCCTATGCAATTTTACGCAAAACTAAGGGAATTACTGCCCGGCCTTGTGGTCAACAGTTTGGAGTGGACTTGATAAATTGTAGAAATACTAGCTTTGTTCCACTTCTTTTCAGAGTAACCAAAGTGTATCTACCTACTTATGTCTGATTCCCAAAATTCGTTACCGTTGGCTTCGACCGATTCTGTTACGAAGTTTCTTGTATTTAATTTTTAACCGCTCAGAGAAGCAGTCGGTATGCGATTACAATGCAAGCTGCTTGGCTAATGAGCTTAAACTCAGCTATTAGATCACCAGAGGCAAACTTGACTAAAAGAAGTGATTTTAAATATTTTTAGAATAATACAAATCTATCAAGCTCCTTGTGAGATTTGTCAGTTTAGTACTCTAATAAAATCAGCGCCAATTACCGTCAGCTCCTAATCCATGGCATTAAGGACGACTTTGTTCGTATGTTTCAGTCGCATTTAAGCGGCAAAATTCAATTGATCGCGCTAATGTGCTGCCAACGCTGCAGCGGTGTGCTGAAAGCGCTGTTACTACGTATAGCTAGGGTTACCATTACAAATGGTGGTAGTAACAGCCACACAGGTCTCTCGTTTGTGAACCGATCTAAAAGCGTCGGCACCCATAGTGATTCGCTGGGGTGATAAGAATAGCATGCGTAATAATAAGTCGATATAGCTTCTATCTCATTCAACCGCTGAATACATACTCGTTGTAGGCCACCAGGTGTTCAAGGTTAAGCAACGCTTATCAAGATTGGTCAGTGGATGGGCGAGCAACGGAACCGAACACGTGCATGGACAGCAGTTTTGGGTTACGTCCGTATTTCGAAAAGTGAATTCTTTATGATCCATAGGTAAATCTTCAGCTAGTATCACAATATTCCAGTCTTCGGACTAGTATACGTGGAGGGCAGATGCAGCCATCGACATTTATGGTGGATGAATAAATAGGTACAGACGCCTAGCACATCAAGCTATACAAACCAGTTTGTCAGATTCGCTTTATAGATCTTTCAACCTTATCATTGAAGGGTAGGTCAGGTTAATATTTTGCTGGTAAAATCTGCAGATGGGTAGGTGTGACAAAGCGCTGGCGTCTGTACCTAATTGATATTTAGCCGCATTTGGTTAGACTGGAAGCTCCTAATTCAGTTGTAAAAAGGATATTACTAGACGGATACTACATCAAAATTGGTAAAATCTGTAAAAAAACTCAACATCAAAAGCGGGGGACTTTTTACTTTCCATTAATAATACTAGCTACTTTTCTGAAAAAAAAACTCTTTCAGTTGAAAAGTCCGAACAAATGACCACGACTGGCCACGCCGGATATGTCCGGATAAATCCGGACGAATGGTAACCCTAGACATAGCGCAATTTGTCACTGCGTGCGTTAGCCCGCGATAACAATTCTGGGTTAGTGTGACAATGATGTAGTTAGTTGGGGAGGCAGTGTTTAGTTGTGGTTTTCCTTGCGAAGGAACTGCATTTAGACATTAGCTGAAAGTAAGGAAAAGATAGATAACCGAAGCATTGATAAGTATGTTTTCATGGAAGCTTGGTTTTTTTAAAAATAAACTATGATATAAGATCAATTATAGACCCTAAGCAAAAATAGGAAGGTAGATAACTAAAGCATTGATAAACGTGTTTTATAGAAGCTTTTTTTTGCGACTGCAGCCGGCTTAACTAAGATAATTGTAGGAAGGTAAAGGTAAGGTAATTTTCACACAGTGTTGTCCAACTCAAATGCAAACTCGTTGGGGTCGCGACAATCCGAATTAGTATGCACCTACATGTCATTTATGTACTAAAAAGAATCCCCAAGGCACAGAATCTTTTGCAAAATCCCGACTCTTGAATCAAGGCAAGAAGATTTCGTAATGAGTGAGTGACCTTTTGCTTTTTTATATGTAAGTAGATGAATTAATGTAAATAATTAACGCGATTAAGCTCTGGGCAATGAGTTACTCCTAATCTCTTCTGACCACTAAACTAATCTCTAACTAGAAAAGTTTCTGAAGAAGTCAAACGGAATCGACAATCCAGAATATAAATCCTGATAATATTCATATTTTTATCTGTACCACAGCTTACGACAGATAAAAAATGTTGTTCACCAAAGAGGTAGCCGTGCATTCACTATGGCGCATGCCGCTATTGTTTTCCCGCGTCTTTTGTCGTGCTCAACGACCAGCCATGTTGGATCCCTAGCTTTAAATAAATTCTGTTTCCTACTTTTTGTAATATTCACTTGGTTGCTCAGAGCTAACTAATGTGACGTGTTGTATTTGGGAGTATTTTATTCTGAAAATTTTAAAATTTACATTTAATGTAAGATGAGCAAAATAATTTTACCTTTAATTAATTTTAAAGTAAGTTAGTAAAAACTGGAGGACCCATTAATATTAGTAGTCATTTTTACCCGTGGTGCTAGGCAACTGGACTTCTCCCAATTGTAATGTCCCTTTGTGCCTGGTGGCCTTGTTTTGTTTGTCTGCGTTGCAAAGGGAACGGAAACAAATTTTTTCCTACTCCTCCACTACTTTTCTGAAATTTCGTGCAGGATCCAAGACTTGTAAATTCATTCTCCGGGACACGTCGAGCACAAATAATTATGATTTCGGCCCTTTTCTGGTGTTGCCACTGTTGATTCTGGCAAATAAGTTGCAGTTCCTTTTGGGAATAGAGTGGTGTTTGTCCCTGACCTTAAAAAATAGTAAAAACCTCTTCTTCGTAAAATCTTCATCATTTTGATCTGAATCACTTTCTGGATACATGTTGGGCAGTCCAAAACATCAGGCTACCAGCATACTAAAATAGATAAAGGTATTTACTAAAAAACAACAAAAAATACAAATTCTAGTCCAACGACCACTCAAAAGGCGTAAAGCAAAACAATTCAAACAAATATTATCGTGTAACATTTTGCAAATCATCTTTTCTGACAAGGCGCGCGCCGTGGGCCATGGTGGGTCACGCTAGGCTGGCGCACCATCGCCCACTCACCCCCACTCCACGTCAAGAGTGCCCGAGAGCACGTTTGTTAAAGATACACGCCAGCTCGAGATATTTCCGATAAATTCCTTCTTGTTACATTTTTATTAACGATAACATAGTTGGACGGAATGCTTCGATGTCGTCGCATTGTGAATTCTTAATAATATTTTGAAATTCGAAATGCTTGGAGCTGTAAATAAATGGCAAACTCCATACCCATATAGACGTCAAACCCATGATTGTATCTTGAGAACAGGCCTGTCCAAAAAAGTATACCTTTGACCGCAACTTTATTGGTGTACCACAAAAATATCTGTTGAGAATGTCAAATAGCATTTCTCACTAATAAGGGTCGTAGTTACACTTTGACGCGCGTTCAACAGTTGCTTATTTTTTTGTGGTAAGGCGGAAACTATGTTATAAATAATACAACACACAACAATAAAGATGCTACCTGATGGAACTAGATTAATGCTACCGACTATCGCCATTACTTTCACAATCACAAACACACATCACACCTTCTCAAAATTTCTCAAATCGAAGTACATAGTAAGTTAAAAGTAAAGAACGATGGCCAAAACACAACAATTTTATTTCATCGTCTAGCCAACATTTCCAACAATATTAGTAACCTCCACATCTACCTCCAATTCTCTAAAACAAAAGGCATTCGACCCCAGATTCTGATTAACGCAACTAGGTGACACGTCCACATTACATCCCAGGCCTTTGTTCGGCACAAGTGGGTCAGCACAGTCCCAGGCCAGACCTCCAGCTCCTCGTATGAGCACACAATGTGCCGCTAACGGCCTCAATTAGCGACATCTGTGTTTTTATTGCCCAGAGTTACAAAGGAAATTGTTGTCCTCGGAATTGTGTGGTCGAAGGTTGTTTCAGACGATTGGAATTGATCGCGCGATTTTCTCTTAAAAAATTAATTAAAGTTCGAATGTGTCTTGCATGACTGTCGTTCTTTTAAAATAGTTTATATCGGGCAGAACTATGCTTCTGGGTATTATTAGAAACTCTGATAGAGAAAAATGGAAATATACGAGTAGGTATGTAAGGGTCCATAATCACCTGATAATCAAAAAATCAGGGAAGTGAAAATATAGAGGTTTGATAATGTATAGTGCAAGTTACAGGATGACACTGAAATAATATTGCAAAAATCAGGATGACACTGAAACGATACTGCAAGGAGCATTTGTTAATTTTTTTGTGTAGTTCAACAGCTACTTATTTCATGACAAGAATAAAAACGCACTGTAGAACGCGACCGTCTGAATCTACCTTAACAGGTCGCGTGAACCCAGGATCGCTCGCCGGGATTTCGTGTTTTCCTTTATTGTTTAGTTATCAGTGTTATTAAGGTTGCCGTCTTTTGTAACACAGAGTATTGTGCGGCTACAAGAGGGTTGTTACAGCTTATCTTTGAGTTTGTTTCCCTTATGTGTGGAACTTATGGCACCTCTATCTGTACTTGGAATTTTATGGCCGTTGTCTGTGGTATGGGATTGCGGCTTCTTATATTTTCATTAAGGAGGCCTTACTTGGTTTTCCTTTCAATTATTCTTTATGAAAAGCTGTTCCATTGCAAACGTATTACATTTAGCCTGTTCTCCACAAAATTCTTCAGGATCTGCCGAATTCCAATTTCCATCTCCAATGCTTTAAATTGTAGAAAATACTTAGGTAGATAAACAAGTTCATATGAATGTCTCTAATTAAGTACTTATCCTGTAACCATTTATTAGATGTGAGATAACCTAAAACGCTCTTTAAGAAAATCTTGAGCGTCTCTTTTCCGAAAGAGAACTTTTCTATTGTAACAGATTCGGGTACGTACCGACACCAGCAAGTCAACCTACCCCAAGCTGTCAAATATTACCTAACCTGCCACTATTCGATAAGGTTGAAATACTAATAAATCTGACAGATAGAAGTAGGTTGATGTCCTAGCGTCTGTACTTCAATACACCTTATAAACCTACATTTTATTATTATTTGTAGAAGAAACCGAGAAACACTCGTTGTTCCTCTCATTCTGACTTTCCTGTTATCTACTTCCATTCCTGAACCTATGAGTATGACAAGGTTTGAAACACTACAATTTACAAATTACAGCTATTTTTATACTACCTTATACGTTTTAAATAAAAAAAAAAAAAAACCTTTCTAATTTCAATATTTTGTTTTTACAAAACTAGAAACTAATTCACTAAATTTAAATTATGCCACAATGAGTCCTCCGGTTAGAGATGAAGGGACCGTTAGACTCATGCTGACCTAAAGCAACATTTTCGGAAACATACAAATCTTATTTAGTTCCAGGGCCGAACAGTACTTTTAAGATACATAAACTGGCATAAAATTTGGTAAAACAAGCAAGTCCGCTTTTTCACCAGTACTTCCGATAAACACTCTACTCTCAACAATAAGTAAAACGTCATCTTTATAGTACGATTCCACCAAAATCATTATCATGCAGCCTATTTCTTCCCACTGCTGGGACACAGGCCTCCTCTCTGTGAGAGGGAATGGGCCGTAACCACCATGCGGGCCCAGTATGGGTTGGTACCATGCACATGCTTCTAATTTTGTTCTAGGACATGCACGGTTTAAGCACGAACATTTATTCTAAGTTTTGTTATGTGCACGCACAAATAACAAGCTCACTGCTCACGTATGCGCATACAAAAGTTAGCATCCAAGTGAACGCGAACATTCATGTTTGCTCCAGTGAGTCGACCAGACCGAACCATCTTCCGCACCACCGCATCGGTGGAAAGATCATCTTTGTTAAAATAAATAATTAAATAAAAAAGTTTCCAACGAATTCAAATACTCCTAATTTGTTTAAGTCGTTTAAAAACTTTTACTAAAATGACAGAACAGAACTAATTAATTAAAATTAATAACCTATAATACTTACAAATAAGAAATGCGTTTATTTCGATTTGGGCACACACGTAATGTTATCTAAGCATTAGCGCTCATACAGTGAAAATAAGTCTCTACTGGTAGGTACCTACCACTTCGGTCAGTAAAATTTTAATGATCGAAGACCTACCAAATGATTTCTATGAGCTATGATATTTTATTTATTGTAAAGGTAACAATTTTGCGGATAAAAGACTAACAAATACAGCATCGTAGATTCACTAGCAGAATGGCTATGTACAATGAGAATTAGTGTCCGACCGAAACTGATTTTTCAGCCGAAACCGAAACCGAACTTTCGGCCTAGCTCTCAGTTTCGGCCGAAACCGAAACCGAAACTTTTTAAAACATATAAATTTCCGATTATTTTCTAAAATTTTATGTTTGTATTTTACATTTGTTAACACTTAAGAAAAAGTGTATAATTATACAGGAATTACAGAAAACTGCATCATTGGATTTTAGAAAAATCAATAGTGCTGGTCAGGAATGGAAACCGCAGATTTTGGAAAAAATACCACACATTATTACACCATTCGATAGTGTTGCTAATAAGGATCAAATTCTGGAAATAAATGTTATACGGCGAACTTATGGAACAAATAGGTTTCTAAGAAATTGCTATTTTTCTATGTTATTTAACTTCTACCGAGCCATAATCTATATTTCCTGCCTTGACGATTGATAAGTTCAAATATATTTTATTATTACATGATTAAACAAGACTTACTCTTGGCAGTAAACTCGAAAACATAACCTCAACTCACGATTAAATGAACGGTGGCGAACAGCGCCGGGCCCCGCCGTCAAGCAAGCACGTTTTGGCTACGAATGTTACCGAACGACGCACGAAAATGCAGGAACACTTGAGTTTCGTCAGGTTTCGGTTTCGGCAAAGTTTCGGCTATATTTTGGCCGAAACCGAAACTAGGGCCGAAACTAGATTTTTTGGCCGAAACCGGCCAAAACCGAAACCGAAACCGAAATTTCGGTCGGTCACTAATGAGAATACTGTCTGTAGAGAATGGCAGAATAATGATCGTATCGATGCAGCGATGGTGGAAACCATTCACGTGCTACGTGGATAGTTAACACGGTAAGGCGTATGGAAGTTAGGCAGCAGAAATATGGGAATATGAAGTTTTGAGGCAGATTTTCACACGTAGGTACAGAAAAGAAGAAACGAAGTACCTAACTTTAAAAATTCATGCACTTCTTCTCCATCCTTTATCAACCCTTGAGTAATTTGGGCTCTATAGATACCTTCCAAATCTTTACACTTTTAACGGTTTTGTAATTATAGTTATCCAGTTTCATCCGGCCAGTTTAATGGAATTGTCTGTCCATAATCCTAGTTTTTTGACCGGTTCTTCATCGTAAGCCTATAATGTTCCCACTGCATGGATACAGGCCTCCTCTCGGTGAGAAAGAATGGGCCACGATCCACCATGCGGGCCCAGTGCGGGTTGCTTCATACATAATTATTATGTAAATATGTAAAAACTAGCACCTTGCCCGCGACTTCGTCTGCGCGTGCTTTTAACTTCGAACTCAGTGAATTTAATTCGCGCTCACCCTCCTTATAGTATAGGATACTTTTGGAAAATCTCTAGTAGTTTCAGTGCCTATTCAATACAAACAAACAAAACACGCTAGGGGTTGATTTTTTAAATATAATAAATACGTATCCTTTATTCGATTGAGAGATAATTTATGCCCAGTTTAGAATTTATCGAAGCAAGCAGTAAATTATTCACTTAAAACTTCATCAACCCTTTTCAAAATTCAGGGGGTGATTTTCGAAAAACCCAAAAATGGAGGGTAGTTTTGAAAAAAGAATAGTGTCCATCTTTTTTATTTACTTATACTCACATTCTTACCAAGTTTCAAGTTTATAAACCCAAAGAATAAGATTTTGCATACAAACGTTTTCACCCCTTTTCACCACCTTAGAGGTAGATGTTCGCAAAATCCTTTCTTAATGCTTACGTACATTATAAACTGCAACTATCATCCAAAATTCAGGTTTCTACGTTTAGTGGTTAATATCCTCCCCTTAAACTTGAATACCCCTTTTCACCAACTTGGGGGGTAATTTTCGAAAAATCCAAAAACACGTGTTTGATTAATTCTTATGTAGTATATAAATACTGATTTTCAAATTCATCAGCACACGCGTTATGATTTTCCCATACAAACTTTAACAACCCCTAGAATACCAATGGAGGGTAGTTTTGAAAAAATATTGTTGCTAATCTTATTTATTTACTAATGTTCTTATTCGTGGTAAGTTTCAAGTTTATAAACCCAAGGAATAAGATTTTTCATACAAAAGTTTTCACCCCTTTTCACCCCCTTAGAGGAGGATTTTCGCAAAATCCCGTCTTATTGCCAATCTACATGGTAGACTGCAAATGCTGCCCAAAATTCAAGTTTCTGCGTTAAGCGGTTTCGGCTGTAGTCGTGTCAAAAGAAAAACCCCTGTTCTTTTATATATATAGATAAACGAACACTGTTTCGTCGAGATTGGTAATGCTTACAAAACGTGTTCACAAACTACAGTCGAAACACAAAATCGTTACTCGCAAAAACATCAAGCTAAGTTACGACAAAACCTTCAGTAGGTAGCAATCTCTTCTCATATGCAAAAACAATATCCCAATATCCTACAAGAACTCCTCATAAATCTGGTTGCCAACTAAAACTTCTGTATCACTGACTCAATACTTGTCTATGGTCGGCCATAGATAATGCTGTTGTAGTCTATGCTCTCCGAACACCTTCTGTACATTGTGTACGTGCATACGTGAGCTGTGAGCCAGTAATTTGGCTCACGTATCGCCTACGTTGTGCTGTGAGGACGAAGCTAACTTGGGGTCCCCTACTAAGGTGACTTACAAAGTCGAATTTCACAATAAATGAATAAAATCATCTTTCTTCTCGCTCTGCTTCATGTAGGAGTGAGATGAGACGGAAGTGTGTAACAGGAGCCAGAGAGCGCTATTTGATTTGACCAATCACATAGTCGGTAAAGTTGACTGTCAGAAGTTGATGTTATGGCTGCTACACACCTTACGATAAATCGTTACGATTGGTCGGTACAGTTCAAACTGCAACGATAAATCGACAAGTGTGTATTAGAAAAACTGTACAGTTTGTTCGATTTTTCTCATACACACTTGTCGATTTATCGTTGCAGTTTGAACTGTACCGACTAATCGTAACGATTTATCGTAAGGTGTGTAGCAGCCATTAGGCTAGTCCGTTGCTCAATTAAGTCGCAAGTGGAGATAATGTGTTGCACATGGGGTTTGATTTTATAAGAAGTTTTCTTGAAAAGAAAATAATCAATCAGCTCTACTTCATTTAATGTCCCTATCATTGTGTAATGTGCATCTATCTTCATACAGGTACCTCATTTATCTGGATCAGAACTAAAGGAAGTGTAGTCTATTACCAAGTTAATTTAATATCTTTATTTAATTACTAAATAATACAATTATTTGTTTAAACATTTAAAATACTATACAGGAAATAAACAATAAGATAGTGAAGAAAAAAAATATAAAAATTAATGAAAGGGTTTTAGATCGATGGATGGTTAATTAATCTCATGGAGTAAGTCCATGAGATTAGAACGACCGAAGCGACCTCGTTTAAATATGGCTAACATAGATTATAATCTGGAATAACACAGTTTAATATAAAATATATCATTAACAAATACAATGATTTTTAAAGTACTTAAAGTAAGTATTGCAAACACATTTTTTGAGGATGGTAAAATCATCAAATGAGTCCTCCCACCCCGGGCAGGGCGGGAGGGACTGTCAGATTTCTACTGACTAAAATCCACGGTGTCCTTCAATAGCCTGTTCCGGGGTCACGGTAAGGGAATAATACCGCGACCCCGGCAGGCTTTGGCCCTCTGAGAGGGGGGCCGCGTCAGTAAGTATTACAAACACATAGGATAATTTTCTCGATCAAATCCGCTGGCTGGCAATTATCTACTCACTTGAAAGTTTGAAAAACTTGGAACTCCAAATTGGTAACAAATGGTAAGGGAAAATGATTAATTCCCTCATAGAGCCGAGTTCGCACCCTCAGTCGATCTTATTTGTCTACTTATAATAATTGCATTTTCTTGTTAACGCACGCTGTGATGAAATAACTTCTTTTATTGATACTTTATTAATAGATAACTAGCTACATATTCCGCTGGTTATTGTTTTTTTCGTACCAACTTGCTCGACACGACGAGTTATTTCTACAGCACGTTTAGTGTAGAGGGTGAGAGACTAATTTTATTGTTATGCGCCTGTCGCGGATTCGATTCTTTCACGGAACATTATGACCTACAAATCTTTGATTGAAGCTATAAATAGTTGTCTAGGGTCTGGGTTTGGGTGAAAGAATATTAATAATACAAAATAATATAAGGGAAAATAGTAAAATCCATGAAGATGAAAATTGCTTTCCGAGAAATCTGTAATAACGTTCAGAATATTGCTTTAAATATTTTACTTATTTTTTGCTAGAATACTTACTAGACGTGAATCATATTAATATTATGTGAGTGGGGCCTCTATACCCTTGATTCCTTGACTGACCATGGATTTACGGTCCTAAATTTTCGAATACTTGACTACCTAGACCTACCTACCACTGTCTTTATTCCTCATTTCCTATACCTATAAACTAATACCTTTGAACTCAGACGTGATGTTCATCATATCAGCCGTAAGACGTCCACTGCTGAACATAGGCCTCCCCTTTGGACTTCCAGTAGGACCGGTTGTAAGCGGCCTGCATCCAGCGTGATCCTGTGGAGAGACGTGATGTTATTTACCAATATTTATTTCACAGATTCATAATTATACCTATTGTTATCGCTCTGTTTGTCTAAATCCGCCATGTTTAATATTCGCGCGCTAGCCCGCGGCGACTGTCGACCGCAGATTATAGCCGCATCTGATGCACCTTTGTGCTTCGTTTACATATCATAATTACACGAATTTATTACTCTTTGTGTTATTACCTTAGCTTAATTAATTTAGAATGAAATTTTGGCAAATTCTAATTAACCGCACATAGGTATACCTATTAAATTGTACATTACATTGGATTTCAAAACATTATCTTGTTAAAAACTGCGTGTGAGCTTTGCAAAATAAATTAATAGAAAATAACTTGTCCTGGGAATATGAAAATTGTTTCGTATAAAATTCCAAGTAGTTAGGAATTACTTTTTTCGTTGAATACCCTTGAGAAGACGGTCTCAAATTAGTTTCTGCTTTCAATTTTCATATAAATTACTTGAAAAGTACCTATCTACTTGAAAGTCATAGACTATGAAAATTGTACAGATTATTTCGATTTCGCTGGAGACTACTCACATAAGTTATGGTTAGGTATGCCTGCACAGCATTTACATTTGTTTTGTGAAAACATAGAACCCGGAAACCGAAAACGCAATCATGCAAAAAATATTACGTACATAAATCTTGTAAAAGACATATAATTTAAACAAATACACACCTAGATACAACATCAAGAAAATACATCGCAAGTCGCGAGTCTTCCCGCCAAATCCGCCATATTGATCAATCGTTACGTTCGGAAACGGCACCAAATCAACACCCGCGAGATTGGAACGCGTGCTTCGAATACGCACAGGTTCAATGCAACGCCTCTACTCGTTCCGAAAACGTTTTACATAAGAATGCGAATTCACGAGCCACTGACTCGGATAATAGTGAGTGCTGGAGTGAATTTTGGAGGATCACTTTTGGCTGTATAGCTGATATCATTGCTTTTTGGAACTTTAAAAAAGGTAACGACCGGAAAATCGCGTTATAGGAAGCCTATAAGGGCAGAATATAAAATAATGTGATATATCAAAGAGTTACCCCATGAGCTATCATTCGTACGCGAAGGAAGTTTTGAGGGGCCCACTCGTACCCGAAGAATATTTATTTTTATTCATTCTTCTAATATAAGTACATGTACATGTGTATACTGCAGCTTGGTAGTCCTGGTACAGTCGCGCAGAAAAGTGTAAAATAGAAATATAGTAATTCGGTAGATATCATGTTTATTTCAAACTAGCTGACCCGTGCCCACTTCGTTGGGCGGTAAAATTTATAAAGCCTATAGCACTCACGAATAATGTAGCATTCGACCAGTGAAACAATTTTTAAAATCGGATCATTACTTCCGGAGATTACCCCCTACATACAAACATACAAACAAATTTTACCTCTATAAAATATTAGTATAGATACGATTAAGTTTAATAAATGCCTCTAGGCTATTATGTCAGTCTTCAAAATAATTAATCAACTTTTAGTTTCTTGTACATTTGTAAATACTTAGCAAAATATTATGATAACTATAATAATCTTTATGCAGTATAATAATACTGTGTAACTATTTAAATAAAATTTCAGTAATAACTGAATTTTAGATAAATTTACATCCAGTGTACAAACAAATAACCAAATATCAATACCAATATAACAAATATTGTACAGTCAAAGAGATCTACAAAATAATGCAATATTACAATAACTTTGTATAAAATAAATATAAAAAGTAAAATCTGGCTTTATCAGCTACGTAAAACTAACATTTTTACTAACAACAAATACACATGCAAAACACAATTTCCTAGAAACTAACAAAATACAACTCTTTTTACAAAAATCAACCTTGATTGAACATCATTTAAATCAACATTAAAAATATAAAATACTTATGCAAAAAAAAATAGAACACATATCAACAGTAAATAATCACTTCTTATTTTTTTGTATATTTACCAACTACAAGTACATACATGCAAAATCATAATAACTTAAATCTAAGAACGTTCATTATTTTTAACCGACTTCCAAAAGGAGGAGATTCTCAATTCGGACGTTTGTATTTTCTTTAATGTTTGTTCGGGCATAACTCCGTCGCACAACCGATTTGAAAAATTCTTTTTTGTTCGATAGGGTTATACTTCTGGAATAAAATTTGAAGGTCCCATTAAAATTTTATCGAAATCGGACTAGCACTTATTGAAAAATCAACAAAAACCTATAAAGTTTTCAACTTTGTCTACACCGATTACTCCTAGGTTTCTGGTCCGATTTCGATGATTCTATTTTTGTTCGATATACTTAGTATATCTGCCATTTGGCCCAATAAAATTTGGGTTGAATAGTTAAACTAAAAAGGATAAAATAAAAAACTTTTAAAAAAAAAAATGTGACTGATTTCAAAACAACCACAAAAAAAGTTCAAATAAACTTACAAAAAATCTTTTCTTTCTTAAGTCGGTGAGAAAAACAAAAAGTTTATTTCGATAAGCGAACTTCATTATTTTAATAAAAGACCAAAGACACATTGAACAGTCTCGTATTCGCAGTCACTTTCAAGAACCAATATGTCACCGAGGCAGCCATAACATACAAACAAAACACCTTATCTAATTCTGCACCCTAGACAGGTCGCAAACGATAATCGTTAACGCTCGGTTCTCCCCAATAGATTTTCAACCTTATTCCTTCGAGTCTTTAGCTGAAAATCTATTGAAGATTTCATGGCGTTGTCGTTCGTTCCAGTCGCTAACGCTTAGAAATCCTAAATAGATTTTCAACTAAAGACTCGAAGGAATAAGGTTGAAAATCTATTGAGGAGAACCGAGCGTTAACGATTATCGTTTGCGACTTGTCTAGGGGGGCAGTTTTTTTTAACAAGCCATTCGTAGACTATTTTACATCGTAAGCCTATCGACAGGTTATATTATTATCATGACGGATTATCATTCATCATAGCTCTTTTTTTAATGAGCTGTTATGATTTATTAAATTAATTCCGTTAATAAACTGTTCACAAGTGTACTCTGTTAACCGTTTCTTATGTAAAATATAGCTAATTTTATCTCAGGGGACCAATAGGCACCTGAATAGGTGCCGAGTCTTTAACTTTTATTGTATTATATTAGAGGGTACGAATGGGTACGTTTAAAATAATATATTTTATTAAAATATTAATTGGTACCCTACCAGGAGACCAATGGGCACCTATAAAGGGGCCGAATCCACAACTTTAATGCTAGGGTACGAATTTTAGGGTACGAATGGGCTCTGACCCGTCTATAACACCAGAATATAAATGTGATATATCAAAGAGTTACCCCATGAGCCATCATTTACGCGAAGTTGGTTTTTGTAGGTTTTTTTACTGTTTCCTCGTATTGGGGTTGAAGTTAGAAAAAGTCGAGAGCTCATCACAATTTTACGGGGACATACCAAAAGGAAATTACTTTCAATCGTTTAAAAAAATTGGTTTGATGCAACAAGATAGAGAGAAGTAAGTCACGACCTTTATATTTTTTCTATCTAATAAAATCAATTAACTCAATAATAACAGAAATATCCAAAAAGAAAAGAAAAACCAAAATAAAAATATGAATTTGTAAATCTTGGTAGATGTTTCTATAATGTTTGAGTCCTTTAAGTTTTCCGATATAACTGCTTAAGTTATTATAAAAACTTTCGTTCACCAGCGCTTTTCTACAAGACCGCAAACTGTAAAAATGTTACCAACCAAACATATTGGAAAACAGATTTAGTTCCGTTCGAAAACACATAAATCCGTTTAGGAGATTTGTTTTAAAAAGTAAAACAAACTTTTAAAATCGCAAGCTCCTTATTTCCGCCTCGCGAAATAACCGTTCGGAAACGTAGACGAATCAAAAGGATCCATCCTTTTCGATAGCAATGAATTTCCCTCGCTTGGTTGGGCCATGAGAATATGCTAGTATATGTGTACATACTTTAAATCACATACCACATTCCAATACAGGAGATTGCTGTGTAAAAGCCTTATACAATCAATTAAAAATCGGATTTTGAAAAAAACAAACTTCATGTTTTTAAATTCTTGATACAGCAGTGAGGCAGAGATGAATTATTCTATGTTACTTTTACTTAAATATAAAAACATAGGTTAGGCTTAAAGTGAAAGAACAGAGCTGGGTTTAGAAAGTACGAGTCTTACAGTCCCTTTCACTCAACTCTGAGCAGGAAGACAAATTATAATTTGTCTTCCTGCTCAGAGTTGAGCAGGAACATTATCAATAATTATTGATACCTAATGTTCCACTCCAAAAAATGCTTATAACAGAATTTAATTAAACTATAGACAAGTCGAAAAAAAATTGTGACATAGCTGAGAGTAGAAAATTCTAACCAAATTACATTTTTTTATGTCGTACGGTCTATAAACCATACACCAATGGTCACCCATATCAAAACAAGAGCCGACCGCGTACCTCGTGGCCACAGCATTACATCCGCTTCTCGCGTCGCTGCTCGGATATTCGTCTGTCTGCAATCCTGCTTCAAAACTAACACTACCAAATGAAAACATTTGTCACCACTTCAGCTAACAATGTCGACAAACTGTGATGAAGCTGCTTGAACTCTTTGACACTGCGAAAATGCAATAAATAGTTAATAATCATAGCCATATTAGTAGTAGTAGTAGTACATAGTAGGCATATTCATTTTATGCACTTGGATCACGAACTGTTATAGAAATCATAACATAGATAAGCCCTTCTCTCGGGATTTCATTTTATTACTTACAGGATTTTTAACCAATTTGGCTGATGTTTGAAATAAAGATAGCTTATTCCCTATAAATCTTCATCTTCATCCTACATGTTCCTAACAATTTTAACACTTTTACTTTTTGGAATAATTCCTGTACGACACAGGAATTATTCCAAAAAGTTCGCTTACTATTAGTTGAACTATACTTCATTAAAATTATTACACAAACAACACCCAGACCCAGAAAAACTACTTGCATGTAGATCATCACACATTTCATCTGTGCGTCTAATATCATTATGCGCAGTCAGTCAATCAACCATTGCGCTAATCGTGTCTTCACTATCGGCTAACTCACTGTGTCGATTGGATTGCGCCAGCGCCATCACCTTCGAAGACGCAATATCAACTTCGTATTTGACAGGCATTATTTAAAGACCAAAAGCTTGAAGTATTCAAGTGCACGGGAACTATTCAAACTCGTCAAGAAAAAAAAACGTTTATTTCGTACCTGTACACTAATCTTAATTGTTGTGTACGTCAGCTAAACAATTCAGCTACTCAAACACCTAATCCTATAGTTAATTAATTTGATGATCATACATTTGTCTGTATTGCCAATTTATGCCATAATCATTTTATGCTTCGATAGAAGAAAATTATCCCTGAGAATTCATTATTGATAAGTACCTACCTATGTAATGTCCTAGTTAGTAGAAGTACCTATCTCATTATTTTATTATCGTGATACACTTACACTAATTAATTAAAGGAAAAAGCCAACGTATCTAATGAAGATACGAATTACATAATTAATAAAATCGGAGATCTACTTAGCTATCTCTATTACTTATTACCAAATTCGACTTACTGTGCCTTGTGTTTACGAAACCGATTCCATATCATGAAAACGCTCCATATTAATTCTCTAAGTAAATAAACGAATTCGATCAAAATGTGGCAAAAAGGAGGCTTGCCATGGATACGATTGAAGCAATAAAGTGAAATTAAATACGCGACGGCTACATAGACGATATTCTGATGGCAAGAAATAAATATTGTTGAGCTCGCGAACAACGTGCCGTGACGTGATCTACCCTTTGTTATTGATGTAACTTTGATTTTTCATGATAATGCCTTTTCGTAATGTATTGTTCTTTGTTTTTCTGGTTTTATCATCACGATTCTTTAGGAGACTATTTTTTATGGTGCACCTTTGGCTACATATTATAAGGAATGCACTTTGTCTTGCGCGCTAGTCATTGAACAAGACGGTATGATCGCTTTTTTTACGATCGCGGTTGACAACAGACTAACTCGCGGTGACGGCCATTTTTTCAATAACTGAGCGAAATGCTCAATACTACGTGGTCGCCGACACGCCCCCATGCCTCTTCTCCTGTTTTTAATATTTCTGTCTTTCAAAAATTTCATCCAACATTTTCTAACAAGTTGGTTCTTCGGAACATTCGAGTGTAACGTAATAAAGCGGTACGTTGATTTATTTATTATAATCTCTAGATTACATACAAGGATAAATAGTAACCGAACTGTATCTTACCGGATCTATGACATGTAATGGGCATCACACAATAAACTAAAAACAAAGTAGGTACCTATGTAGGTGTATCGATATGTATGTTGACAAAGTGCGATGTTCAAAGTAAATGGAAAAAAAACGCTCGTTTTGTAACAATTATTTAATTACAATAGGTAAACAAACAATACAATAGGTAACATCGAGCGAGCTTATTGTCATTAACTGGGCATAGTTTCGGAATCTATGACTGTTACTGAGAAATATGTTTTTTTAGATATTATAATAAATTCTAAAAGTATTTTAATTTATTGCCTATCTCAAGTTTGTTCTTTTAAATGATACGAGTATATTATCAATTTTACATATTATCTTTAATTAAAAAAATGTACTATTTTCACTACTGTAATATTTTTGGTGCACCTTGAATCGTCACTTCTGGTGCTGTATTTTCTGTAGAATCTGTAATTATGAGAGATCCTTATAATGAATGTCCTGTCGTAATGGGAAACTAAAAAGGATGATAGATTATCTATAACTGGGCCTGTAGCCATGTATCAAACGATAAACGCAAACGCTGAGTAGGTTTTAAAAGATTTTGAACTTTATGTGCTTGGGTATAACGTTGAAGATCTAGTGAAGATTGCATAACGTTTTCGTTCTTTCCAGTTGCTAACGCTTAGAAATCATTTATAGATTTTCAACTGTAGGCTGCTGGGTATAAAGTTGAAAATCTATTGAGGAGTACAGAGCGTTTACGATTATCGTTTGCGACTTGGCTAGGGGGGCTGGTGGCCTATCATGACGTCGTAATTCCAGTGTGGAAACGATATGGTGCTAGACTACTTGTATAGCTCTGTCTTTCTCCAACAGTGGAATTAGTAATTCAGTAAGGGCCACCAGCATGTATGACTTGTTCGTACCTGTTACTGATGGAGTCTGTCTTACAAAGGGCATTGTTCCTGTTCTTTTGACTGACGATCCAGTTTTTAAATCCTTTCCGATCACCTAAAATTAAAAGTACCTTTACAAAGTGTTCTGAAGAAACAGTAATTCAATTATTATTAACGTAAAAGCATATTAAAAACTTGTCAGTATTTTAAGAGTGCACTAGTTGTGATGGTATATCACCTCACATAACATAAAGTTTGACGGGACAGGTCCACTCAATCTGTGTGGTTCTTTCTTCAAAAGACCATCACAGACACTAACTTAAATGGTTCTCTTATGACATGACCAATATAATGTCTGGACTTTAAAGCTATTGTCAAACAGTCAGGAGAAGCGAATGCGATCCGAAGCCTTATTATTTGCATAATTTATGGAATTGTCTGAATCCAGTCACACAGAAAAACGAAAGCGATCCGATAATCTGTGACTGGCTTCAAACAGTTCCATACATTACAAACAAAAACGCTTCGCTTTGCGTTCGCCTCGCCTAGCCTGTCTGATTGACAATAGCTTTAAAGAGACAGTGACCTCTGAGTTTGTTTCGGCTGTTTCTTCTCAGAGTAGTCAGGTACGAAACACCACCCTCATCTAGTTTGTAAAAAGACGACGTGTAAAAGTGTTTTAATAACTTACTTGTAAAAATATATATAATTTCAGGAACATCTCTTAAAGAACTTAGCTAAATAGCAGCGTGCTTGAGTTTGATAAAAACTACTTATGTTTTGACTTACATTGACAATGAAATCAGACGGGGGTTCGAAAGACGCAGTGATGTAGAATTGTTCTTTTCTGTCGACTATTGTTAAAAGCAGTTCTTCAACGACGGTGTTGTTCAAATAGGAGATTTCTACAGAAGTGAGTTCTATTCCCTCCTCAATTAACTTTACACCCAAAAATGTGTTTCCTTCTGAAAAATCAAAAAAGTATCATCACCATCAATAGCTGAACATTATGCCTCCCCTATAGACTTCCAATAGGACCCGGTTGGAAGCGTCACAGCGTGATCCTGTGGTTTCCATAAGATCGTCTGTCCACCTTGTGGGACGTACGCTGCGCTTGCACGTTCGTGGGAAATCAATAAAGCATACACCACAAATATTATGTCAAAATGGTGCGGTCTTAATTATTAAGGGCGTGATACAAATAATCGAACCACACGGTATGGGACCAACAATCCAACATCGGAATCGAACAGCTGTCCTTTTAAGAATACCTTTTTTATCGTGGTACAATCATCAAATGAATCCTCCCACCGAGGGCAGAGCGGGAGAGACTGTTGGACTCGTCCTTCAATAGCCCTTTACGTTCCGGGGTCACGGTAATTCGTTAGTCCCGCGACCCCGACAGGCTATGGCCCTCTTGAAGGGGACTTGGCCCCGTCACCTTGCTGACGCTCTTTGAGGCGCGCGTGGAACACAAGGCGCTGCGGGCATGGTCCATGGTCGGACAGCGAGTTGCCCTTTACTCGCTGCCGACATGCCCGCGCGAGCCGAGAGTTATGGAGGAAGTTGCTCAGTTGTTAGTACATACGCCAGCACATCAACATAGCTGAATCTGTCAAATTTCTTTTATACATTTTCAAAATTCTCTTGGTAAGACAGATTGGGATAGGTCGACCTGCTGGCATCTGTACATGATCATACCTAGAGGCGGTCCTGTAACTGTGTCTTCTATAGAAGTAGGTCTGTCAGTGGAGAATCCGAGCTGGTAGTTGACGTAACTCTTAGCTGTTATGATTATGTGAACTTCTTCCCCGCCTTGGATCTCCACCTCATAGTCTCCGAGCTTCATGTTACTCAGTTTCTTGACCTGACAACACATATACGTATAAATTACAATGGCAGTTTCATCATCATCAGCCTATAATGTTCCCACTGCTGGGACATAGGTCACACAGGCCTACTCTGTAAGAGGAAGTAGGCCATAATCCACCACGCGGGCCCAGTGCGGGTTGGTAGATGTCACAGGTCTTCGAATTTTTTGGTTCTAGTTCTAGGTCATGCCGGTTTCCTCACGATGTTTTCCTACTCCGTTTTGAGAGCAGTGGTGATGAAATAAATTACACAAAGTAATGCGCCTGGCGGATACCGTACCCACGACTTACAACTGCTCTCATGGGGTAACTACCCCATGAGAGCAGTTGTAGGTCGTACTATGTCGTACTGCTCATATAAATTGAAAATCAGTTTATTTATTGAGTCAGAGTAATGAAATATTTTGAGGTCCCTCCTCCACTGTTGGACCAATTTAAAAGATATTTTTGGAACTGAATAAGAAGCATATAATTATACTGTGCCCCTACATTTTTCACGAACAAAAATATCGTATGATGAACATTTAGAAAAGGTACGCACCGCCATTTTATTTTTGCCAGACACAATTGGTTCCGCAGACAAAATGATTTCACCTGGACCTGTTACTGTTCCGATTGTAGAACCCAGTCCACTTAGAGAAATCAGCACATCTCCTGTAGGAACATCGATATTAAACTGAAAAACAAAATAAGAGAAAAAATGTAATTGAGATTTTTTGTTGCCCCACCTAAGGAATTTCTTCCTATATCGTGGGTGCGTTTACAAACATAGAAACTCACATACAAAAACACCCAGCCGGAACAACTACTTGCAGATCATACAAATATTTGTTCCGTGCGGGGATTGAACCCGCTACACCTGCACAGCAGTCGATCACTGCGCCAATTGTTGATGTTGTTCTTCTTTTTCACATCCAAACCGCTGAACAGAATATTAACAAAATATTGCGCCACAAGAAATCCGATTTTTTTACAATAATACTTAAATTGTCAAAAATTTTTTAAATAACGCAAGTAAAGCCACGACTAAGAGTAGTAAGCGTGTAAAAGAGAGGTGGTGGGAAAAAGATGGCGCTAGACGACTTGTATAGCTCTGTTTTTTTGAACCTTACCCACAACTTAAACTGGATCGCGATAAGACGTCGTGGTAAGGCCCCTGTCGTAAGAAAACAATACATTTTTGTTATAATTATTAAGTAGTGTACATGATACTAACTTTAACTTTGTGGACGCCCGGGGGATACTTTCTATTAACGATCGCCACTCCTCTTCCGGTAATGGTCTCCTCAATATACTTCAAAATCTGTTGACAAAAAGGAAACGCTAAGTCAGATATTAAATCAGAAATAACTTAAGGTGATTGCGTCGATGTAGCCCGCGAAATTCATTTTTTTTACGTTTTTTTTTTTAAATATGAGTTGCGGTAATAACAAGTCTAATTTTAAATATAAAATATATATTTAAAATTATAGGTACTTGTTATTACCGCAACTCATATTTTTATAAAGTTACAACATGTCACTGGCCTGCAAATTGCAAAAAACGTAAAAAAATTTGAATTTCGCGGGCTGGTTGGAGCATCCCCCTTAAAAGAAATATTTAAAAGCCTGCCCATTGCCACAGTGAGCTATGTCGGTGACTCTGGTTCTTCGCCGAATATCCATGTTCTGGATTTTATCCCGCATTCCTCGTTGAGTGACTCTCTAAAAGGCCAGCAGTGAAAGACCACGTGTATAACGTGACCAGAGTGTAGAAATACGCGGACCTTATTCTTAACATGACTGAAATATTAGTGAAAGAAATCTTACATCTTTGACGTCATCTTTCATCATCCGAAAAACTTGTCCACCCGTAGCCTGTGCCACTCGGTCATATACTTTATACTCAGCATCACTGGGTGATCCACAACTGCCAGTCAGTATAAAACTAACCTGAAAAGAGAAATTCTACTCAGTACAGCTAAGGATACCAAAACTTCAAGTTTGTCAGCTTGCAGCTTGTTTTATGCGCTCCAACCAAAAAAAAGGATTGTATTTTTTTTCTCCTCTGTCTCCCTCCATTCAGTCGGTATATTGTTATCTGAGTACACGTTGTCTGTAATCCTTTTATTTTTTTTCCATAAAAAAGCATCAAGTTTGGCTTAGTAATTTAGGTATAATATGCGACAAATATTTGCCCGTGTCGTATCTATACGACAGAGAATATTCACGATTTTTGTTATTTTATTCGATTTTACTGCATCTATTCTTTATCTCTCTATTTTTTTTTTGTAGATAGACAGATAGAATACTTTTTATTGTATACCATGATATTTTTCAAATCGGAGCTTATGAGGAGCAGAAAGAGAGGAGATGAATTAAGGACGATTCATAGCCGCGCGCTAGGGGCACGGCAATAAGATATTTGTTTATGGTGTTCTTGGACGATGTTATTACAGTAAACACAATTCGAGTGTGTATGTAATAATATTCTTCTCTTTCGGAAGCCGGTGGCAAAAAAAGTCAATGAAATAAAGCAAAGTAGTGACCTGACTCTGTTTTCTCTGCGATATGATTTGTTCAAATTTATCATAGTCCTTAGCTGAAGCATCAGTGAACACATACAGATAGGATTGTGGCAAACTGTTTGTAAGTCCTAGTTCGATGCCTGTCATGGCATACTCTGGACAATCCCCGCCGCCATTCACACGTATGTGATCCAAAGTACTTTTAAACGTATTTTTGTTTTTAGTGATAGTTCGTAAGGTAGCACCTGAAAGAAATATAATTGAATAATTATTAGCTTCCTTTTTAGGGTTCCGTACTTCAAAAAACAAAACCGAGCCCTTTTATGATCACTTTGTTGCCCGTCTATCCGTGACCGGAACGCGTAGAAGTATCAAAATTAATATAAAATAAATATAATGCCTTTAGGCACAGAAAAAATCAAACGTCTAAATCAACACAATCAAAAGATACGGTCGTTTATACCTGCTCTGTTTTGCCGCATATTTTTTACGCTTGCGGACATCTTGCGGTGGAATCAAAGCCTGAAGGGATTGAGAAATTAAGGACATAGGATGAAATTAGGCCAAAAGCTGAAACTTTCAATAAAAATAAAGAGATACATAAGTCCGAAAGTTCATTCATAATAATAACCACTTTATTTCAGGCTAAATGGGCCCAAGGATAAATACCTTATAAGACAACGTGTAACATACATATACAACGCGTAACGTTAATAGCCCAAAACCTTTAGTGGGGTAACTCAGCCCATGCCATGTTACTGAACAATGTTTGGATTTATGGAAATTCACAAAAAACAAATTGGTATTGATACAAAATAAGAAATTGATCGGGCCAAATCGGGCAAATAGTTTATAACCTGGATTAACACATAGGTACATTCTATCTTAATTTTATGTTCCCGTAGAGTAATTCTCAAATTGTAGCGAGCATATATGTGGTTCAACTATAATGCTAAGTTTGTGTTTAGGATTATAAATCTTTTTCTACTACGGAACCATTCATTGTGCGTCCGACAAGCACTTGTCCAGTTTTGTCTACTTAAATTCGACTAATTATGAATCTGCTTGTGAATTTACAACAAACTTTAATAAGTTTGTTATTATTATAACAGCAAAATTTAGTGAAAACCCAAAGATATGAACGCATAGTTATCTTGTTTATAATATTGGTTAATGTTTATAATATATTCAAAAATATTAATGATTAGATGACTTAATAGCATACCTACATTTTTTTTTTTAAATGCTGTCGCTAACATCTGCACACATACCTACTTGCCCATAATATTAGGTACTATATTATTAGCAAAAACAAGGGTCATAGTTTATCTCGGATTAAAACTGAACGTCATAATAAAAGTAATTATTTTATGAAGATGCTTCAACCGTTGTTATATGACTTAAGTGCCTCCGAGAAATTTAAAATTCCACAGCAAATGGCATTTGTTTTTTTTTTTCTGTGCGTCTAATTACAAAGTTATAAGAGGGAAAGCCGCGAGGATGGGTGTTTCGGGCTTTATCAAACATCCTCATAACAATTATTTGATCGATTTTGTTGATAAGTGTACCTGCATTGGAAAGTTTTAAGTTAATCGATTGAGATCAAATCATTTTCCAAACTTTAATCCCATTTTTAAACCTCTTTGGGTATGAATTTTCAAAAATCCGATTCCGATAACGTCATTATAAAGATTTGTGCAAAATTTCATGCTCCCATGCACTAGCGGTTAGGTACGGCTGTGTGTTGATTCAAAAGTCAAAAAATCCCTGAATACAAGAGAAACCGACTGGCTACTTGACCTTAATGCAAGGCAAAAGCCTCTTTTATGTCCCCATTCATCATCATCATCAGCCTATAATGTTCCCACTGCTGGGACACAGGCCTCTTCTCAGTGAGAGGGAGTAGGCCATAATCCACCACGCGAGCCCAGTGCGGTTTACTAAATGCAAAGACATTAAACTATAAACGAGCAGTAGACGGGACATCACGAAGAAATTTGTGATCCAAAATTTTTTACCAATAGGTAAAAAGTCCCTCAGTCTAGTAGTCGCGTTGCTATGCAACGCTTAGATAGTGCTACTGACAAACGGCATCAACAATTTTGTATGACAATTTTCCCAATGCCCGCTCTACAGGTTCTTTTAAATCTCTTTGGCTAAATGTCACATGTCTAAAAAAATTAAAAAAAAATTATCAAAATATTAAAATGGCCATTGACTGGTGGTCAGACCTTAGAACTTCTGACTAACAGTAACGACTTATCAAAGATCTAGAAATGACAGCTGGGACCAACGGCTTTACGTGGTTTCGGAGACACAGAGAAAACTCGATATGACATCCACAGACCAACCTCGGCAAGCGCAGCTTAACCCGAATGATCGGCCTGTGCATCATCATCATCATCAGCCGGAGGACGTCCACTGCTAAACATAGGCCTCCCCCTTAGACCGCCACGCCGAACGACAATTCGCCACTTGCATCCATCGGCTGCCCGCGACCCTCACGATGTCGTCGGTCCTCCTAGTAGGAGGCCTGCCTACGCTGCGTTTATCGGTCCGTGGTCGGCCTGTGCGGCTGTAATTATTTAGCAATTGGCAATTAGCCACAAGCACCACATTTTTAAACAAATACAAATTAATAAAACAAGATAACACTTACCAGGATCGTTAAATGTAACCAATACGAAATTTTCAATCTGCGATGTCTTGGAAGTCTGCACTTTCTCAAATATTAAATCGGCTGCCTCTTTCAATTGTCTGATTTCATCCCACATTGATGCCGTATCGTCAATGACAAATGTTAAACTACTTTTTATAATTTGTCCGTCTCCATAAGCTGCACATGTTTTTACAGCTAAAATAACAAAAATTAAACACAGCCTGAAAGATGCCATGGTTAGTACTGATGCTAACGCTTCAGTGGACTAATGAATCAACACCTTATCTCGACTCTTTAGGTAAGATTCACACCAACCGGCCGGTCTCGGCGGCATTTTACAATGCGGTAAAGAACATTGAAATCTATCAACAGTTAATACAGTTCATATTTACTTACATGCAACTTACGGGACACGTCGCTACGTGTCGCGGAATGCCGACGGAGATAACTTTGCAAGCAAATATGAACTGTATTTACTCTTAATAGATTTCAATGTTCAATACCGCATTGTAAAATACCGCCGGATCCGGCCGGTTGGTGTGAATCTTACCTTATAAGTACGTTATAAAGACTCGAGTTAAGGCTGATTCACTTATTAGGAGCATTCTTACGAATGTTGCTCTACAAATAGAAACATGAGCATTGTAGCAAGCATTCTAATTAGTTTTCTCTAGAAAGTGAAGTTTGTAGCAATGTTTGACTTTAGGTATGCTTGTCACTATTCGTCATTAATTTAGGCCCTGTAAGCAAACTTAAAGCGATATCGTTCGTTACACTATCGTTCGTTACTCTATTGCTTAGCAAACTAATGCATTTTTAACTCCATACGCTTGGGTATTAAGTTGAAAATCTATTGAGGACTCCTGAGCGTTCACGTTTATCATTTGCCGTTTGGCTACAGAGCCAGTTCACCAAAATTAAAAACAGCGAATGCTCGAACGAAACGGCGGGCGAATGTTCTGTTACGAGTGAATGCTCAAGTGTATCATCACCTTATTATGAAACTTAAATGAATAGGCATCATGTGCCTTTGATACGAGAGTGACCCGGTGATATGAGAGTTCAGCAGAAATTTGTCAATTTTAGGGAGATTATTTTTTGAACGAAGTTCCTTATCGGGCGTTGTCAAAGGAGGCTAGACGGAAAAAATTCTTACGAAAAGTTGTCACGACACTTTTTGGAACGAAGTTCCTTATCGCGCGTTGCGAAAGGGTGCTAGAGCTCAAAGAGTGGAGTGGAGTGGAGCGGAGTGGAGTGGAGTGGAGACGCGACGATTATTTTTGTTGAGTGTAGGTATACAGTAACTTCGTTCCATCCGGGTGTCCCTTGACACCTCTCGAGTTTTTTAATACGTCATAAATCGTAAACCGCAATTTACCTTTCAAAGTTACAACCAACTACAAGAACTTTAAATTATGTTACTTGTTGCTACGGAACCTTAAAGGGCGAGTCCGACTCGCACTTTCTACGTAAATATAGACAAGTATGTAAGAAAAAACACCACATTTTTAGATCCGTAACTGAAAACACACCGCATTAAAGGGTGTTTCTGAAACATAACCGAAATAGGAATAATTTATTTATATTAATTTAACGGCACGACTATTTAAAGCTTCTTTTCTATTGCTACTAAAATAAAGGGAAGATGAAAACTAACACTGTAACACCGGTTTCTCCTAAAAATTTACCATCTTCATTTAAAAATATACATATAAATGATCTTTCAGTTTTTTGAATCTCTTGCGAATAAAAAGTAGTAATTCCCAAGGCATATGTATACACTAGGCTGCACAAATAAGTTATTTAAATGCAAATGTAGTTTCGTTCTGTAATCCAAAGATCAGCGACGAAAAAAGAGATACACAAATAGAACTATTTCATTGGAAAGTAAATGAAAATGTTCAAGTTTTCGCGTCACGTCTGACAACCGTCGGCCTTCGTCCTTCGTCATTCGTCGTCGGCCTCTTTACAAGCCGAATGCTAATGTCAGCGGGATGGCCACCAATAAATAATTACATTGATAAAGTAGGTAGGAATGGTATACGACTCGAAACTGTTGAAAAAGGACTTTTTTTATCGTGATAAAATCATCGAATGAGTCCTCCCACCCAGGGCGATAGAAATATGTGTTTCATTTTAATACTCCTTAATAAAGGAAATAATAAGACACAGAAAGCATAAATGAAACAGATTATAAGAATGCATTGTACGACTTTTTATTTTATTATCGTTGTCAGTATTTGTTCGGTTGCCCAACATAAAAAATATTTAGGTATTCCCATAGATATAGGTATTCCGTACGGAAGTCAAACTCGCGATCTCCGCGATGAGCCACGGCCAAGACGAATTATGATTACAATTTAATTTTACTGGCCTGTTGGTCTAGTGGTTAAGTGACCCTGACTACTATGCCGGAGGTCGTGTGTTCGATTCCCACCCAGGACAAATGTTTGTTTGATGAGCACGATCATTTGTTCTGTGTCTGGGTGTAATTTTTTATCTATCCTACTACTATTATAAAGGCGAAAGTTTGTAAGTATGGATGTATGGATGTTTGTTACTCTTTCACGCAAAAACCACCAAACGGATTTGGCTAAAATTTGGTACACAGATAGTTTATAACCTGGATTAACACTTAGGATAGCTTTTATCCCGATTTTATGTTCCCGTGGGATAATTTTCGAGTTGTAGCGGGTGAAGCCGCTGGCAACAGCTAGTAATATATAAATGTATGTATTTAGAAATATGTATATTTAAAAGTTGTCTAGTACCCATAACACAAGCTCTGCATAGCTTGGGACTAGACGGCGTTGTGTGATAGTTGTGGAATATTATTAAAAAAATAAAAATTGGACTCATAAGTAACTTTAACATAACCACATTCTTCATAATATTTCAGTAATAAATTTCGTAATTGCGACCACAATATCGAACACCAAAACTTTACGTACATCGTGCCGCCTTGTTAGGTACCTTAACGTATCGAAGGATCGAAATGAGCAATTTTATTAGATACAGATCGGCCATACTTCAGGATAATTCAGCAATTAGGGCC
Source organism: Agrotis segetum (assembly GCA_036375495.1). Taxonomy (NCBI): domain Eukaryota; kingdom Metazoa; phylum Arthropoda; class Insecta; order Lepidoptera; family Noctuidae; genus Agrotis; species Agrotis segetum. The sequence goes on along the minus strand of JAQSVV010000280.1, from coordinate 1,890,025 downwards.
GGATCAGACGGTACTTATGTAGATTTACGTGCCCCTCTGAGATTGTGCCTCTCTCTGTAATTACAGTGCCGTTATCACTTGAAACTGGCTGATTTATGTTTTATATCGATGGCTCGTTAATTAATTTTGATCAGAATTTTGGCACGCAGTATTTTTAGTCGACGCCAAAAAGAGGGGGTTCTCAGTTTGGTCAGGTTTTTTAAATTCAAGTTATGTTAATAAAACGCCACGCTTTCGTGGGTTATGGGACATCTCGCCCACGAAAAAACTGGCCCACAGGCCAGATGTCCCCTTTTTAAAATGTGCATGGGTATATTCGCCCGGACCAATTTAGTAAAACGGGCCAGATATCTTCTATTAAATAGTAAAGGGATATTTCGGCAAAATCGTATATTTTTAATTAAATATCTGTTCAATAATTTATAATCAGCAAAAGTACCAGGCAAGCATAAGTTCAAAGTGGTATGTACTTAAATAATTCTCCTGCCTAGAATTAATATTTAAGTACATAAATAATTATACTACTTTCTACTACCAAAATATCCCTTTGGTATTTAATAGAAGTCATCTGGCCCGTTCTACTAAATTGGTCCGGGCGAATATACCAATGCACATTTTTAAAAGGGGACATTTGGTCTGTGGGCCAGTTTTTTTTGTAAGCGAGATGTTCCATAACCCGCTTTCGGGTTATGGGACATCTCGCCCACGAAAATCGTATTGACTAGGTACTCTGAAGTCTGATCTCAATTTTACGAGTATTATGACAATGATTTAGTTAAATAGTTTACAATGCGTTTTACAGTCGAAAAATATCACAGAATTATGTATAAAACGTGTCAAATCTCTCTCTCTCTTTTCTTAGGTTAACTGAAGTTATTATCTTTCGTCACACATGTTTTGATTTCAATATTTTGCTAGACTGCTAAAGGAAACATTGTAACGACAAAAAAATTGTTATGATTCAGTTTGCTACGCATTTTCGTAGCACGTCGCCTACGCCATTACTTCGTAGCATCATTACAACTTCATCAAACACGATGCAATGCTTTGCTTTACATTAATTATTGTTATAAAAGGTTTCGAAATGTGTTGTCTTTTAATACCAATAATTCTACCCTCTGTAATACTCGGTCAACTCGGCGAAGACTTTCTGGCGGGTATGACCGTACAAAAAGCAATACAACAAGGTCTGTATAACCACAACAAGACTACCCGAACTACAAAAAATTTAGTTTTAACAGTTTATATAAACCATTTTTCATTTAATTGCTGTGGTTATTTAGACTTTGTTTATTGCTTATTGTACGGTCCTACCCGCCAGACGGACTTCGCCGAGTTGACTTTAAGTACTTTATTTTACACGAGTTACTATAAAGTTTGAAGAAAAAATAAACGCTTTTCCATAACCCACAAGTTCGTGAAATAAACACAGCAGCTACTTAGCACCTCCCTAATGAAAACAAACAAACAACATAGCCTGTAATTCAGTATCTTCGGCAGCTCTTTAACTAATCGTCCGATTCACTCGCACTAATTAAATTTACATTTACAATCATTTGCCGTCTCGCTTTGTCGACAGTGTTTTGTTTTGCCGGCTCATTGTGATTTTAGAAACACTCTATTGAGATTTTTGGGAAAGGGGGAAAGTTTGGCAAGTCATGTTGGATTGGTAAACGCGTTTTAAGTTCATAAAGTGTTAATGAAGAGAGGTAGACCAAAGAAAACACAAAACAGTAGGTAGAGGAAGACCAAAGAAACAATGGATAGGTGGTGTAAAAGATGGATTATAACTAGAAAGAAATGCTGTTATGACGAGTTGAGCCCTTCTCTTCTCTCTCACAGGATAGTAAGGGAGTTTACCCTCGGCGGGCGGCGCGACGCTGTTGCAATTCGACCGATTCCAACTACACCTTTTCCCCATAGAATATGGTATTAAATATTCCACCAGCACATCGTAAGAATAATAATTACAATTACAATTAGCCTTACCAAAGCTTTATCTGTTATACGAATAAGCAGATGCATTTTTACATTCCATTTTCTTTACTCTATGATTATTTTAACATCCCAATAATTCTAAAACGCAAAAAAACTTCTGCAAAGTATCAAAAGTTTACCTCGAAAAAACTTAAAGCCTTGTGCAGACAGCACAGATCGGAAGTAAGGTAAGTTCTAAACTTTCCAGTTCCCACCTTTTGCCTACAATCACACTAAACTCAGATTGAAAACGAATAAAAAGCTCTTCCAATATCCAATAAAGTCGCTCCACGCAAAAAGTTTCAAGCAAATAGGTTTTATTTAACATTCTTGGTGCGTTTCGTTTCACTCAATGAACGACGCCGCCCAATCAGAGTTGTAAAAAGTAAAAGCGGTGAATTGAAAACTCCTGTGTGACTAAATTACAATGAGGACGACATCGGTGTGTTATGGGTATATGGAGATTTTTTTTAAATGTCTGTAGTAGATAAGTAACACGTTTTATAAGCTCAATGTCAGCAAATGTTTTAAGACTTGCGTAGAATACCTACCAATATTTTTTTTTCTTTTTCGAACTTTAAGAAGAATATATTACCTTATAATTAAAATAGGTACATAAATTCTTTTTTTTTAATATAATATAGTATAAATAGCTCACGTCATCCCATATCTAAATATTTAATTATACAAAGCTGCATATGTTTGTCCTTACGCGAATAATTTCCGAGCGACAACACTAAATTAAATAATTACTTTTTTTATCTATTTATTTATTTAAAGGTCGCATTTCAACATCTAAGGTCATTAGCGACCTCAGTTATTACTTTTAGCTTTGAGAATAAGGTTAATATGTAAGATAATTAACGACAAAACAGTCTACAAAATTAACTAAAACTTAAAACAATCTTTCAAGAGATCGTTCAGACCGAGCTGAGAAAATGCCTCTCAATTCTATGTCCTGTCTTTCCTATTTTTGAGAAAGACACTCAAATCCATGTAGACATCTAATTCATATAGTCAAATCAACGATATCCAAACACAATTACAATAATCAACACACCACTAATTTGATTCATGCAATCCCCTTTAATTCATTAGTAACACGAAACGGTCACATAACTAATACGCGTCTAAACTAATTGTCTTACACGTTGTACACTAATTCCGTGCTAGTCAACATACAATAGAGTACTAGTTTACCAACAGAATCCTGGTATATATCGTACTTGCTAATGTAAGGATTGGTGCACAGTGTTAAATAAGTATAACGAGACAGCTGTTTTATAAGATTATTGTTTCATAGTTTTTCGACATCATATGTAATACTCATACGTAATGGATCGTTATTTTTATTTTAATCTAGGAACTCTACCTCCCGACTGTGTATTAGATATATATCGAGTAATAGACTTTAGAGATAGATATAGAATAATATTAAATTCATATTGCTTCACCAAATCAACTAAAATCGGAAGCTTTATCAGCCATAGTGGAGTTTTGGCCCTGAAACGTAAAGAACTATTATAGGAACACCCATAGATTTTAGTCAGTACGAGTCTGACAGTCCCTTCTGATCCATCCAGAGTGAAAGCACTCCCTTGAAGACTTTAACAAAAAAAAGACGTCAAACACCAACGAACATCAGTCTATGATATAAAAATCAATTGCTGTTCGTTATAGTCTCACTAAAACTCGAGAAAGGCTTGACCGATTTGGCTAATTTCGGTTTTGAATTAGTTTTGGAAGTACTGAGAAGGTTTAAAATTAATATTTTGAGGCGGTACGATGTCTTCCGGGTCAGCTAGTAATACACATAATTCTTAGTATTTAATCCTATCCAGTACAACCCCACTTTACACCATCCAACAACTCCCAACTACAAGGTAAGTTAAATCCAAGTCCTGGGCGAACTTCAACAATGACTAGGAATCAGCCCGACATGTTTATAGCGAGAACTTGATGCTACCGGCGATCCATCCCCAAGTTTACTGCACCTGAATAGCAGAGCCGATGGAGTTCACTTTACTGAGTTTCCTTTTAATCTTTGTGAAAAAGATTTGTGGGACAAGTTTAGAAATATACTAAGTAGGTAAGTTTAAATTGCATCGGGCATGCGGACGGCGAGTAATGGGCAACTCGCTGTTCGACCATGGACATGGTCGATGTCGAGTTGTGTTCCACGCGCACCTCAAAAAGTGTTAGCACAACGACGGCTTAAAGGGCCTTAGAGGGCCAAAGTCTGCCGGGGTCGCGGGACTAACAAATTATCGTGAACCCGTGGATTTTAGTCAGTACAAGTCTGATAGTCCAGCTCCTGCCCTGCCCTGGGTGGGCGGACTCATTTGATGATGTAACCACTCTAAAAAGAAGTTTAAATTGCATTATGCATAATTATGCAATTTCCATGACCCTATTTCTTTGCTTCTGATTTTGAAAACAATAAGTAAGAACAAACTTTAAAGTAACATCAAAATTATTAAAAAAGATTCCTCGTCCAATTCTTTCCACTCGAAGTTTTTAAACTCCGTCCCAAACCACGCAGACTGTTTGAAATTAAAAAAGAATTCAATTCAAATTTGGAATTCTTACAGGGGCTGGGGTTGCCACCTCCGCCGAACTTTACCCATAACATGTAAATGGGGAAAGTTTTGGCTAATTGCTTGCAAGACTGTCGCCAGACTGCCTCAACTCACTTAATTAAAGCTACAATCTTTACTACGAGATTGCTTATACTTACTATTAATAAAATTGTTAAGTATTAAACATTGTTTTCATTTTAGATCTGCTTAAATTTAATGGAGTAATAAGGCTTAAGGATGTACTTAGCAATAATAACTATTATAATTTATAATGAGTTCACAAATTATCAATTAAGTACCAAGCAAAATGAAAATGGATTAGTTAATACTATGCAAACTGCAAAATGAATACAGATTATAGTCCACTAATACCACACGGTTAAATAGCACATGGTATTGTGCACTTATTCCAGTACCTAGGTATCCGTATAAATATAGAAAAGGAAAAGAAAAGCGTTACTAACACAAATAGTAATTTATTTAAAGAGGATTTTATTCGACGTAAAGATAATAAACTTTTACCAGTAAGTTATACCACGTCATTTTCAAAAAACAAAAGTAATATAATAAAATTAAATTACCATTAGATAAACATCCGTATGTTTCCCCATCGCGCAACCAATAAAAAAAGTTTAATAACTTTTTAAAACATAGTGATTTCGCAAAAAATCGATAACCAACAGTAAGGGGCATAGACAAGCATATTAAAAACTCTCCCTGCAATCGTTTTGCAACAGTCCGCAGGCAAAACGTTGTTTAAACGACATTTTTTCGGCAATTACTCTTCAATTAGGGGATTTTTGGGAGGCGGGGGAAAATGGCGGGATTTACTTATTTTATGTTATGCGTCCGTATAATGGAACGAATCTGTGATGCAGATTTTGTTGAATAATTTTATTGTTTGTGAAAATGTGAACGAACAATTTGACGATGATCAACCATGCGTGGAGTCATCAAACTGAAATTTCAGAGGCTAAGACGTGGCTGGATATAAATCAAACAAACTTAACTACGGAAGACGGAGCTAGCTCAAGTGTCACACTAGCATACCTGTGTAATGTTTTTGAAATGGTACTCTATTAGCACTAGATTTAATAAATAATAATGTTTGATTTTCTTGTAGACACTAAAAATAATTGAAAAAACCAGCCAAGTGAGAGTCGGACTCGGGGACGAAGGGTTGCTTACAATTACTTAACGGCAAAAAAAAATCATCCTCCCCTTTAAAAAATTATTTTAATTTGTTTTTATTTTGTATTTTTGTTATAGCGGCAACGGAAATATATATCATCTGTGTAAATTTCAACTGCCTAATAAAAGACGGACAGCGAAGTTTTATTAGTAGTAGGGTCCTAAAAACAGAATCCTGAGTTATCTATTTTCTTAGATAAGTCAGATCTTGACTCTAGTTTATTTCAGAAGTGGTACCTAGAGACAAAGTGAAGCGAGGCTACTCAGAAGAAGCCTGTTCACTCTAACTATGAAAAGGCTACGATTGCATGCGTTCGGAAAACAGACGCAGGTAATAGATACGGTTCTTAGAAACAAACTGAAAGACCCTGGAATACCTGGTTCTCTCAAGACATTTGTGATGTGTCACGTCATACGAGCCACGAGGTGATGTTTTCTTTCTCCGTTTTTACCGACTTCAAAAAAAAGGAGGTTATCAATTCGACCCGTATGTATGTAATATTATCAGAACTGCCCAGTTTTCGTATATATTAGTCAATATCAGCGTCTGAACAAATGTACCAAACATAAGTATGTAAGTATGTATGTATGTATGGTTTTATGTTTGCGCACGCATATCTCCGGAACTACAAGTCCGATTTAAGTTATTCTTTTTTTGTTGTACTAGGTATTGTTCAACTTAGGGTACACTGCAAGTTTCATCAAAATCGGTTCAGTAGTTTTAGAGATATGGATTTTTCGTTGTGACGGATTACAAGATTAGTGCACATCATGTAAGTCATGTAAGAACATTTTGTATTTTACAAGAATTTGGGTTGAATATTTAATAAATAAACTAAAAAGGGTAAAATAAAAACTTAAAAAAAAAAAGTACCGACTTCAAAAACAAATACAAAAATGTTTAAAATAGGTAACCTTTCTTTCGACTTCCGAAAGAAAGGTTATTTTAAACTTTTTTGTATTTTATAGCAGTATTTACGAACTTATTTACCTATAGGTACTTATAGTTTGAATATCCTGCAACTAACATAGGTACGTATAGTTAAAAATGTTTTATTTTGACAGTCTGGTTCACACAAAGGTAAGAAAAATAAACTATTATTTTCATGCATTATTCAAAGAACAATCCGAAGAATAGTTGCGCGCTACTCCATCAGAAAGGATTACCTCAAATCCGAGCCAAATTGAAGATTTTCTCGATGCCATGCCAGCAATGGGGAGAAATAAACTTACTTGTCTTTGGAAGACGGGGGTAACGTCAACGACCCACGTGAATGGTAATAATTCGATTTTTACTTCTTTGTTACTGGGAAGATGTAAAAAACTGTAATATGTAGGGTTCCGTAGTTTGCACATCAAAATACTTATGCGAACTACTAAACTTTTTTAATTTTAAAAAGAAGAATTTTCTTTCTTTGTCGGGGAAATACATAAGAAATGTAGGGTTCGGATCAAATACTATGCGACCGAAACTATTCTAAGAAGAATAAAATACTTTGAGAAATCGGGGAAAATACATAAGAAAAAAGATTACACTTTAGTTTTTTTTTGAATTTAGTTAAAAATAGTTAAAAACCTACCTATCCCCAAAAAACATACCTATAAAAGCCGAAAACAAACTTACACTCATAATGTCTCCGTTTTTAAGTACAAGAATTTTATTTGAGTAAAGTATCTACTTAGATCAAATAATACACACCCCCAAATACAGCTGGTAGCAAGTCGAGCAAAATTTAGCACTTTTTATATTTCAAAACGCGCTCTTACAAAGACTATTAATATACCCCACACTAAGCAAAAAAAACCTTCGAGTAAGTACGAAACTGTGGTTATGATTCCAAATTACAGCTCTCTAGTACTGTGCGTCTCTGAGCTAAACTGCGGACAGACGGACGGACGGACGGACGGACGGACGGACGGACGGACGGACATAGCGAAACTATAAGGGTTCCTTGTTGACTACGGAACCCTAAAAACTGTAAGATGTGTACCTTTTTCTTTGTGAAATCGGATTACTATACCTACTAAGTATACCTACTGTTTTTATTAAGTAGTACCTAACCGAAAACATTACACTCTTTATTATTGTTTTTATGTACGAATATTGAGTTAAGATCAAATAAACACAAAACACAGAAAGAGGATTTTATCAAGCGCCTTACAAAATTTAATAGCAAAGCTTCCGAAACTGTGGTTATGATTCCAATAGGCGTTCAATTCAGAGTTTTACATAAAAAAGCTTATCTCATAATTATTCCTAAAATTGTAAATTAATAAATACCTAATCCAAGGATATCAGTCATCGGTCCAATTTTTCTTGTTCTAGAACAGTAAAACGAACGTTTTAACGTTAGAGATTAGAATCTAGAACGAACCATGAAAAAAATTAAATTATTCGAAAAATTAATATTTTTTAACAATATTTCGTTGTGTGAAGGTTGTGTGTTGTTATAAAACAGTAAAACACAGAAAAACTACCTAATGAGTTCATAATTCAATAGACAGCCTGGCACTAATAGGAACCATAGAGGTTGATTCTAAACTCGTTGCTACGAGTTTCCCATCAGACATGTAATAAAATTGGTTAAAATAAAAAAAAACTGAGAACAGCCAGTCAACCAGATTAGGAAAGGAACAAAATTACCTGCAGGCCTTATAAACTATTTTTTGTTCCATTGCGATAATTGAAAGTCGTTCGCTCAGCCACCTAACATTAGTTTCATGCAGGTATTGCTCGGTTGCAAATTAATGATGTGGAAGGCCAAATGGATGAAATGGACCACCCGGAAGCCGGGGAGAGGCCTACGACCAACAGTGGACTACAGATTACGTACTACTATGATAGGCTACTGAGTGAGTGATTTATTGGTCTCTATTTATCTAAAATCACCGAACTGTTGAATTGACCTGCTAGCTATGGTTGATGTTTATTTTCACCATTAATTGATAATAATAATAAAAGGCTACGATTTATCATAAAAATGCAATAGTGTTTTTAAATTAAATGCCACAAACTCAATTTAGAATCTCATTTATATTCTTGAAAGTCACGTACGTGTAATGGAACGTTATATTCGTTCGGAAACAACCCAATGAAATATGCAAAAAACAAAATTGTTTTCAAGTAACACTCCATAACGAAAGTTTTGATAAATGCTCAGCTTGTGTAATTACTTACTAGGAAAAAATAAAATAATGACATTTATTTTTGGGAAATTCTGACATTTTCTTATTGATTAAAAATTTTGACATGACTACGCATGACGCGTCGGAGATGCGATGACGTAGTTTTTGAACGGACAACAAATGTCAATTTATCTACTTGCGTGTGCATACAAGTCGTGAATTTTACCAAATTAGCACAGTTTTCACAATAAAATTAACAGATCAAGCTACTGTAAATGATGGCTGGGAAGCTGAATAAATTCGAAACGCCCAGCTCTGCCAGCTCCGATAGGTAAAGCGAGTGTGTTAACCTTCTGAAATGTTTATTTAAACAGCTGGCTCGTGTTTAAAAAAAATGCGCTGTTGAAGAATCGTTTTTCAGTGTTGGCTTAGTCATCGTGCAGTCTACAAGGTGTTTTCGCGTGTCGTGTTTTTGTGCTAAACATAATCCATAATAATTCGTGGAAGCAACGTTGCATTATAACCTCTGCACGCATTGTGATATTTTTAGAAGATCATTTAGTTCATTGGCAGCTCGCTTCTCGCTGAATAATCGTGTCGGGAAAGCACGTGGTCGGCACTGAACGTGCCCAAACACGCCGTCTAGCGCGACGACACTCGGCAATATCAAGATATGGAGTCAGGTTCATTGATCTTCCCAAACCCGTAAGATATTCTGTCAATACGATGTTAGGACGTCTGTGTGACTAGCCGCCGGCTTCTGTGCTGTGATCACACGCATTTTATGTTATTTGTGCTTAGAACTGTTTTATTATTATGTTGCTTTTGCACAGGAGTGCTCACAGTCTGTGATCAACAGCTTTTTTGTAGTGATAGTACACACACACATGACCGGTGACATTTCGAGTATGTTTGTTGACTAATCTTGACTAAACAAAAAGCATAAACACTGGCAATGACCTTCATAATATGATAATCAAGTATGAATAAGCATAACATCATTTTTACATTATTTTATCAGAGTTTTGGACTGATAAAACTAATCTAAATGATAATATGGCCGTTCTACCTTGATTTATACACTTACATAGAATAACATTGAAAAAGAATTTTATTTGCAAAACTATAAGCTGAATCTAAATAACCTTGATCTAAAAAAAATATTATCTGTGGTTATACTTCTATTTTTATCTGAACAAGTTCGTGACCTTTAATCGAGTTGACAAAACTTAAGTATCTATTATTGAATAAACTTAGATCTGTTTTCAAATCAATTTAGATTGACATAAAAGATATTTTTATAAAATAAAAACAACAAAAAGTTTTGAACTTTTAGGTATCACATAATTTACAGATTTTCTCTCATAAAGGCATGTTATTTAATTCCAAAATTGTTTTGTCTTCAAATATGTATCAAAACAATAATAACAGTAATTTACAAAACATGATAGAAAGGTAAGTAAATAACAGTGTTGATAACATATTAATTATTTGTTTTTGTTGAACTGATAAAGAGGTAAATATCACAGTGCAGTGAGAGAAAGAGAAGCAACTTAAATATTTGTTTTAAAGCTTCCTTTAAAACTTAGTTTACACTGATTTTCTTTAAAACCTTCAGACTTTAGCTTAAAAAAAGACAAGCTATGCAAGTAAATGTAATTTTCTCATACTAGCTATTCCATGCAGTTTCACTCCACTTCTCAGGTCAAGCCCGCCTGTGTCATGGCATTATTTTTAATTGCCCATAACCTAACATGAATTGGGTTATCAAATGTTAAAACTTTGTGAGCATATATCTAGGAATTTATTACCATGTGAATAGTAGCATTTCAGTGGTAAAAAACTGGAACAATGTGGATCTATTGTTATATTGAAACTTGATATATTGAGGCTGTGGCATCAAATACCAAGCTATTGTACTTTGACAAGTTAGTGAAAGGTTATTTCTGTGGTTATTTCATTTAAATATTAGTAGTTGTCTGTCTTTTTACTTTTCTCATAATAACTATTACTGCCATTGTATGCAAAATGTTTTTAAAATTATATTTAAGTGTGACTCAAAACCATGTATGGTAATGTAAATATTGATTATTTACAGAGATTAAATAATAATATCAGTTTCAATTGAATTAAATATTATCGATTGATTTGCGCCATGAAAAAATATTAATCTTTTGTTGTTTTGTTTTATAATAACAACAATGAATGTTAATAAGTTGAATTGGTAATATAGCACCAGCTAACTTGGAAGTGGAAACATTAGCATAAAAGATATTGAAGTACTAATGAAAAAATAAAATATTTGCATCGCTGCCTATTCTTGCACTGTGTAACATATTAATAAATTTCTATAAATGTCCACTAACAACATTGTTCGTGATAACTGTAATTGCATGGACTTTTACGGGAATATTATAATGCACTCTTTACAATATTTACCTTTATTTTAAATGTTATTGAATAAGTAATTAAAAATATTTGGACTTTTATTTTAAAGGATGGTATTCTATTTACAATTTACCCAAGATATATAATCATTAAAATTTTTCTAAATTATCATTCACCGTTACTACTGTGTTCCGTAACATAAAGTTTAAAAAAAGAAAAGTATGGCTGCGAGATAATAATTATATAAAAGTTGTTTAAAAAAAATAATTGAAATAAGTTAAAGTAAATCAAATAATTTGTTATCAAACCTGAGACTCTTGTTTTCAATGAACAGTTTCAGTCATCAGTAATGAGACAAGGTTGCACCTCTAACCAAATAAAAGTATTACTGTTTTACCAAAGATAAAAAAGTCATAGTGTATCTCTCCATAAATCCGAAGCGACCTCACTTTGATGGGTCGAATAAGCCTTGGTTGTTAAAAAAGTAGGATTTATTGAATTAACTAAATAATTCACTGATTGGGGAATTAAGTGGAGTTTGGAAGTGGATTATAGGGTTTCGGAGCTAGTGAGTCAGAGTCATAAATAAATAATTAGAAAAAAAAAAACTATTCAATTCCAAATTCAAACTTAGGAACTTTTTTCTAGGTAGTCTTTCTTAAAATCAATATTATATACTTAGCATTATTATATGCCATGGTCGATTACTTGTTTGACCAACCTTGCATATTCTGAAGTCTTCTGAGAAAGTTATACCCTTGACAGTGACGATCATTTCTGTGTATTTAAAGATAAGTAATTGTTTTAAGAAAATGAGAATAATTTTATGAATGGATTTTTCTGTAAAATGAGTTGAATCTTTTTGGCACTTAGCCAATCAAGAGATTTTCATTGTCTTTGAGTTTCATGCTAGTACATTTATATCTTTATGAAAAACTAACTGACCCGTGCCCACTTCGCTGGGCGGAAAAAAATGCATGATAGGTATCTTTATAATTTATAGCCTATAGCACTCACGAACAATGTAGCTTTCGACCAGTGAAACAATTTTTGAAATCGGTTCATTACTTCCGGAGATTACCCCCTACATACAAACTTACAAACAAATTTTACCTCTTTATAATATTAGTATAGATTATAAATTAATTCAACTGAATAAGATCAATAAAATTATTAAGATAAATTCAAATGATTGCATCTTTTTAAAAATCAATATTCAATCAAAATTAAATTTCACAATTTACTTTAAATAACTCTGCCCCTCTGTCTTTCTATCTGAATGAATATCTTTTTATAAAAATTAATTCATAATGTGCATTCTAAAATAATTGTAATACAATAATAATAAAAAAACTGTTAAATACTATCTAAGGAGCCAACTAATGAAAATTTGAAACTTGGCTGTCACCTTCCCAAGCATAAACCAATGTTGACTTAGTTTTCTATTCCCCAGGTAAATTAGACATATTATCATTATGTATTAGTAGTAAAAAAACTAAAACCGTCGAAAAATGGATACCTATTTATTAGAAAAAAATTGAAATAAAAATCGAGAAAAGCATATATTTACAAAAATGTCTAGGTAGAGCCACCACTGTATACTGTAGTATACTTACATACCTACATACAATGTTTGAAAAATGGAGGTGCTCGCCTATATTTTATCTTTTTTTAAATGTTTTTCCCTAAGTCCATTAAGCGATATTCTATAGACAGACACACCTCTCACTTATCAAATGTTATCGCACATAATTCCGGCGAGAGATAACACAGTTTACGTGGTCTTACGATCACTGATAAGCGCTATCTGACTGATACTGATTAAACATTAGTTTGCACTAGTCGGTAAATGTTTGTACAACTTGCAATTCCGTTGTTTGTTATGAAAAGTCTAAGCGAATGTTTGTTGAGTCTACGTCAGTCACCTTTGTTGATATAAGAACAATTTTAAAATTGCGTTTGATTTGCTGATTAGTTTTATTAGGATGTTGAAAGAAAATGAATTTTAAACTTCCTCCAACAAGAGTGAAAATTCATAGTAGAGAATTGATGTCCGCTATTTCCAATGCTGACTCAATCCTTCCCTCTTTGAGGAGTGGGCAATAATCCACCACGATGGCCCAATGCGGTTAATGGATCTCACATAATATCTTCCAATTCTTGAGTCTAGGACCGGATTCTCGGATTTTCTTCATCAATTCCAGAGCGTCAGTATTTCAATGATACTGAAATACTTAGAAGATACGCACGAGCACTTTTTAGTGGGCGTTAAATAAGCGCCGAAATAGAACAAAAATGCATGAATCTGTTCACACGTCAGCGTTTTTAACTGCATTTGATTTTAAGTGCTGGGCGGTGACATTTAAGTTCAATCCACCTCTTTTGTTCCAAGTCAGCTCTTTTTCAACGCTCGTAAAAAAAGCGGTCGTGCAAATGGAGCTCCCATTCGCACGAGCGCTTTTAACACACACAGTAAATGCTTAGGTTCGGTCCACGACCCACAACTTGTAGTAGGTCAGGGCCAGTTATTGGGCATTTGCGAATAAATTGAATATCAATTTCAATTGAAAACGAGAAGATACGATAACTATTGCCTTATCTCCTCAATATGCAATACTCAGGTTATCTCAATTCTCTTTAGTTATCTAATATTTATGAGTAAAGTTCGCCAATACAAGCTAATCTGCATAATATTGTACACATATCTTTATGTCACTGAACTCGTAACAATCACATCATTTGCATGAATTGTTCTTAAATGTTGGAATGTATTTATTTTTACTTGCAACTAATAACCGTTGTCACTAATACTTGGCAACATCTAAATTCACGCCGAGATTGTCACTGCGGGATTTTCAACACTCGACTGAGCGCCGAAAGATGAAAACCCCGTCGTTAAAGGCCCAGCCATCTCAAAAGTGGAGCGGAGAGGAGACGGAAGAAGATTCAACCAATCAGACACGAGAGACGATTTGAATTTAGAATACGCTCCGTTGCCGATAGAGGTCTAAAAAACGCTGGTTCGGTTTGAGAATAAGCCTCTTTTAGATAATTCTTAATTATGCTTATTAAGCTAGAGCGACTTTCCCAGCAAAGGACAAAATATACTTAAAAAATACGTGACTGATCGACTTCCTTACGTCTCTTCTTCGCAGTGGAAACTGGGTCTTTACAGGGCATAACGTCACATATGTTTGCACTGTAGCTGGGGTGTTAACCGCACGATACATCAACGTCATCTATTAATTATGACACTAGCTAACGGTGGCACTAATGTTGCCTCTGGCACGCCTTAGGTCTTAGGTCATGGCCAAGATAGGACTGGTTTCTTATCGATTTAACTGAGATATTTAGACTTATCTTAATACCAGCATAATGCTAGGCTAGGTATACACGCAAAAAGCTGAGTAACGTAAATCAGACGTGAGTTAGATCCTAACCTAGCCTTATTTATTATCTCGACTAGGGAGTCATCAAAAAAAAAAATTTACTATTAAATCGCTTATCCAACCCCAGTTAAAAGAGTGACCTTCGACGACGCATTTGATCTTGATTGATTTTGTGGTTGCTGTGATCATAATCAACTTTGTCCATGCAATAAAATCGAATAGTCCGAAGCATTGTCCAAACCAAAACGAATCTAATGACGCTTTTTTGCTCATATTGTGTAGACATAACATTTTCTCATACCACGCAACTAACACGGCCCTTTCAGCGGTATAAAGGTCAAATGTATAGAAAAGTTTGAAACACACCACGAGGCGCCGCCAGTGGTGAATTCCCGTCGCACTGCTTACAGCATAGACCAGAATCGTGAAAGACCCTTATGTACACTAGTTCTTCAAGTTATCATCAACCCTCATCTAAAGTACTGTCACATTTGCAGTGACACAGAACTGGCGCTGGAGCTGAGCGAGCAGGTGTTCCTGGATGATGATGAGTACCCGGCGAGGGCTCCGGCCTCCCCCACCACCGTCCCCAACGTGAGGCCTTACAGGCCGCCGTCCACAGGTAACATTTTATCGATTTACTATAGCCCTAGCTTTTATTGTGGGGATTCCCACGGGATCTTAACATTATGTAATTATGTTTAAAATTGTTTTAATTCGTAATTCGGGGTGTCTTATGTGCATCGCACGTCTGTCCTTCAATGAAAAATTCAATAGTATATATTATAATACATTACGTCATCGATTAACTGCATCAACCTAAGTTGAAAAGAACAATAGTCTTACGATTTATAAAATATTGGCATTCATTTTACGACAATTATCTCGGATTGTAAATGATCGTGAAATAAATTCAATGAAGTTATTTATCTGACCTAGATTGGAATGTGCAGGTAATTTTAATTTAATCATGGTTAGATAAGTTTTTTTAACCATCACGTTTGTGAAGTTAACCTAGTTAACTTCATATGATTTTATGGAGAACTATTTATGAGGCCCGTAATAGCGAGGTTGTCTTGCTCATATTCTTCTACAAATCTGCGCCGATTATGCCTTGTGACTGGAATTCTGAAACATAACTTCGACAGACGTTTCTCCGCTGAACTATTCGCCGACACAACGATTCATTCCTGGGGGGGTATTACAACGTCTTAAAACCAGGCTTATTCCGGCGAGTGAAAGTGACAGAGCTATACAAGTCGTCTAGCGCCAACTGGTTCACTCACTGGAAACAGCCTGGTTTTAAGACGTTGTAATACCCCCCCTGGACGGTTTGACGACAGAACCTTTCCTCGACGAACGGTTCGCCGACAGAACGATTAAGTCACGCTGAGTCTATGTGAAGCTGATGAATATTGAGAGCTTGTGAATTTTCAGCCATCATCTATTAAATACTAAGGAATCTATTCATCAGTTGACGTTTACAACTAACATCACATCACCAACGGATGATGTACACCAGCTGATTCACGATTCGTCTATATTTAGATCATTTTCTCTATGGCACGCTCTAATAACTAACGTAGTACGCGGTACGCGGCAATAACCTATGACGAAGGAGGGTCAGTCGCCTGAATAGTTCGTTGAAGGAGAATGATCTAGAAACATTTGATCTTCTTTTGTTTGGTTTGTTTTTTTTTTTTGGGATAATGTCGTCTTTGGCTAGCTACAACTGAATTCTTTTGTTTTCCATCGTTCTTCAGAATTTTGAATGCAATTCGTTCGTTGTATTACTCCAATCTTCTTTATCTTTACATATAATAAAATCGTAGAGATGTCATTCCTGTACATTGAATTTTTTTTTCTTTTTGTATTTTTTTCGAGATAAGGGATCGATTCTGATGCCAGATCAACTTTTATTTTTTTTCGAAATTTTTTATGTTTTTTTTATTTGATCCAGGGTTGGAAAAAAAACAGTTTTTTTTAAATTATATAAAACAAACAGTTCAAAATGTTTTAAACAAGTGTTTTTTATGTTTTTTTTAGTGTAGGGCATTATTTCAAATTATTTCGACTATGTTTGTATTCTAGACTAGATCTTTATAAACTCGCCATAATAAATAAAATATTTACAAAAAAACAATCAATAGATCATACCTAACATTTATTTGTAGTTACATAATCAAATGCTTCACATTCACCCGGTAGGTATGTTCTAATGTTGATTTTATATTGGGCGACGACACTAGGAAAGTCCCTAGACTTTCCTAGCGGGTCAGGCGGCGCGCCTCCTATTCGTAGAAATAGTTCATTGTTCATGAGGTGAGTCCCCGTCCCAGTGCGCGGGGAATCACCTTATGAACAATGAACCAGCGAAGAAACACCGACCTACTCTAAAAAATGGGGGAATAACCAATAATCCTTTAAATTACTTTCTATCGTCAGGTGAGCCGACATTAGGGATCGAAGTTTACGTTTTTTATATGTTGTTTATTAATTAAAATTGGTACAATTTTAATTGTTTTGAAATTATTATGAATTATGCTATTGAATCAAAAATAGGTGCTATACATACTTATTTGTTTGATTGAATGAATTACACAACATAAAAATAATGTTGTCGGGGCTGGGCGTTTTTAGTGAGGGGCAAAGTTTTCTTTAAAAAAAAATTAAGTTAATTACAATTCCAATGAAAGTTCATAAAAATAACAACAATAGAGACTCTATTGGTTTTATGTTGAACTATTCAGATTCAAATATTACTTTATTTTCATTTTATATTCAGTTAAGCGCCATGAAAAGTAGTTTTAATACATGTTTTTTTTCATATTGTTTTATACAATGTTTAAAACTTGTTTTAATCTTTGTTTTTAAACATGTAATAAAAAACACTGCTTAATTTCAAACTGTTTTAAACACTGTTTTAAACATGTGTTTTAAAACAACTTGTTTTAATCATGCCAACCCTGATTTGATCTATCTCCGAAAGTACTGTAAAGTTGTCGATCAAATTTTCCTCAAATATTCCTAATAATATGCTTCTGTTAATGTGCTATGTATTATTACGCTATTTTTCCTGGGAGATAAGCAATTTTAAATTTTGTTGTTTTCAGATGTTTGTTGATAGTTGGAAGCTAAACCACTGGATATTATTTAGTCTATTTTTCCTCAAATATTCCTTAAACTGCTCTTCAATTAATAGTATATGTATAATTACGCTATTCCCCTTGGGGGATTAGCAATTTTATAATATGTTGATTTTCAGTCATTGTTGACATTTGTACAAGAACCGCTATTTGAATATCACTGTCAGCGTACTAGCCAGACCGGTCGGTAGCCTGCTTGACTTTCGTGCTAGGGGTCTCTGGATCAAATCTCGCAGTTTTTTTTTCTCTTCTTGAGTTTTTTTTTATTTGTCCTGAGAGTTTTAAATAATTTAAAAAAAATGTGCATACTTTTGTTCCAATATTATTCGCGATTTAAAAGAATTACTATTTTTTTTTCAATACTTCTCTAGGATAGAAATCTACACCGATTTAAATTGTAGGTAGTAAGTTGGATATTTTTTTAAATTGTAATTGTTTCGAGGTGTGGAATTTTAAAGATTAGAAAAAAATCAGGGTTTCTATAATTTGTGTTTATTTATGTTTTGAATTGGTGCTCAAACTAGTGCATAGATTCTGTTATAAACGACGACAAGTTGTACTCATCGAGTCAGATAATTAGTTATTTTTTAGGTATCACGCGGTATGCTAAAGGGAGAAGAGCAATGCTATCGTACGTTCAATTTGCAGCGATACTGTAAGTCAACCCAAAAATGATAGTCTCATGTTTAAAATAAACACGGTTCTTTGAAATTAATGTCGCTCAAATAAGGACGTTTCCTATGCAAACTATGTACCTAGATATAACATTATTAGTTTAGATTCAGTAGGTAGTAATGCGTGAAAAGGTAAAAATACCTTTTCACGCATTACTACCTTCTGAATCGATCGTCCCAAAATTTAGCATATACGTTGTCAGGAGTAATAGACACGGATATAAGGTATCTTACATCCCGAATAACAGAAGAGAGCTGTTTCCGGGAAACAATTACGTTCATATTCCAGATGGCGCCACACGATCCGTATTGTTTCTCAAATTCTAAAATAACGCAAGCGAAGCCGCGGGCAAACACTAGTATAGAATAAAATTGTTTGAGTAATGACATTTTTAATTCTACTTAATATTATTGTAATCTATATTATATGAAAACAATACATAAGCATGTAAGTAGATAGATAACGCTCTCATAAACGTTTGGCCCAGCATGAGCAAAAGTAAAATCATATTTATGTCATAATTACAGAAATAAGTGTATTTGAAAGCCCTGTACTTATTTGTTTTATAACTCCAAAACTCGGCAAAGAACGTAAAACCGTTGGTCCCCGCTGTAATTTGTAGATCTTTGACAGTCCTTACTGTAAGTCAGAAGCACTAAACTCTGACAAACAGTCTTACCATGGGGTATCGTAGTGCCCAGTTACAGGTTGTGAAGGTCTGATAGGCAGTCGCTCCATGTAAAATACTGATATTCAGCTGCATCTTCGACTGGAAGCCGACGTAATATAATTAGGAAAAGGCTAGGCAGATTATGAGTGTCAAATACCTAACTGCATTACTGATTATAACAGCAAGAATTCCCTTGAAATACCTGCAATGCCTCATGCAGTTATGAATATAACAATACACAATTACACATGTCTGCATTACATCACGTATAATCTCACACCATATAATAATATGAAAGTTTATTTCCTTTATTCATCTTAGTTTCTTATAGTTTACATTTTTAAATATTATTTCTAAAAAAGAAAAAAAAAAACATTTAAAAATATAAATAATAGTGGCCCACCGGTATCGGGAACAGGGTCCAAGCTACCGGCAGTCAGGGCTCCAGAGAAAGGAACCTCCTAACAATGCGCGCCGTGTCCAGAAGAACTGCTTTCTGAATCAAGCCCTTGATCCAGCTGCCTAACGAGAGCCTCCTTAGGTGTTGGTCGAGGCTCTTGGCAATTAAGCCATGGGCCGACACGACTATCGGCACAATGACAGCTGAATCAACGTCCCACATATCGACAACCTCGCGAGCCAAATCAAGATACTTGATTTGCTTATCTTTCTCAGCTTTCACGAGGTTCTCGTCATGCGGGACGGTTATGTCAACAATCATTGTGCGCCGCTCTGATCGATCCACCACCACTATATCAGGTCTATTGGCTACAATAGTCCTGTCAGTGATGATGGATTGATCCCAGTACAGTGTGATATTACCACTTTCAAGAACTGGGTCGGGCACATACCTGTAGTACGGCACTTCCGATTCGACAAGGCTGTATTTCAGAGCAAGTTGCTGATGGATTATCCTGGCTACAAGGTTATGTCTATGCAAGTATTCTCCGTTAGCCAGACGAGAACACCCGGAAATAATGTGACGTATTGATTCGCCAGGACGGTGACATGCCCGACATATGTCAACCGTGCTATCCTTCACAATAAACCTCCGGTAGTTATTCGTCATCATAATGAAAGTTTATTATTATTATAGTACATGTATGCAATGACTTTTAAAACAACTAAGGTCAAGCATTGTCATTTACACTTTAACAACAATATTGAACTCTATCAACCATGTTACAAAGTTCACTTTAGCTTGCATCACCCACCACACACGGGAATATAAAACCTCCCTAAAACCGTGCAATAAAGTTCAGTTTTGCTCGCAACTGCCGGACCACACTCGATAATATTCAACTCTATATTCCACAGTGAAAAGACTACTTTTCTTTGAAAGTTGGAACGACTGAACTTGATCCATGGGATCGTTGTAAGACGAGTAGATGTAAACTTGCGACCACACTCTCTGACCTACATGGCTACTGGTGATATAATAATTATGACTCTTGTGTTTATGTTACTGGCACTGTGCTAATTAACAAAAGACGATCGATCAGAAATGAGGAGATTTGTAGAAAAACCAAAGTTGACCATTGGTCGGACATTGCCCAACGAATTAGCAAGTTACACCAACTTTTATGTAGTCTGTGGTTAAACTGGCAATGGGCAGGCCATTATAGCACGCAGAACTGATGGCCGATGGGGCCGTAAGGTTCTCGAATGGAGACCAGGCACCGGCAAATG
Organism: Agrotis segetum; assembly: GCA_036375495.1. Lineage (NCBI taxonomy): Eukaryota > Metazoa > Arthropoda > Insecta > Lepidoptera > Noctuidae > Agrotis > Agrotis segetum. The sequence continues at coordinate 1,869,195 of JAQSVV010000280.1, read as the reverse complement.
CAGCGTAGGACGTCCACGTGTATGAAGGAAACTTTTCAGGAGTTTGTACAATTTTGATAAGTACAAAAAAAAATATTGAGCAATAAAATGTAGTTATTCCGTAATTCCTGTGATAATAATAATATATAAATAAAATAAAATAAAAACGTAAGGAAGGAAGTTATCCTGACCACATGATATCAACCTGCCCCATTCATTTCATATCATATCTGACTGACAAAAATATTCATGACTTTAACACATTTTCACAACGTTTTCATAATGTTTAAAATTAAAATATTATAAGGGTAGTCATCAAAATTTTGTATGTTTTCTTCTTCCATATTTTATAATAGTCATGGGTGGGTCACAAAACTGTTTTAAAAGGGCACTGCGACCTTAAAACCAAAGGGCATTTGTAGACAAATTATTTTTAGTCAAAAACTTCTTCTAACGGCAGCTGTCTCAAATCTGTTGGAGGTTAAAAGCAATGGTTAGATTAGGTTGGTTGACATATTCAAGTATATCAGTTAAAACAAGGTGGATTTTTTGTCAGTAATAGTCTGACAGTTCTGTCCGCTCCACCCAACTGGAACGACCAGATGGGAGGACTCATTTCATGATTTTTACACCCAATAAAAAACGGCCCGTGAGTTTCTGAAGCCTTGGGCACAGAATATATAATAGCCTTGGGCTAATATTACTGGGCGACAATAGTTGCTTAATATTTTGGCCTTGACTAATTATTTATTGAGCAACTATTGCCATGCTTTCAAAAGGGGGTTGGGGGAAAATCATATCCACGGGGCCTTTGGCTGCCCTCATAAGGATCCGCCCCTGTTTCTTGCCATACCAGCTTTTACACCGTATTTCTGACGTTTATAAGGTCTGGTCATAATTATAGCCAATATATTTTACGATATTGTCAAGAGAAGTAAATATAAAATAAGTCATTGAAGTGTGAACTCACTTATAATGTTTAATATCACGGTTAGCAAACGTTGTCTAAGTGACAAAACGTGACACTACTATGTACGGGGAGTTCCTAACTGTGTATTCGGGCTGCTGAAACATTCATTCAATTTGAAACCTGTTCTAATCTAATAAATATGAATCTACGGCAGAGTTGGTGCAGTAGATGAATAATAAGGTGCTGCGCTGAGTATCTTGAGTTCAATTCCTGCATTGAACACGTGGTTATTTGGTCTACAGGTATCTTGTTTTTCGTTTGATCCGACACACGCGCCACCGCCAGCGAGACATTAGAGTGAGCATGACATAATCTCAACCGCCAGGGATTTTTTTCTTATTACCTACTATGAAAATGAAGTGTAAGAATTCTCTGTCGTTAAATTAAAAACTCCATTAATGGACGACAATAGCAAAATGTAGAACGAAGAACAAAGGCTTCTGATTGGCTGCATTGCACTTAATTAACATGACATTAATTGACCGATCCTGTTATGACGTAGGTATTGTGAACAACAACAGTATAACAACTTATTATTAACATTTACTGCATATGGTGGACAAAAAAAACTTCGCCATGTACAATTCCCTTGTCAGTAGGACGGAGTTCGCTCAGTAAGTCATTTTGCAATTAAATTTTGCTCTCACGTGGCCGGTCGCTGCAATTTTGAACGTGTGATCAAAAATTAAAAGGGGTATTTTGTTTAATGTCCTTAATTTGGATAAATTCCTGTATCATGGGTGCGTTGATTAAAAATTTAAACTTATTTTCAAAAATCTGACCCGGAACAACTACGTGCAGACCGTATAAAATAATTGTTTCGAATTCGCCTAAAAGACTACGCTATTATTAATTATTATCTGTGAAAAGACCAACAAATTATTATCAACGGATTATTATTAGAACTTCACTGCTTTCACACTTCGAAATCTAGGGATTAAAGACTGTATTATCAATCAGTGTTTTTTTTTTAATGAACTGTAGATCTATAATCTGAATATTTAGAATTGATTGAAATACTTAATTGATGCTAAGTTAAATATTGTTGATATTTTATGCAAAACTTATGCAAGAAGCATGATGATGATGCCATCTAGCCGATTTCGGCCACAGCGACTGCAATCGATGGCTTTTAGAGTGGTTGAGAGCTTTGATGTGCCCTTTCATGTGCTCTCCAGTGACTCGCATATCCAACTTTTGCCATAAAACTCCGAGCACATAGTGGACATGTAAGAACACCATTGATGACATTGTAATTTATATTTGCAGGTGGTCTAGCTTTTATGTCATCACGCTTCTTGTCCAATTGTAACCTTCTTGTCTCTTCAAAGGTGTAAACCTGCTCCTGTACATAGTGTCTCCACTCGGGCCGATATTGTGCCTGGTTCTCCCATGTTGAAGGGTCAATTTTGCACTTCTTAAAGTGTCTTTTCAGAACATCCTTGAAACGCAGCAACTGACCACCGTGTTTCCGCTTCCCTTCTTGGAGTTCCGAATAGAAGATACGCTTCGCAAGTCTATCATCGTGCATTCTATGTACATGCCCACACCACCTTAACTGACGCCTCATTAAGTAAGCCTCTATGCCGAGGACGTTAGCTCGCCTAAAACAATCGTATTTCTAATACGATCCGACCAGCTGATGTTCATGATGCTTCGAAGGCATTTTAGGTGAAATTTATCCAACGTCCTTATATGTTTACGATAGAGGCACCACGTTTCTGACGAGTACAACAGATTTGGAAGAACTATTGCCATGTACACCGAGATCTTAGTGCTTAATTTGAGATCATGCGAACGAAAAACTTTGGGTTGCAATTTACCAAAAGCAGATGCTGCAGCACAAATTCTTTGATTTACCTCAGCGTCAAGATCCCCTTTGTATGTCACTATGCTGCCCAAATACTTGAAACATTGCACCTGCTTCAGCTTGCTGCTACCGATGAATATGTCAGGAATCAATATCTGGTCGTTTATGTCCATGGCCATAACTTCAGTTTTTTTAACATTAATGGAAAGACCAAACTTGCAACAAACGTCATTGAGACCACCTATCAGCGCCTGTAAACCCTCGCAGGTGTCTGCCACGAAGCACAGGTCATCAGCATACATGATTTCTGTTACTGTAGTAATAGAGACTCGAGTGCGGGCTTTCAATCTGGCAAGGTTAAATAACCGCCATCAGTTCGGAAACGAATCCGAATGCCCTCTGAGATAAGTTTCAAGGTTTCCCGAATGACGACCGCAAAGTAGAGAGCAAACAGTGTAGGCGCAAGTACACAACCTTGCTTCACGCCACAGGTTACCCTAAAAAAATCTGATTGTTCGTCTTTTACTGCGACGCAACAGGCCATATCATCATGAAGGAGTCGTATCAGCCGTACGAACTTCTCAGAGCATCCCAGCTTTAATAACAGAGTCCATAAAGCTTCTCGGGGAACACTGTCAAATGCCTTTTCAAGATCAACGAAACATAAATATAAAGGTCGACCTTGTTCTTTACTTTTCTCTTGAAGCTGACGAATAGAGAATATGGCTTCACAGGTTCCCCTTTCAGGACGAAAGCCAAATTGGGTTTCCGGAAGTATTGCCTCTGATACTGGAATGAGGCGGTTCAGAAGAATCCTCGCAAATACTTTTCCAGGTGTAGAGAGCAGTGAGATAAAGAAGAAGAAGAAGCATAACGTTGCATCAAATGCAAGGACTAGATTTAGAATACATTAGCATTTGTTTCAAAACTTGATATTCCTTTTTTTAAACAAATGACTAACGGACCTTTTCACACTAATGTGACCAGTTCGACGATGTATAGTTTCGTATAATTAAAAATCCGTTCCGCCAACTTATGAGCAATCTACCTAGGTATATTATTAAACGTTTCGGTAAACAATAGTCGCGTGTGAGTACCCAACGGTTTTCATTCACGTTTCCCTGCACGAAGCATGGAACACGTGACTCCCACGCCGTTCCATAATTATGCGCAGGTCACATTCCGTCGAAACAGAAAACTTGTGCGAACTTTGACGAAGCGAAGCTCAATCGTGTAAATATTTATAATCTTAGATTCGCCTTACCTACGTGTAAAAAAATATGTTTCTGTTTTTTTTTTTTCTCTCAATCGATTTTATTTTTCCTCGTAAAACGATGAAATGTTTCCTCCCGGACGAGATGGAGCGGAAGACTCGTACTGACTAATACTGACTATATAATATCCTCGGTGTTCCTTCAATACTGTTTTACGTTACAGGGTCACGGGTACCCGTTTAATAAATCCCGCGACCTGAAAATCGTATCTGTCGTTCCGTGCAAGGTGTGTATAGTAGCTCAGTTTTCGCAGCTTGAATTCTTTTTTCGCCCGGCCTTATTACGGCGAGGGATTAGAGGTATCTAAGTATCTAAATCTTCGTTAAGGGTGAATGTGAATGTAGTGTGTCAGAGAATTCAGTTGGTTGTCGCGAATATCAGGTTGACATTCTGTAAGTTCTCCGATCTATGTTAGCGATATAATTATGTCAATACTTTATCGCTTCACGATTCGCGGAATTCGATGCGGTTTTACAACGCGATGTAGAGGCGATAAGCATGCAAGCTGAAACGAAATTATTCGAAATGACTCAGGTCAGGCTTGTTACCCTGTCTACTGTGTGCGTGAAATTATAAAAATAGGTAAAGGAAGAAAGGAGATAGGTTAGGTTAGACGTTAGAAAATTATAAGGATAAAATTAAAAAACAACAGCTTTAAAAGCCATTGTAGTGAACTATGGATTGTGTATCAGAAATAGGAGAAAATTAAAGATAATTAAAAAGAATGAAAACTTCTGAAACATATTTTTTGTGACCTCAAATATAACATAACACAAGGGTAGAAAGATAATGTTGGTCATGTTTGTAAATAGCTTATAGCTTTCGATCAGATTGTTTTACACATTTAGTTTAGCTCTGTGTGGCTGTTGGGGTCGTGGGACTAACGAACACAGTGACCCCGGAACGTAAAGGGCTATTTGAGAACACCGTGTATTTTAGTTAGTACAAGACTGACAGTCCCTCCTGCCCTGCCCTGGGTGGGAGGACTCATTTGATGATTTACCAGTTACCACGCTAAAAATGAATGGTTAAGCCAATAAAAGTAGTATAAAACTAGTCGAATGTTCGTTTAGACGGTCAATTTTTCCCGCAAGTCAGGCCGCACGACTAATCGACCGTAGTAATGCACAATGATAACAATAATGTAATTATCTTAATATTGTATTGATGTTGTAATTCCGCTGATTGTACTGGATACTGTGAACTGATAAAGTATTGATTGATGCAATATTATTGTTTCTTACGATACAATCATGATAGCATTTCAGCGAATCGATGCAACGCTTCAAAGCATATTAAACGGAATTGAATTGAGGATACTTCAAGGTGATCTAAAAATGTAACATATCAATCATTTATATTTAGTGCTAAACGAGTTTAAATTATATCATTTTGCTCATTTAGGTACAGTCACGAGCAATAGTATGTATACACTAAGCAGTATTCAAAAGCGATGTTGTGCTACCATATTGATTAAACTTTTGTCTTTTAATTAGACTTCTATTTCGGAAAACATACTATTACAAACTAGGTCTTATTTCAAAGTGGAAATCAGTATTTTGTTAAGTGTTTACATGTTATTGCTCGTGACTGTACATCATTTAGACAATTGACACAAATAGCTTGATGTTTTGAATGTTTAGATGGTTCTTTCCCTTTATGTCGAGTCCCGTTACGTCGAGCCGAAAACCTTGTCTCGCTTCTATTACCCCTATGTCGAGCTTAGTTGATTTACCACGCTTCTATTACCTTTACGTCGAGTTTAAATAATATATCAAATTTTATAAGTACAGTCACGTCAAATAAGGTACCCCGACAAGGATAGTTTAGTTTTAAGGATATTATTATGAATTTCAATGATGGGTCCTGTGGACTTTGATCCAAGAGCGAGCGAAGCGAGCTCGGGACTCATGGGCACCCCGACACGGACAGGTTAGGTTCGAAGGGGATGGCGGGGTCTGAAAGACCCCGCCATCCCCTTCGTGTTAGGTTACTTTAAACCATGTAAGCAGAAATAGAAGCCCCGCGAAGCGGGGCTTCGTTGAACTTCCTTTTTAGGTAATCTTCACCTATACTTGTTTTAAGTATCATCAGAGCATTTTAACATGTTTTTATGCCATGGCTTTTAATTTACATCCCTGACTGTACTTGTTCACCAAACTCGACGTAAAGGTAATAGAAAGCGTAAAATATCAATACTTTGGAGAACAATAGACTTTCAGACTCGACGTAACGGGACTCGAAGTAAAGGGAATAAATCGTTTAGATTTGGGGTTGCAAGTGCAAATGCATTAGCTGTTTCCTGCGGTTTCAACCCCACTGCTCGGCTTCTATTGGTCTTAGCGTGATGTCATATAATCTATAGCCTCCCTCGATAAACAGACTATCCAACATTAACTTTAATTTTTAATTTGAACTAGTAGTTCCTGAGATAAGCTCGTTTTACCAAATAAAGAAACTCTTCATAGCGCAAAACCTCTCGTGGGGTAACTCATGTGTGTAAACTCATGTTACTGATCAATGATTGTTCTAAAACGGTTGGAAAAAAAAAATTGTACAAGATGAGAAATTGATCGAGCCCATCAGTATGAAAAATCATTTTTTTTTCCAAAAGCTTTAGAACAAATATTGTTCAGTAACATAGGCTGAGTTACCCTACGAGAGGTTTTGCGCTATTAACGTTACACGTTGTATATTTTTGAAATTAATTATGTCCAATGGGAAAGCAGGAAGATGATGATGAATATCGAAGACTACAAAAAATCTTGTTACAATTCTTCACTGGCTGCTACCAAAAGTGGTCATCACTTTTTATTATTTATTCCTAATCATCACCTCAAGAACTCGCCAAATTAACTAATTAAATAAATAATTGAATAAAGCTACTGTTGTTAATTTACCAGCGTTCTATTTACAGTCATATCGCATCCAGACACGGTATACATATGGGGTACTGTACCTACTTCTGAATAAGGAAAAATGTGTCACATGAAAACAGTATTTAAGAATCGCGTCCCCTGTAACACGTACGTACATTAAAATTGAAGGTGTATTCAAAAATAAATTACTTTGTCACATATTACTTTGTGAGCTTTTTAAAATAAAAATAAAACATTTTTTTTCCACGGTATTAGAATAAAGGTAATTTTATCTCATTATAGAAATTACGTTCCCACAACAGTAATACACGTACAGTTACGTTACCACAAGTGCCCAGTAAGTGAATCAAGACATATTCGGTCATAGAGTGTAAAAATAGTACAGAGAGGTCATCAGAACCCATTATTGTAATCAAATACAATATCCTCCAATGACTCTCCATATAATTAGTAACCGTAAATATTTATATCGTAGTGCTATAGAAGCAACAGACCTTATCCTAGTTCTAAACTTCCCTTTGTACCTATTGGCTTTGTTTTGTTCTTTTTCTTTATATGGATTATGGAGGAAAGAGGAAATAATGTTTTTTTTTTCAACTCATATCATTATGGTATTATGGAGGGGTCCCCTTTCGATCTCCAGATATACCGGAAACCTGCATCCAGCGTGTGTTTTGCTGGTGGACTCATGCGCTTGCAGTCCGTGGTCTCCGGTTTTTTCAACTCCTTCAATATTCTTTTCTGATTAATTTTGTTGCGAAATCCCAGATTTCATCTTAAGAGATTTTGTCGAATTTCATTGCCTCGGCGCTTTTCTGGTGCTCGCCACTGCTTATTTGGCTATCTGGAGTTGCAATGGTTTGGAAATAGGGTGCCGGGATTGTCCCAAATGTATCGGATGAATTACATACTCGTATATCTTTAAGATATATATGCATAAACTCACAAACTTTTAGACTGGCAACCTTAGAGGGCCTTAAGCCATAAGTAAGCGTCCACAGGTCCGCATCTTATGGACGCATTGCATCAAACGGATTTCTGTATCGGCAGCGATCGGATTGCCGACACGAGTATCAGCAATCGGATTGCCAATGCCACCTTCATCGCTTCCACTGATCGGCATTCCGTATGACGTCATCGGTACGCATCGCATTAAGGCCTTTGCCGAAGAGCCGTCCGTACGATGCGGATCAGTGAACGCAGTTGTATGAGTTTTCATACAAGGCAAACTAAAATTCGGTACGTACGATACGTCCGATACGTGCGATGACGACCTGTGGACGCACACGTTAATACACTTTTCGTCCAGAAGAAAAAATCAAATTAAGTGGGTCCTATAACTCAGCAAAAGCCTTGGAATATTGGAATATTTTTGCCAAAATTAACAGGATACATTTAGCCCTACCAGGGGGCGTATTACAACGTCTTAAAACCAGGCTTGTTCCCGCGAGAGAAAGTGACAGAGCTATACAAGTCGTCTAGCGCCATCTCCTTCACTCACTGGAATAAGACTGGTTTTAACACGTTGTAATACCCCCCCTGCTAGCTATAGCTAGCTAACTCTCTCAAGTTATAATTTCATTCGCAATGTCTTTGAATTCGTTACAACCTTCACGCATTATTCAGTTGATGAGACATTGACCGACCATCACAGTAACCTCGCTGAGTGATTAAAAAAATTAGTAGTTCTTTGACTGAACACTTGAAGACAACGTGTTATGTGGACTTTACTGAATTAGTTGTTCAGTGTGACTTGTGAATTAAATAGACTGAAACTTTGTGCTTTGAAAAGTGTTGCGTGACTGTTGTGTATGTGTGGAAGTATGCTACACTAGTAGCTTGACCAATTCTACAGGTATCTATTCTATCAAGTTGTTTTTTTAATTTTATTCATTCCGTTTTTTTTGCCCGAGTTGCCACGGTCCGTAGACTATTGAATAAAAGTAATTTACCATCTACATACAGCTTGGCTAGAACGGATTGAAACGGAACTAATCTTTTTGTTTCTGACAACGTTTTAAAATCTTTGATATTTGATGTAAACAAAGACCGCAGCCTCTGCAGTCTCGACATTAGATAGCGACAAAAATCGGTCGCTAAGTCGTATCGTTGTCAAATTCCTTTAATAGACCTTCAACTTTATTTCGAAAGCATAAGGTTGAAAATCTATTAAAGAAATTTGATATCGATTAGACTTAACGACCGATTTTTGTCGTTATATTTGTCGAGACTGCAGGGCCAGGTTTGTTAGATTTATTATTGTGCCATAAAACTAACGTAATAAGTGAAAAAAAAAACATTCAAAGTGCTGGTAGCGCGAAGACAGTAGCGACTTCCGGTTTTCTACAGTTTTATGTCAAGCTGTATTTCATTTTCAATTTTCTTATCTTTTTTCGTATCTCTCCTTTTTGCATTCGCACTTCCTTTTTGGCATTTTAAGCGTTGGAGCTGTAGTTTCTACGTTATCATAATACGCGTGAAACAAATAGAAAAACATGCATAAAGGGACACTGAGTGAATTATTTTAGTTAAGTAGAAAATTAAAATAATCTCAAGTTGTGATTTGAAACCCTAAGTAAGTGTGAACGTGTGCCTTCCTTGATAATCTAGATAGCACTTCCTTTGATGATTAATAAGTACTTAAGTTTGCCATATATGATTTGTTCCCAGAATTTGATCTGACACTGTCGAATGGTGTTATAATACAGGGTGTAATTTTTTTCCAAAATCATTCCATTACTGAATTTCATAAAATCCAATAATGCAGTTTTAGTTTTCGTCAAAATTGGCCTAAGGACTAAGGACTCCTTTTAACTTTTTTCGATATTCTTCATAGTTTTCGATATAGCCATCCAAGCACAGTTGGAAAAATCATCCTGTATATTTCTGGCTAAATTTGATACTTACAGGAAGACACAGTGTTATTTATGAAGCGAAGTTAGTTGTAAGTGATACCTTGCTACTTGCTGGAACGTTGAACACCCAATAGAGCACATTGGCTCATATTTATAAATGTAATATAAACTAATGCGGTTTAGTATTCCATGTGAACACGTGTGGTAAATACTCGTAATGATGTTTCGTCTGTAGTTTCACGAATGCGTTCGTTAGGGATACATACACCGTTTCTTGGTGTTATGTGTTATCTAGTGTTATTGAAACTGAAAAGAAGAATTACAAATGTTATGTAGTTATAATACAAAGTGTGTGCCATGCTAAAATATCACTTTTGAAGAACTAAGTGCGTATCGCGAGACTGTCTAAACAGACCACGTTCGGGTGGGCCCCAGAACCGGTAAGAAGTTCCGGTGGGATAATTTTTATCTTGATAAGAAGTTCGGGTGGGATAATTTTTGTCCTAGTAAGAAGTTCCGGTGGGGTAATTTTTATCCTGGTAAGAAGTTCGGGTGTTTTTCTAATCGTGGTAAAAGCATCAAATCTTTCCTCTTACCCAGGGCGGGACGGGAGGGACTGCCAAACATGCTAAAATCTACGGTGTCCTTCAATAGCCGTTTACGTCCCAGGTTCACGGCGGTCACCTGATGACCGGACCACCATCACATCATACAATTAAATAGTGACACACATGACATGACACTTATCGTTATATAGCTCCATAATAGCTGCGTCATGGGTAATTTATCTGTTTACTATTTGCTACGAAAACATTGATTGCACTAAATACCTATACGATCATTTTCTTTTTATGTAAGAAAATACAGTTCCCTTGACACTTCAGCTAATATTACCGGTGGGTTTAAAGAGCTTTGTGATAGACTTCATTATTTTTCCGGTAATAGACCAATTAATAGATGTTGATTAATTTTATCGCTGTATCGTGTATAAGATTTTATCGTTTAAAAGATTTTCTTCAAGTGGTATTTTTGAACAAATTAATATTCTCCGTATCTTTTCATACAACTTTGCAACTTTCATTCAACCGGCATAAACTTTTACGCATCTGACGTCCACGTAACTTTTCTACTTCAGGCTTCATTCTTCAAAGTCAAGTTTTAATAATCACCATTTACAAATACGAAAAACTTGTGGATCCCTTATTTTTGAATAATGGTAAAGACGGACTAATTACATTTTTTTAGGCAACTAGCCTATTTTATTGCAATGTAAAAGATACAATTTTAGACTAAGATTTTAAGAAAAAGCGGTTTTTTTGAACCACTATCCTGCGTATCTTTTCATACAACTTTGCACCTTATTTAAGTGGCGTAATTTTACTATACTCTATCATTGTTATCCGAAGTCAATGAATTTATCACCAAAACTTCTCTACTTCACCCATCACATTGTATTCAAAGCCTAAGTTTATAATTATCACCATTTCAGACAAAAAACATCCATTACTTAGCCACAAGCTTCCCTAACTCCTGTTCACATTGCAACTTCATCCATAAAAGCCTTTCAATAAAACTCACTTTTCCTTCACCAGGTTCAAACATCTTAAAGTCGCCGCGAGCGCGTCGCGTGCGCACCACGTCAATGTCGCAGCCGAACAAGAGGACCACGGCGGAGAGCATACTGCATGCGGACAGGAGGACTATATACACAGCTGGGAGACCTCCCTGGTACAACTGTACCGGAGGACAGGAGGTCGAACCCTTCCTTATTGGTGAGTACTAGCGCATCACGCAGTGGTCGCGGGACTAACAAATTACTTTGACCCCGAAACGTAAACGGCTATTCAAAATCAAAAGCATTTATTCTAGTAGACCAGTTACAGGCACTTTTGAATTGTCAGATATAAAAATATCATTAAATACTACAAAGTTATGGTGCTACAGACTACAGTCTCAGTCACAAGACATAAAAACTGTGAAAGTACCGTAGATGCCATTCCAAGAAGTAGATCTCTATGGAGAAGAACGGGCAAGAAGATTGAAAATATTGAAGGACACCGTGGATTTTAGTCAGTACAAGTCTGACAATCCCTCTTGCCCTGTCCTGGAAGGACGCATTTGATGATACTATCACGATTAAAAAAAAGAGTACTACACAGTGGTTAAGCGATTGGTTACTGTTCTGTGTGTTACGGAGTCGATTCCCGCACGGAACAAATAATTGTAAGGTCGCAAGCATTTGAATGGTCTATAGGTAGTTATTCCGGGTCTAGATTTTTGTAAATTTTATTCATTACTCTTCATAAGCTTCATCTATTACATCATAAACATGGTAAGGAAATCTGGACTTAATCAATATATACCTACATTTAAAAGGGCTCTTGAGGAGCACGTCGGAGCAAGATATATAAACTTATTATTGTCATCTTAATTATTAGTTATTTATGATACTAGTGCGGTAAGTTGGTATTTACAAACGAGTAGACGAATGTAAACCCGAGGCGTAAACGAGGGTTTACCATAGTCACGAGTTTGTTAATACCAATTTCTGCACGTGTGTCATACAATGTTTTTCAACACATTTGCGAGAAAACAGTACAATATGTAATTAAACAAAATTATTTAACAGTAGAAAAGTCGCAACAATTTTTGAAGTTCCTAAAATATGAAAATGGCGTGAATTCGCAAATGGCGCCACATGCACGTGGTGGAAATTAGAACTACATCTTTCGTCTCATTTACTCGTAGGTATTAAAGTGAGACAACGTATTGAGCAAAAGCGCTTCCAAGGAGGTTCGATCAGTCAGGCTGTTTATTCTCAGAACGTGAAACTCTTTGGTGGAATTCTTTTTATTTTTAATGGAAATTAAAAAAAAACCGTAAAGAAAACGCACGCTGCTATACAACGGAGCGTGCGGTAAAGTAGGTACTTAGGTGAGAGTACCTATTTTACCGCACGCTCCATTGTATGGTGCGTAATTTTTAACTTTCGAACAATGTATACAGGCTTCGTAAATGCATTTTTCGAGCAAATGTGTTGAAAAATTATTTTCTATTGTATGTGATCACAGAGATTCGATCTTACTTCTAATTTATACTATTCTGTAAGCGAACTGTTATGTTCTTTTTTTTTTGAGAAATAAATGTCTTTAAACCGATATGTAAGTCCAAAGCCATGTCGGAGACCTTATGGGGTTCCAAGAGGTGTATTTACTAACTCTGACACCTGAGGCTGGCCACAAATCAAAATGGAAAAATCAATTTACATAATATTTTAAGAATTTAACGCGTATTATATGTGTGCTGAAATTGCCTTTTTAAACCATTGAATTCGAATCGTATGCTCTTTCTTCTGGGTCGACGGCGCGTTGTGTCCCACGCGCGCCTCAAAGAGCGTCAGCATAATGACGGGGCCTCTCAGAGGGCCAAAGCCTGCCGGGGTCGCGGGATTATTCCCTTACCGTAACCCCGGAACGTAACAGGCTATGAAGGACACCGTGGATTTTAGTCAGTAGAAGTCTGACAGTCCCTCCCGCCCTGCCCGGGGTTGGAGGACTCATTTGATGATTTTACCACGCTAAAAAAAAAAAAAAAAATGCTCTTTCTTCTAAAATAGGCTTGCCCAAAAAGAAAACAAACTGTATAGCCATTATGTTAAAAGTAAAAAAAACTACAGATCATTCCGTGTGCACTAAACTGTGACGGTCAAGTTCAACTAATTATTTTCCTTATGCTTGAAAATACTAGGTATAATTTCAACTTTACTCTGTCAGAATAAGGTTGAAAACTGTATATAATTATATTTTCGAACTCGATTCTAAACAAAGTTATAACGGTATGATTTTATTTGAAGGTATTTGCGGCGCGAGCGCATCGGGCAAGACGACTGTTGCCGCCAAAATTATAGAATCTCTGAACATACCATGGGTCACCATAGTCAGTATGGACTCCTTCTACAAAGTAAGTTTCTTATTTTATTTTTGTTTGTGATTTCTTGTTTCAGTACGACTGACAGGTGGCGGGAAAAGTAATTTTATGATTTTCCAACCACCAAAAAGAAAAACACTGATAAACACATTACCCTCCTTTGCGTCGCATAGTTGGGTAAAAAAGAGAGAGGAAAACCAAATGGAAAGAGATACGATAAAACTTATGAAACTTTTTCTTTCTTATGTTAAGAGTTATAGCATAATTATTTTTTGGTTAAGAGTGAGGTCTAGACAAAAAATTGTGAAATAGGCTAAAATGTTTTAATGCTTTTCGACTCCATTTTTATGTACAGTCACGAGCAATAAGAAGACGCTGGATGCAGGTCGCTTCCAACCGGTATATATGGAGATCAAAAGGGGAGGCCTATGTTCAGCAGTGGACGTCCTAAGGCTGAGATGATGATGATGATGATGACGAGCAATAATATGACGTATAAACTGAGCAGTATTCAAAAGCGATGATCTGCTACTATATTGATTAAATAAACTTATGCCTTTTCATTAAACTATTATTTTGAAAGCCATACTATTACGAAATAGAGGTCTTAATTTAAAGTGGAAACCAGTATTTCACGAGTAAATTGCGTTTGAATTTTGTTAAGTGTATACATGTTATCGCTCGTGACTGTACCTAAGGATGATTTCATTATATTGAAAGGCCCTTATCTGGAAAAAAGATGTAATCAGGGGAAACGTTTGATCTCCAAATTCAAATCAGTAGCTAAAACTTTTACAATAAACCAACCACATTGCACTCCAGGTACTAAACGAGAAACAGCACCAAGCAGCCACTCGCAACGAATACAACTTCGATCACCCGGACGCGTTCGACATCGAGCTTCTGATCTCGGTGCTGCAGCGACTGCGCGAGGGCAAGAAGGTCGAGGTGCCCATCTACAACTACGTGACCCACTCCCGGGAGAACAGGACTGTGAGTATGTGGACTTGTAGACTAGAACACATCATCTCCGGGGTCGCGGGACTTATTCCATCACCGTGACCCCGCAACATAAAGGGCTATTGAAGGACACCGTGGATTTTAGTCAGTACAAGTCTGACAGTCCCTCCTGCCCTACCCGGGGAGGGAGGACTCGTTTGATGATTTTACCACGCTAAAAAAAGCGAATGAGGAGGTGGAGGACGCATGAGGAAGAGGACAGCGGCCATCTCACTACCCAACTGCAGTGGTAAACGCCCACGCCGACCGACGTTGACGATCTCCGGCCAATAGGCGCGTGCGGCTAGTAGTTGACTCGCTGTCCGACTACTATGCTATGCCCAGGTTGACGGCGCGTTGTGTTCCAAGACGGCCAAAGTCTGTCGGCTGGGGCAGGACTAACGAATTACCGTGACCCCGGAATGTAAGGGGCTTTTGAAGGCAGTCGATCCATGTCAAATACTGATATTCAGCTGTATCAGGTTCGACTGGAAGCCGACTCTAATCATCATCATCATCAGCCTATAATGTTCCCACTGCTGGGACACAGGCCTCCTCTCTGTGAGAGAGAATGGACCATAAACCACCACCCGGGCCCAGTGCGGGTTGGTGGATGTCACATGTCTTTGAATTTTTGGTTCTAGGACATGCCGGTTTCCTCACGATGTTTTCCTTCACCGTTTAGAGAGCAGTGGTGATGAAATAAATTACACAAAGTAATGCGCCTGGCGGGGTTCGAACCCACGACCTACAACTCGTGGGACCGATACCACTGGGCCACCACTGCACCGACTCTAATATAGTTGGGAAAAGGCTAGGCAGATAATGATCAAATAACCTCAAAGTTTGTTTGACAGTCCACCTTGTCCACAGAAAACGATGTACGGCGCGAACGTGATCATCTTCGAGGGGATCCTGGCGTTCTACAACGCAGAGGTCACCAAGATGTTGGACATGAAGGTGTTTGTGGACACCGACGCGGACATACGGCTCGCTAGGAGACTTAGGAGGTGAACTTTCTTCTTTACTTTCGTTTCTGTGGTAGTGATTTCGTGAAATAATAATAACAATATTCCACAACGCCATCTATTCCCAAGCTAAGCAGAGCTTGTGTTATGGGTACTAGACAACTGATAAACATACTTATATATTTCAAAATACATAAATACGAGCATTATGGATAAATTACACCCAGACACAAAACAAATGACCGTGCTCATCACACAATCATTAGTCCTGGGTGGTAATCGACCGAAACTCGAAACCCACGACCTCCGACATGGTAGTCAGGGTCACTTTAACCACTAGACCAACAGGCCTGTCAAATGTAACGGAAGGTGAACAGAACTGGTCAAATCAATGATGATTCACGCTACACCGTGCCGTGTCCGAGCCCCGGACAGGACACGGTGGAACATTTTGTGGTGTACTTTTCACTTGAAGTGATTCATGCTTGCGGCCTGGACAGGTCACGGACGAGGCACAAAAATAATTAATAGCATTAATTAAAATCTATAAATTCTAAAGTATTGTTCTTTTTACTGGAACCAACTCTGTATTTCGATTTAGTAGGAATCCGGAAGTAATGAACCCAATTTATATAAACGCTTTGAATTGAACTAATATTATTTTAATTCGGGTACATATTTGAATATCGAAGATTAAAATATCTACGCTTAAAAAATCGATGTTCAGAATATCGAAAATTAAAATATCGATTGTAACAAAATATCGAAAAATGTTACATCTACGCTTAAAACGTCGAAGATTAAAATGTCGACTGATTTAAATGTCGAATGATTCAAAATATCGAAAGACGTTATGTCGAAATTCAAAATATCAACGTTTAATACATCGCAGTTCATAATATCTACGTTAAAAATACCTACTAGTTGAAATATCTTGGCGATGGCGGGGTCTTTCAGGACCCGCCATCCTCTTCGTACCTGACCTGTCCAAGTCGGGGTGCCCTAAGTCCCGGATAAAAAGTCGGACTCGCTTTTGCATCCTTAGTCAAATTGCTGATAACCACCTACCAAAGTATGTCGACGGAGCCCCTCTTCGCGGGGCTCCTATTTCTGTTTGCAAGGTTAAAAGTAACCTAACATGAAGAGGATGGCGGGGTCTTTCAGACCCCGCCATCCTCTTCGAACCTAACCTGTCCGAGTCGGGGTGCCCCAAGTCCCGAGCTCGCTTTTCTCGCTCTTGCGTCCTTAGTCAAATTACTGATTACTACCCAACAAGGTAGCTAGACGGACTTGAGGAAAACTTGGGGCACCCCGACTCGGTCAGGTTAGGTTCGAAGAGGATGGCGGGGTCTGAAAGACCCCGCCATTCTCTTCGTGTTAGGTTACTTTAAACCTTGCAAACAGAAATAGGAGCCCCGCGAAGCGGGGCTCCGTCTAGTTGCCTTGTTAGGACATTCGATAATCTGTATTTCGATATTTAGATCTTTCGATGTAACTTTTGTAGATATTTAGATTTTAGATATATTGGACGTA
The DNA here is from genome assembly GCA_036375495.1 of Agrotis segetum. Lineage (NCBI taxonomy): Eukaryota > Metazoa > Arthropoda > Insecta > Lepidoptera > Noctuidae > Agrotis > Agrotis segetum. The sequence goes on along the minus strand of JAQSVV010000280.1, from coordinate 1,852,001 downwards.
GATCATTTAATCATTCGATGTTTTAAACTTTCGATATTTTAATTTTCGATTTTATGGTCATTCGATATTTTCATTTTCGATATTTTGAACATCGATATTTTAAGCGTACATATTTTAATCTTCGATATTCAAATATGTACCCTTTTAATTCTCATGTATTTTATAGTAGTTATAATTAATTAGTGCCATATTGGCAGCTAGCCAAGGTTAGTAAGCATTAACGAGATGCTTTATAGAGACAGGTGTCGCTAACAAATGGTTTATACAAGTTTATAAATCGGTGATTTTCATTGTTAACAATAAAAATGCCCAATGAAACGTTTCCAGGCGAAAATATTTAACATTCATAATTATGTTTTTAGGGTTCCGTAGTCAACAAGGAACCCTTATAGTTTCGCCATGTCCGTCCGTCCGTCCGTCCGTCCGTCCGTCTGTCCGCAGATTAGCCCAGAGACGCACAGTACTAGAGAGCTGTAATTTGGTGTAAATATACGGATTTGTTGTGCCGAAAAAGTGGTAAAATAAAATCTCGTAAAATATTTTTTTTTAGGGTACCTCCAGTACTTACACGTAAAGTGAGGATTTTTTTTTTCTCGCGTACCCCTTAGTGTGGGGTATCATTAAATAGGCCTTTAAAAAATAATGATAGTTTCCATTAACAATTTTTTGATAAAAAAATTCGTTTGTGAAATATTAAGCTTTAAAGTGCTAAATTTTGCTCGATTCGAGTGTCCCCCCCCTCTACCAGCTAAACGGTTATGTTTGGGGGTGTGAAAAAATTCACAATAGTAGTACATATAACGAAGTTTAAAAGAAAATTATCATGACTAAGTAGGCTTTACAACTTTACGAGTAATAGTCGACCAACTTATAAAATGTACTTGATATCATATTTTCTTAAACAAAATGTATCGGAGACAACTGCAAATGTAAGTTTGTCAACTTTATTTTTACAGCTTTTATAGGTATGTTTTTTGGGAATAGGTAGGTTTTTATCGTCAACTATTTTTAACTAACTTCAAGAAAAGGAGGAGGTTCTAAATTCGTCGTAATCTTTTTTCTTATGTATTTTCCTAGATTTCTCAAAGACTCCTGGACCGATTTTGAAAATTCTTCTTTTTAAAATTAAATTCAGCGAATCAGTTTAGTTAGTTCGCATAAGTATTTTAATGGGCAACTACGGAACCCTACACTGTGCGTGGCCCGACACGCACTTGGCCGGTTTTTATATATTTACGCGTACAGACGAAGGTTCGAATTCCACTCGAAGTTGAATTTTTATTCCTCAGAACAACCTTTTCATTTTGTTGTCGTCGTAAGTTTTGGTGTACAAGCGTGCAAGATGATGGCTTAGGGTTGAACCTCATCTGGCAGCACGGAATCGCCTTTTTCCGTCGCCCTTTCTCTTTCTGTCGCTTAGAACTGCCATTTGCTAGACCGAGACAATGGTTCGACTGGAAGTCGACCCCAATATAGTTGTGAAAAGGCCATGCAGATCATGAAATCCAGGGTGGAAAAAATACATGTACTATGTCCTTTATTAGATCCCAAGTTACTTTCCCGTCTCCCTAAAGTAAAAGATCGATTATGTTGTTTAAGCGAGAAAAGACCAAATTCTTATAGAGTTAACTTAGCTATGCTAATATTGGATAGCACCTTTCCTGATTCCCGTTATTCTGGAATATTAAAAAAAGCCTCATTCAGACGGAGCAAGAACTCGCAAGCGAGTCATTGCAGTATTTGTTTTATCAACTGAATTCGTTGTACCTCAACGACGATATAATACTACACTCGTAATAACAGGCGACCGATGTCTTATATTCGTCTCATTTCGACCAATCCTATGAGCCATAAACATATACATACGTTAGCCAATCACAACGCAGTACCCCGTCCCCCTCGCTTACGTAGTACCTCAGCGAGTTGGCAGAATAATTTTCGTTCCTTAGATCGTGCATGCGGAGTCTAGTATTATATCGTCGTCGTTGTACTTATAAAGTCCGCAGTATAACGCAACTCGCGTGAGTGTTCTTGCATCATCTAAAGGAGGCTTTAATCTTGTTTTTGCCTTCCACAGAGACATAGTCCAACGTGGTCGCGACTTAGAAGGTGTCCTGAAGCAGTACATGACCCACGTGAAGCCGGCCTACCAGAGCTACATCGCACCGTGCATGGCACACGCAGACATCATCGTGCCGCGCGGAGGAGAGAACAAAGTGGCCATACACCTCATAGTGCAACACGTACACAAGCAACTGCAACTGGTGAGTTACTGCAACACGACACTGTAACAGTTAAGGACTTTACTAATGGCGCGATGCGACGCGATTCAAACGAATTCCAACTACAAATGAAAATCGACCATACCACTACTGCTGGTGACCTGTAACACAGGTTTTCCCTAAACCTTCATCAGGCACCAGCTCTCACAATGTGAACTCAAGCGATTTACAAAACTGTTAAGTGCTACAAATCCATTGTGAGAGAAAATAAAAGTATTATTATTATTATTTATTTATTATATTACTACGACATCATCATCTTCCTCTTCCTTATCCCATTTTACTTGTGGGCGGTGCAACACATTTTTTTCTTCCATTCTCCCCTATCAGACGTCACAGTATCATTTACTTCTTTTTCTTTCATGTCATTCCTTAGACAATCCATCTATATTTTCTTTGGCCTTCCTCTTCCTCTCAATCCAACAACATTTACCTTAGCACTACAACATACCATAAAATGTGCGCTTACCTACGGGTAGATTAAATACAAAACACGCTCGCCACGACGACGTAAGTCAGTCGAATTTCATCATTATTTCGTAGTAGCAAGGACTATTTACATTTTCAGTTAGTAGAAATTGCAAGCTCCCTTACAGACAAGTTGTTGTGATATGACAATAACCGTGTACTAAACAAGCAAATGGGCTCGCGAGACAGCCTCGCAAGCGTCAGGCGTACGCCGCGCGAGCCAGCTCGCTCAGTTAGTACGCGGCTAATATATGAGTACACAAAACAGTCGTATCTCACTGAAGTAGTATAGACGTTGTAACTTAAAACCGGTCATGTAATGTCATATGGTATTGTAACCATTACTAACCCGTACTTTCCCACTGTTGGGCAAATACTTTCTTTTTAAAATTGATCAAGATTCCGCTTTTCAACTCTTAACGGAGAAATCTTGTTAATAGGCCAGTCAATAAAACCTGTGAACCCTAAATAATTAGAATCAGGCTGATTTTAAAAAATTAAAAAAGAACGTTAATTTTTCATAAATAAACAAACTCAAACTCAAATTCTTTATTGCATTCATGTGTAGTACATAGGTCGAAACAAAGTTGCACTTATTAAAAAGGTTGGAATTTTAATACAAGAAAGGTAATTATTTATTACGTCTGCCTTCCAATTTCCAACCTGTTACGACTTTTTTTGACAAAGTTATAAACTAATTAACTTTGTCACCCTCTACATCCACCCTGGAGGGTAGGAAATTTTTTTGTATTCATATTTCACCGTCCCCAACAACATATTAAAAAATTAGCCTGATACTAATTATTTAGGGTACACAGGTTTTATTGACTGGCCTATTATAGGAACTTTATAATGCAGCTAAATAATCGGGTACACTACGATAATACGAAAAACTTTATTCCGAAATTCATAAATACGTCATATATTCAGGTTGCGTCATTTTCTGCCAACTGCCACTAAAACTGCGCTCGTACAATCCCTCCTTCTCCCAATCCTTGATTATGCCGATTCCAGTTATCCAGATCTCACTGAAGTGCAGCTGGATAAGCTTGAGCGCCTTCAAAATTTTTGTATTAGATTCATATTTGGTTTGCGCAAATATGATCATGTTTCAAGAGTTTCGCATTAAGCTCAAGTGGTTACCCATTCGCCTTCGCCGGAATGCACATATTTTATCATTACTTTATAGTATTCTCTTCAATCCCACTACCCCTTTTTATCTCAAAACACGTTTTAAGTTTCTTCATGACACACATATTAGACACTTGAGATCATCGGAAAATTTGAGTCTGGTGATGCCTGTTCATTTTACAATTTTTTATGATAAATCATTTACCGTCCAAGCTATTCGTTTGTGGAATGCTTTGCCTGTATCAGTGAGACAAGCTCAGTCACTAATTACCTTTAAAAACCTGGTTGCAAAACATTATCTTTCTCTCTAATTTAATAATTGTTCCTGTCAATGATGTAATTTCTGTCAATAATTGTTTCTATCTTCATCAATCTGTCTTCTCTTCTATATATTATTGGAAAACACGTAATATATTTTATATATATTTATGTATATATATGTAAATATTTATATATGTATGTCTATTTATTTATGGTTATTTAGTAACTTAATTTTAGTTAAAAATTTGTGTAGTACCTAGGTACATTTATGTGCATCACTGACTACCTCCATATTTTTTATTTTAGATTCATACAGCTCATGTAAAGGTTGTCTGGAAGATATCGCTGTTAGCGATAAGACCGCCTTTGTTACCATAGAATTTGAAATATTGTAAAACCGTTTTATGTAACAATTTTGGTGTGCAATGAAGTGTATTCTATCTATCTATCTATCTATCTAAATACGAATTTCAAAATACCGATTTTCATAAATCCGAATGGTTCAAAATTCCTAATATAATAACTCCGATGGATCAATATTCCTATTTTAATTATTCCGAAATTTCAAAATTCCTAACGTTTATAATTACTATTTTCAAAATACCGAATTTCAATAGACCGAATATCAAAAATTCCGACTCAAATCAAATCAAATCAAATCAAATCGTTTATTTCAACTAGGCCAATTACAGGCACTTATGAATTGTCAAAAGACATAAAATAAAACAAGTATAAAAATAGTTATGGTGCTACGGTCCCAGACACAAGACATAAAAACTGTGAAAGTACCGTAGATGCACGTTCCAAGAAGTAGATCTCTATGGAGAAGAACGTGCAAGAAACTCCATGGACACTCTTTTCAGATCGCCAGAATTATTACAGAACCTTTGTTACATCATTCATTTTGAGGTGGTACACTATGTGAGAACGATGTAGCAAGTTTTTAATTAAAGTGTCCATAGTAACAATTAAACAAAGACAATTCAAAAAACAAAGTGATCAATAATTATTAAAATAAACCGTGGCAGCTAAGAGATGACCAGTCCCAACTGACAGCGCCCGTTCACGAACATGACACATGCATCAGCACCATTCAGCTCAACCATTTTGGAGGGAGCTAAATGATCCGACACACGCGCCACCATCAGCGAGACATTTAAGTGAGCATGACAGACTCTCAGCCGCCAGGGTCATTCAAGTCAACAAGAGACGTAGGTACTCAATGAATGACAGCTCTGAAGTACATAGTACTCACACAATGTCGGCTATGAAACTATATAATACAAAGAAGATTGAATCTATACATTGCAAATACAGTTGTACAGTCTTCAGCAGCTCCAACAATGGTATTAAGACGTATACTTTCACTATCAATTTATTCATACATTCACTGCCTCATGGAGCAGGACCAGCATGGAGCCAAGCATTATCATCAGCGATATAGTCGCTCAGTTTGTAATATGCCTGCTTACACAGTGTGCGTTTAATGCATGTTTTGAATTTAGTTTCATTCAGTTCAAGAACGTTTTGTGGTAGCTTATTATAGCATTTTAAACAGTACCCCATGAAAGAAGAGTCTACTTTGGCGAGTCTGAAGCCCGGCTGAACTAATTGGTTCCTACTTCTAGTATGATAATTATGTCTGTCACCTCTTTTAGAGAAAAGATGCAGATTTTTTCTAACGTACATTATATTTTCATAGATATATTGACAAGGTACCGTCAGGATGTTAATTTCCTTAAACAGTTCTCTTAGAGAATCGCGCCTACGGAGATTATATATGGCTCGAATAGCTCTCTTTTGGAGAATAAAAATAGACTCGATGTCAGCCGCCCGTCCCCACAATAAAATGCCATACGACATTATACTGTGGAAGTAACTGAAATATACAATTCTCGCAGTATCAACGTCTGTGAATTGACGAATCTTCCAAACAGCATATGCTGCTGAACTTAATCGCCCCGCAAGAGTTGTAATATGAGGGCCCCATTGTAGCCTTGAATCAAGTGTTATACCCAAGAAAACCGTTTTATCGACGAATTCTAGTATCTCATCATCCAACACTATGTCATAATTACTATTTTTAACATTTGGTAAGGCAAACCTAATGCATTTAGTCTTGTTTCCATTTAATACTAAATTGTTTGCTGTGAACCAATTATGGATCTGACGCAGGGTATTATTGACGTCGTCTAGATTCTGGGCTCGCCTACTTATTTTAAAAATTAGGGAAGTGTCATCAGCAAATAACACCATCTTGTGTAGTTGATTTTTAGGGTTCCGTAGTCAACAAGGAACCCTTATAGTTTCGCCATGTCCGTCCGTCCGTCCGTCCGTCCGTCCGTCCGTCCGTCCGTCCGTCCGTCCGTCCGTCCGTCTGTCCGCACTTTAGCTCAGAGACGCACAGTACTAGAGAGCTGTAATTTGGTGTAAATATACGGATTTGTTGTGCCGAAAAAGTGGTAAAATAAAATCTCGAAAAATATTTTTTTTAGGGTACCTCCAGTACTTACACGTAAAGTGAGGATTTTTTTTTTCTCGCGTACCCCTTAGTGTGGGGTATCATTAAATAGGTCTTTAAAAAATAATGATAGTTTCCATTAACAATTTTTTGATAAAAAATTCGTTTGTGAAATATTAAGCTTTAAAGTGCTAAATTTTGCTCGATTCGAGTGTCCCCCCCCTCTACCAGCTAAACGGTTATGTTTGGGGGTGTGAAAAAATTCACAATAGTAGTATATATAACGAAGTTTAAAAGAAAATTATCATGACTAAGTAGGCTTTACAACTTTACGAGTAATAGTCGACCAACTTATAAAATGTACTTGGATATCATATTTTCTTAAACAAAATGTATCGGAGACAATTGCAAATGTAAGTTTGTCAACTTTATTTTTACAGCTTTTATAGGTATGCTTTTTGGGGATAGGTAGGTTTTTATCGTCAATTATTTTTAACTAAATTCAAAAAAAGTAGGAGGTTCTAAATTCGTTGTAATTTTTTTTCTTATGTATTTTCCCCGATTTCTCAAAGACTCCTGGACCGATTTTGAAAATTCTTCTTTTTAAAATTAAATTCAGCGAATCAGTTTAGTTAGTTCGCATAAGTATTTTGATGGGCAACTACGGAACCCTACACTGTGCGTGGCCCGACACGCACTTGGCCGGTTTTAAGTAAATAGGGTAGATCGTTAATATATACAAGAAAGAGGAAAGGACCCAATATTGAGCCTTGTGGAACTCCCATTTTAACTCTTAAACCCCGTGAATTTACACCATTTATCTGAACTTGTTGTTGTCTGTCACACAAATAAGATTTTACTAAACTAAGAGCAAGTTTACCTAATCCGTAATGTTTAAGTTTCAAAAGTAATGTGTCGTGATTAACGCAATCAAATGCTTTGGAGAGGTCACAGAATATTCCTATGGCGTCTTGTGCCTCTTCCCATGCAGTAAATATGTGCTTCAATAGGGTGACACCGGCGTCAGTTGTACAACGTCTCTTGGTGAAACCATACTGCTGATCGTGTAAGATTTTATAGGTGTTGAAGTGGTCAAGCATCTGATTTAGCATTACTTTCTCAAATATCTTGCTAAAGACTGGCAACACGGATACTGGTCTATAATTGTTAGTATCTTTGGAGTCCCCAGATTTACTTTATTTTCCGAAACGAGACTTTCCATATTTTCCGAAACATCAAAAACACGAATACTGAATATTAAAATTCCGATTATTAGAATTCCGATTCGGTTCCGTCAGGTCGAAAAGTCCGAGTCGCGGTGCCCCAAGACACATTTTGCTCGCTATTGCATCCTGAGTTATAGCACCACCAAGGTGGTTCAACGGAGCCCCGCCTCGCGGGGCTCCTATTTCTGTTAGCAAGGTTTAAAGTAACCTAACACGAAGGGGATGGCGGGGTCTTTCAGACCCCGCCATCCTCTTCGAACCTAACCTGTCCGAGTCGGGGTGTCCCCAGTCCCGAGCTCGCTTCGCTCGCTCTTGCATCCTTGGTCAATTTGTTGACTACCACCTACCAAGGTAGGTCGACGGAGCCCCGCTTCATGGGGCTCCTACTTCTGTGAGCAAGGTTTAAAGTAACCTAACATAAAGGGGATGGCGGGGTCTTTCAGACCCCGCCATCCTCTTCGAACCTAACCTGTCCGAGTCGGGGTGTCCCCAGTCCCGAGCTCGCTTCGCTCGCTCTTGCATCCTTGGTCAATTTGTTGACTACCACCTACCAAGGTAGGTCGACGGAGCCCCGCTTCATGGGGCTCCTACTTCTGTGAGCAAGGTTTAAAGTAACCTAACATAAAGGGGATGGCGGGGTCTGAAAGACCCCGCCATCCCCTTCGAACCTAACCTGTCCGAGTCGGGGTGCCCCAAGTCCCGAGCTCGCTTCGCTCGCTCTTGGATCCTAAGTTCCTTCTCATAATAACAATAAAACTCCTGAAGGCAAACAGTGAAAGTTAAGAGGATACGCCTCTCCACTCCGTGCCTACACAGGCTTTGATTCGTGTGTCTCTAGAAAGTTTTTAAGGGTTGAAAAGGAATTGGGTCATTAATTTTTTGTAATTATTTGTTGATGGAAACGTGTGTTAGGTTTCGAATAACACTCTAGGAGTACGTTAGACAAAGTTACGTGGAGCCGGTTTTGCACCAATTCGTTTCTGTCACTGACTTTGTGGAATGAGAAACGAAAATCCGATTTTCAATATTCCGAAAAAATCTGTTTATTCGGAATATTGAAATTCGGAATTTCGTTTTTCGGAATGAGAACTCATCGACCATTACATTTTTCGAATATGTGAAAATCGGAAAACGAAGAAATCGGACATACGACTTTCGGTCAAATAAATTTGGAGATTCTAAATAATAGATATTGTAATTTTTAGGTATTATGATATTCGGAGTTTTGAAAATCGGAATATCGAAATTCGGAATAAAATATTTCGGAGTATTTGGGTGTTCCCTAAATAATCAAATATTTTGTTACAGCGCGGCTTCAAAGTGCGTGAAAAGTTAGCGATAGCACACATCGGACAGCCCGTGCCTGACTCACTCTTCGTACTTAAGGAGACTCCTCAGGTTAGTCACTATAAAGGTTTAGCGCGATTAATCATGACGCGAATTGACCGACTGATCAATTATAAGGTGAGATTCATCCTTAACTACTATGATATAAAGGCGTTGTTAAAATGAAACTCGGTTGTGTGTTAGTAGATATCATAAAAAACAGGATTGACACGACTTACGTCTCTGTCATCAGTCGAATTGCATAATTATGTCGTAGTAGTAAAGACTAGACTATTTTCACTTTTAGTAAGTAGTTTACAAATCAGCCAAACGCGTCATGAGCAAGGGCGCGCATAGACAACAAAATAGACCTTAGACAACAACCACAGAATATATAAGAGTACTGTGTACAGAACAAACACTTTGCAATAACAATCAATCAAACATAAATCTTTACTCGAGAGATTAAAGTACACTTTACAAACGCATGCACCGTGCGGCATGCGACTGTTTATCCGCTACAAAGTGGTGCCCGCATGTACTTCCAGTTTCATACTTCTACCGCGGAGTATGCCAGGCCTAAGAAAACAATAATCTTTACTCAAAAATGCATGTAATGTGGTCATTATTTTGACAACCTTGTTTGAGCAAAGTCGACCTTGCGGGTCTGTTTCAAGGAGCGGCCAGCAATGTTTTTGCTGGCCGCTCTAACAGGCCGTCAATACATTGCCGGCCGCTATTTTGACGTTTCAACGTTTTAAAAAAACAAATGCAAAAAGATTTTATTTAAAACACAGCTGTATATAAAGAGGTAGGCACAAAAAGATTGCATTCCATATTTAAAAAAAAATCAAAGAAGGAACAAAAGCGCGGTTCAGCGAATTTTTTATTATTATTTAGTGACTTTTTTGCTTTATGTAAATGAAGTGATAAATGAAATGCTGACTGCATTTCATTTATCACTTCATTTACATCGCATTAAAATTATCGCAAACTATTAGTAAGTAATATGAAACCGGGAATGTCGGTGTTGAATTTTAGTAACTGTATTTTTCATAATTGTTATTTTAATTAAATTTCTATTTATTAATATATATTTTATTTAAATCACTTGCTGGTTTTATGTAGGTTAGGTACTTGCATTTTTGAGTAAAGCACTATACAAGCCTTGGCCCACTATGTCTGCTTCGCTGGTCACGCTATGATTGCCTCCAGCTAGCCTAGCTACGCTCTAGGCCTTCCAGCTTGGCCATCATGCAGCCCTTGCTGTCCTCGCAGTAAAGGCTGCCCCTTTATCTCAGCTGCCCTGGAGCTGCGCTACGCTGCGCTGTCGGCCATCATCAGTGCGACCAGCAAAGTAGCCATTATAGGCCGCGGCAGTAATGTACTATTTGATTTGCGCAGTGTTACGAATTTGATTCCTGCATGAAACAAGTATTTTTTCACCTCACACGCTCGGAAAAATTCAATTTCTCATTCAAAATCTGGAATGGAGTTTTTGCTCCATTCCACTCCAAAGTGTTGTTCAAAATTCGAACACGTCTTGTATTCAATTATTTTCTACACTGCCAAGCGAGCCGCCCGCACTTCATTTCCTCGCTGTGTGAGGTAAAAAGTAGTGAGTTGCACTCGACAGCAAAGCTTTTCTGCGTCTCGAACCTTTGAAAACTTCGCATCGCTCAGGATTCCATATTTGAACCACTCGTTTCTCTCGCGGGTCAATCTTAGAATCCTTCGTTCGCTCAGTTTTCAATTCAAGTACTCGCGCCAAAAATCAACTTTGCAGCCTTGCATAACAAATAACTTTTGTGGCCTGCAGGTTGTTTGGAGTGAGTAAACTCGTAGGGCCATGTTTTTCCCTCGTTAAATTATGAATGATCGTCAGGTGCAAGGTCTCCACACATTCATCCGCAACAAGGACACTCCCCGCGACGAGTTCATCTTCTACTCCGCTCGTCTCATGCGGCTGGTCATAGAGTTCGCTCTGTCGCTGCTGCCGTACTCCGACCACACTGTGGACACGCCGCAAGGGTTCTCTTACAAAGGTAACATCTTCTACTCCGCTCGTCTCATGCGGCTGGTCATAGAGTTCGCTCTGTCGCTGCTGCCGTACTCCGACCACACTGTGGACACGCCGCAAGGGTTCTCTTACAAAGGTAACATCTTCTACTCCGCTCGTCTCATGCGGCTGGTCATAGAGTTCGCTCTGTCGCTGCTGCCGTACTCCGACCACACTGTGGACACGCCGCAAGGGTTCTCTTACAAAGGTAACATCTTCTACTCCGCTCGTCTCATGCGGCTGGTCATAGAGTTCGCTCTGTCGCTGCTGCCGTACTCCGACCACACTGTGGACACGCCGCAAGGGTTCTCTTACAAAGGTAACATCTTCTACTCCGCTCGTCTCATGCGGCTGGTCATAGAGTTCGCTCTGTCGCTGCTGCCGTACTCCGACCACACTGTGGACACGCCGCAAGGGTTCTCTTACAAAGGTAACATCTTCTACTCCGCTCGTCTCATGCGGCTGGTCATAGAGTTCGCTCTGTCGCTGCTGCCGTACTCCGACCACACTGTGGACACGCCGCAAGGGTTCTCTTACAAAGGTAACATCTTCTACTCCGCTCGTCTCATGCGGCTGGTCATAGAGTTCGCTCTGTCGCTGCTGCCGTACTCCGACCACACTGTGGACACGCCGCAAGGGTTCTCTTACAAAGGTAACATCTTCTACTCCGCTCGTCTCATGCGGCTGGTCATAGAGTTCGCTCTGTCGCTGCTGCCGTACTCCGACCACACTGTGGACACGCCGCAAGGGTTCTCTTACAAAGGTAACATCTTCTACTCCGCTCGTCTCATGCGGCTGGTCATAGAGTTCGCTCTGTCGCTGCTGCCGTACTCCGACCACACTGTGGACACGCCGCAAGGGTTCTCTTACAAAGGTAACATCTTCTACTCCGCTCGTCTCATGCGGCTGGTCATAGAGTTCGCTCTGTCGCTGCTGCCGTACTCCGACCACACTGTGGACACGCCGCAAGGGTTCTCTTACAAAGGTAACATCTTCTACTCCGCTCGTCTCATGCGGCTGGTCATAGAGTTCGCTCTGTCGCTGCTGCCGTACTCCGACCACACTGTGGACACGCCGCAAGGGTTCTCTTACAAAGGTAACATCTTCTACTCCGCTCGTCTCATGCGGCTGGTCATAGAGTTCGCTCTGTCGCTGCTGCCGTACTCCGACCACACTGTGGACACGCCGCAAGGGTTCTCTTACAAAGGTAACATCTTCTACTCCGCTCGTCTCATGCGGCTGGTCATAGAGTTCGCTCTGTCGCTGCTGCCGTACTCCGACCACACTGTGGACACGCCGCAAGGGTTCTCTTACAAAGGTAACATCTTCTACTCCGCTCGTCTCATGCGGCTGGTCATAGAGTTCGCTCTGTCGCTGCTGCCGTACTCCGACCACACTGTGGACACGCCGCAAGGGTTCTCTTACAAAGGTAACATCTTCTACTCCGCTCGTCTCATGCGGCTGGTCATAGAGTTCGCTCTGTCGCTGCTGCCGTACTCCGACCACACTGTGGACACGCCGCAAGGGTTCTCTTACAAAGGTAACATCTTCTACTCCGCTCGTCTCATGCGGCTGGTCATAGAGTTCGCTCTGTCGCTGCTGCCGTACTCCGACCACACTGTGGACACGCCGCAAGGGTTCTCTTACAAAGGTAACATCTTCTACTCCGCTCGTCTCATGCGGCTGGTCATAGAGTTCGCTCTGTCGCTGCTGCCGTACTCCGACCACACTGTGGACACGCCGCAAGGGTTCTCTTACAAAGGTAACATCTTCTACTCCGCTCGTCTCATGCGGCTGGTCATAGAGTTCGCTCTGTCGCTGCTGCCGTACTCCGACCACACTGTGGACACGCCGCAAGGGTTCTCTTACAAAGGTAACATCTTCTACTCCGCTCGTCTCATGCGGCTGGTCATAGAGTTCGCTCTGTCGCTGCTGCCGTACTCCGACCACACTGTGGACACGCCGCAAGGGTTCTCTTACAAAGGTAACATCTTCTACTCCGCTCGTCTCATGCGGCTGGTCATAGAGTTCGCTCTGTCGCTGCTGCCGTACTCCGACCACACTGTGGACACGCCGCAAGGGTTCTCTTACAAAGGTAAGATCAACCGCTCACTTAAAAAAAATGGAATACTTGAACATTCATCCAACGTGGCATGTGGCCAGTTTGAATAGCTCACAGACCATATATTTAAATAATGGGGGACTTATAAAGGTGGTTTCGCACTACGTCCGATCCCAATCCCATACGAACCCCTGAAAAAAATCACGGACAGAATTCAATTACCATAGAAATAGTTCTACGGCTACGACGGACCGTTTTATTTTCACGGGTTCGGATCGGACGTAGTGCGAAAACGCCCTAAGGGTCGATTAATTTGTCAGACAGTAAGGGGTGGGAGGACTCATTTGATGATTTTACCACGCTAAAAAAAAAAAGGGTCGATTAATTTGTCAGCCGGTTTAGCCGTGCTGCAAATATCGACCGCCGAAATGACCGTAAGATAAGAACAATGCGACTGGCGATTTGCCGTCATAAATCCATCATTTAAATTATCCTCTACAATCGATGTATCGGTTTTAACCCACAACATTGGAGAAATTCCTTGTTCTGGGAAAAGAAAAAAGATTTTTTTATATAAATAAAAGAACTGTTCCAATTTCATGGAAGTCAAAATGATAAGCAAAACCATGATTGTTTAAAGCAAAAAAACGGAGAGTTTCTTTGCATTCTAAAACAATTGCTTCAATTTTCCAAACAATAAGATCGTCTGTAGAATGATTTAAATATGTATTTCTTTCTTTCTTGAGCAAGATATCCACATTGAAAGCTAAAAATATTGGAAATTCACCTTTATTATCTATCTGTTATAAGGTCGTAAATGCGACGTGGAGAAGATCTGCGGCGTGTCGATCCTCCGCGCCGGCGAGACCATGGAGCAGGCCGTGTGCGACATCTGCAAGGACATCCGCATCGGGAAGATACTCATACAGACCAACCAGCAGACTGACGAACCTGAGGTGAGCGCAAACAACATTATACTTGTTGACGACATTGAAAATCGAAAATATAGGATAAAAGCAAGCCAAAACTTCACTACTGTCATTTTTAGGGTTTCGTAGCCAAATGGCAAAAAACGGAACCATTATAGATTCGTCATGTCTGTCTGTCTGTCTTTCCGTCCGTATGTCACAGCCACTTTTCTTCGAAAGCATATGAGCTATCCTGTTGAAACTTGGTAAGGAGATGTATTGAGTGAACCGCATTTTTTATTAACTTTGGTAAAGGTCTTAAAAAATGATATTGAGTTTACTAACATCGTTTTTTTTCTAATCTGATCAGTTTCCACGAAAGACCCTTGAAAATTTGTAAAATGTTTGTCCCCCCGCCTTGTAACTTCTAAAATAAGAGATTTTTTTTTTTTTTTTGTGATGGGTTTGCTCTTGACCTTAGTCTAGGTCAGGAATGACTAAGACAAGGTCGAGCGAGCTTACCCAGAAGAAGCCTGTTCACTCTAACTTTGAAGAGATTTGGGTTGTATGCGTTCGGAAACACAGACGCAGGCAGAGGGTTCCACTCCTTCGCTGTCCGCATTATAAAAGACGTTTGGAAACGCTTAGTGCGAATTGGCGGTATAGCAATAAGGTAAGGATGGTAATTTGCCGTGCGTCTAGATGTTCGATGATAGAAAGGGGCTGGTGGGATGAGGTCGCGGAGTTCTTGGGCACACTCTCCGAAGTACAATCTGTACAAAACCGACAGGCAGGCAACTTTGCGGCGATGAGTCAAGCTATGGAGCTTGGCACTCACCAATTTTTTGTCGCCAACGAGCCTCTTAGCTCTGCGTTCCACTGAGTCAAGAGCGGCAAGTTGATATTTAGCTGAGCCATCCCAAAGGTGGCTACAGTACTCCATGCAGGATCGGACTTGTGCTTTGTAAAGAGTTAATAGCTGTCCAGGCGTGAAGTACCGCTTCACTCTATTTAGGATGCCCAGCTTTTTGGCCGCAAGTTGGGCTTTGAACTCAATGGTGGCGCCAAAATTGAGACAAGAGGTCAACTCCATGCCCAGGAGCTCGAGTCGGTCATTCACAGGTACAGATGCACCCCGGAAAGTAGGAGTTAGGTCCAAATGACTCTTTTTAGCGGTGAAAAGACAAGCCTGTGTTTTGATGGCATTAAAAGAGACCAAATTATCGTCACTCCACTGGGCAACAAGGTTTAAGGCATAATTTGTCCGCTCAACCATAGCCTCTCTTAAGGTACAAACTTCATCCCCGGTGGTTTTTGCGCTGGACAAGTATCTCTCTGAAACTGTACTGTCATCTGCGTACCCAACAATACCAGATTGAAGTAGGTCATTGATGTGCAGCAGGAAAAGAGTTGCAGAGAGAACAGACCCCTGAGGGACACCGGCATCAATAGCCATGAATTGGATTGAAATGAGAATGACAAAACTAAAAAAAAAATTATGATGCACATTACCATGCAAACTTCAATTGAAAATTGTTTTGTATATCAAGTGTGAACGTCACCAAAGACGTTTAGAGTGTAATAAAAGATTCGAAGTTTTTAAGCGCGATTATCTAATTCACGGTTCAAGTCTTGCTCGCAATCGAATTTTTCTTTCACAAGAAACCTTTTTTTAGCGTGGCAAAATCATCAAATGAGTCCTTCCGCTTTGGTTACGGCAGGAGGTACTGTCAGACTCGTACTGACTAAAATCCACGGTGTCCTTCAATAGCCCTTTACATTCCGGAGTCACGGTAACTCCCGCGACCCCGGCAGACTTTGGCCCACTAAAGAGGCCCCGTCATTGTGCTGACACTCTTCAAGGCGCGTAGAACACAACGCGCGCGTTGACCCGGGCATTGTCGGACAACGAGTCGCCCATTACTCGCCGCTCGCATGTCCTCGCCTATACGGTGGTCGAAGGTCGTCTTGCGACGTCCGTTACCGTGGACGTCTACCACTGTGGCTGGGCTGTAAGGTGGACGTTGCCCTCTCCCTCACACGGCGCGCCTCTTCCTTCGCGAGCATTACTGCTTCGCAGAAGGAGGCGACCACTTCCCACTCCGTCTCGCCCCTTGCTATGGCCGCAACCAATGCCGGTCGCGAGAGATCTCCGCCTATCGCTGTCGTGAGGACACGTCGGTGCTCTGCCGCGCGCGGGGCAGTCTTGCACCGTATGCTCCACCGTGTCCTCCAGGTGATCCTCACAGTGGTGACACCCAGGCGTTTTCCCTTCCTCATCAGACAGGAACCTCCCGAAACTTCCGCGTCCGGTGAGGACCTGCGTCATGCGGCAGGTCGGGACGCCGTGACGGCTATCTACTCCTCAAAGAGAGGTCTTACTGTTACATACTGCCCTAAGATCTTCCCGTCGCACATGAGGTATTCTCCCGGCGCTGTCCCTCCACTGGTGGGCCGTCGCCTCCAGATTACAAAGCGATCCACAAGAAAGCTTAACGTTTGATCAGTTTTTCAGTCGCCTTAGTAACCTCACAAGCTTCCCTCTCTTACAGCTGTACTACCTGCGTCTCCCCAAAGACATAAAGGACTACCGCGTGATCCTGATGGACGCGACCGTGGCCACAGGCGCGGCCGCCATCATGGCCATCCGCGTGCTGCTGGACCACGACGTGCCGGAGGATCACATCTCGCTCGTGTCGCTGCTCATGGCAGAGATCGGGGTGCACTCCATCGCGTATGCCTTCCCTCAGGTAAGATATCAAATAGAACTACATCATGGCCATCCGCGTGCTGCTGGACCACGACGTGCCGGAGGATCACATCTCGCTCGTGTCGCTGCTCATGGCAGAGATCGGGGTGCACTCCATCGCGTATGCCTTCCCTCAGGTAAGATATCAAATAGAACTACATCATGGCCATCCGCGTGCTGCTGGACCACGACGTGCCGGAGGATCACATCTCGCTCGTGTCGCTGCTCATGGCAGAGATCGGGGTGCACTCCATCGCGTATGCCTTCCCTCAGGTAAGATATCAAATAGAACTACATCATGGCCATCCGCGTGCTGCTGGACCACGACGTGCCGGAGGATCACATCTCGCTCGTGTCGCTGCTCATGGCAGAGATCGGGGTGCACTCCATCGCGTATGCCTTCCCTCAGGTAAGATATCAAATAGAACTACATCATGGCCATCCGCGTGCTGCTGGACCACGACGTGCCGGAGGATCACATCTCGCTCGTGTCGCTGCTCATGGCAGAGATCGGGGTGCACTCCATCGCGTATGCCTTCCCTCAGGTAAGATATCATATAGAACTACATCATGGCCATCCGCGTGCTGCTGGACCACGACGTGCCGGAGGATCACATCTCGCTCGTGTCGCTGCTCATGGCAGAGATCGGGGTGCACTCCATCGCGTATGCCTTCCCTCAGGTAAGACATTTCAAAATCTAAAACTGTATGTTACAGGACAGAAAAGATTGCTAACTGACCGCAACCTATCTACTATATAAAAATAATTCGGCTTTTCCTTCTGGCCGCTATAACTCCAGAACGCACTGACCGATTTCCACGGTTTGCATTCGTTGGAAAGGTCTTAGGCTCCGTGAGGTTTTTATGGCGAAACGGAGTTCGCTGGGTTTGCTAGTTGCTAATAAGCACAAAACAGAAGCCTTAGAAAGTTCCCCAAGATTTTAGATCAGCAGAAAAATTCGAGAATAAATGTCGGGCAAATAACCCATAAACACAACACTCGTCTCGTTCGTAGTTCATACTCCTAAGCTTTTTATACTATTGCCTATTGACCTTAGTATGCTTATGCTATCTTTTGTCTACAGGTAAAAATAGTAACGTCAGCATTAGATCCCGAGATAAACGAGAAATTCTACGTGCTGCCGGGTATCGGCAACTTTGGCGACCGCTACTTCGGCACCGAACCCGCCGATGACGAGTGAGTTCGGGATACAAACTTGTATGTGGACTACGCTGTGGCTTCATACTATGCGTATTTTCGGCGTAGCCACATAGACGTCTTGTAGATGCTACGTAAGTGCTACGTAGCGTTGCGTACGGGTTGCGTAGGCGTATACGATTTGAAGTTGTAAAAGTCATCATTCTGATGTATCTGTGTGTCGTTTTAATGTCATCGTACGTAGTTTTGACGTAATTGTACGTAGCTTTGACGCAGCGCATACGCTAGGTTGACGCGTTGCAAAGGTACCCTTAGAGTTAATCGTCTACGCTGATGATGACCGACAGTTTTGAAGTCTATATGATGTGGCTGGAGCTTATATTTTTAGAAAAGCAAAAAGATTTTACTTTTAAGTAACTGTGTTTGCAATTCCAAAGAATATTTATTTCAAAATGGAATATTTTTACGCTATCTGCAGTATTGCGTATTCAACTATAAAACATGATGAATTATTTGTAAGAATCTAGTGACCCAGTCATTATTTTAGTAAACATTTTAGGTAGCTTGATTCTATATTCGTCTCATGAAAGACTTCGTTTTGCCCCAAATATTAAATAAACCATTTGTGTGAAAAACTTATTCATTATAGAAAAAGTGAGTACGTTAGAGACGATTAACATCTCAGGTAATACGGGGCTTCTAAAACTTGTAAAATTCGTGTAGAAATTACACAAAAAATAAAATTCGGCAAAAATAATACACGGAGTAGTAAACAAATGGAGGTCGATGTTTTAAAAAATGAAATCCACTTATGAAATCACCACACTTATCGAGCCTTTGTGACTTGAACAGACGCTATTAAAATTGAATGCTTCGAGAAAGTATGAATTCGCATTCTCCAAATCAACTTATGGACGAATGACGTATATCCCGCTCCTATTTCATGGTCGTAAAGCTCTTTTTAACTCTATAGGTCTGATAGGCAGTCGCTCCATGTAAAATACACATATTCAGCTGAATCTGGTTCGACTGGAATCCGACCCCAATATAGTTGGGAAAAGGCTAGGCAGATGATGATGATAGCTCTTTTTAACTCCTTGCATCAGGCTCTGCGAACACTTCTGTGACCATACTGTTCAAGTAGCAAGGCCTTAAAAAATCTCATTGATAGTGGTAGTATCGCGTTATAGACCGTCATTTTGATTGGATGCCTCACTTAGCACGTGTCCATCTAACACTCCATTTGTTATCTACTCCGTGTCTACTAACATTAGTGAATATTGTCGTGGACTGTCCCTATATTTATTTAATAATCGTAATATTTACATAGTCCTATGTAATTGCGGCATCTTGCTATGGAAGTAGTGACCAAGTTTTTAGTACCTCAAGTGAATTCCCGTCCAATAGGTAGGAGAATAGATAACACTGCCATCTAACATTTTTTAGACATTTTAATGAATGTAGAGCATTTAAACACGTGTAATTAGTAAAAATTTAAAATACGGTGAAGAGGGATGTAGGGGTGAATCGGAAAAAACGCTAAGGCCCACTTGACAATATTTTATGACAAACCGGCCAGTTTGTCATACAATATTGGCAATTTAACCTCGTGTTAGCAACTAACTCTGAGTTTAAAACATATCTCGGGTTCGTGTGAACGGGCCTAATAGGTTTTTTTTAAAGTGCCATCTGCAGGTGAATCTAAAGGAGGCTGTGTGCTGCACAACCCGAAAATCTTGTGGTGTACCTTGAGTCTTGGGCCTCCAGCTAGGGTCAACCATGTGTCGAAAAGCACGGATGTCATTTGTAGATCTTTGACAGCCGTTAATCACAGTCAGAAGCTCTAAAGTCTGACAACCAGTCTTGACATGGGGTATCGTATTACCCAGTTACTGAGTTGTTGAGGTCCGATAGTCAGTCGCTCCATGTAAAATACTGATATTCAGCGGCATCTGGTTTAACTGGAAGCCAACCCCAATATAGTTGGGAAAAGGCAGGCAGATGATGGTCTTGGATAAATGACAACTCCATCATACTTTTTTATAAAATATCTTTTTACACATTGTTTGAGAGCAGAGGTGGCCCAGTGGTATCGGTCCCGACTTACGAGTTGTAGGTCGTGGGTTCGAACCCCGCCAGGCGCATTACTTTGTGTAATTTATTTCATCACTACTGCTCTCAAAACGGTGAAGGAAAAAATCGTGAGGAAACCGGCATGTCCTAGAACCAAAAATTCGAAGACATGTGACATCTACCAACACGCACTGGGCCCGCGTGGTAGATTATGGCCCACTCCATCTCACAGAGAGGAGGCCTGTGTCCCAGCAGTGGCAACATTATAGGCTGATGATGACACATTGTTTACGGTCTCCAAATAATTAAATTAACAATACAGAGTAATTCCGCACGCAAAATACGCGCATATGACGTGGAGTTGCGTATACCAGCCCGTTATACAATACAATACAGAGTAATTATTGGTAACATGTCAACTCGTAATAATTCAACGCAAAAATCCCTTTCACTTTGTCCCGATTTACCCCTGTTTCTCTATTCACAAGACAAGAATTTTAGCTTTACACATTGTAAAAAAATCACAGTAGTGCTTGCATAAACGCATAGTACTGTAAATACGCACACAGTCATACGCATCCTAAAAATAAATTTAATTACTCTCCATTTAGACAAAATTCGAAATAACTACCGTTTTTGCGTTATAGTATTAAAAATATTGCTTTTTAAACCTGTATAGATGGTAAATAACTACCGTTTTTGCGTTATAGTATTAAAATTATTGCTTTTTAAACCTGTATAGATGGTAAATAGGAAAACAGTTCATTTCTAGAGCTAATATTATCTTAAATAACTATTTCCTACGTTATAAAAAACATCAAATGAGTCCTCTCCTACTGAGATTTATTTTTTATCGTAGTAAAATCATCAAATGATTCCTTCCCACCCAGTGTGTGACGGGAGGGACTGTCAGACTCGTACTGACTAAAAATACCCAGTTTCTGTACACGTTCCAGGGCCGCGGTACCCTTTTAAGACAGTCCTGCGACCCCGATTATAATTGACATCCTAGTTAAATGTCAACCATATAACGCTATAACTATAGTTATTTGTCTATCAAAATGGAGTAAGAGTAACATTATTATGTATTTATTACTTAGTACCAATAACATACACGGAGGAACTAAAGACATATTTTAAGCGGTTGTATCACTATCTAGTCCATACTAACGTACTTTTAGATCTCCACTCTTTAGAACATTAATAAAGTAACAAGTTATATTATTCTGGGCATGGGTTACCATGAAATATTTGCAAGGGCACAGCATGAATGTTTTTATTTGTAAAGTCTCTTCAACGTATGTTTTTTAAAGAAAGAAGATTACTGACTCATTTTTTTTGGATAATTATATAAAAAATCAATTAACCACTTACTGGGTTGTGGAGGCATCTTCTATTTGAATATTTAGTCTGCTGCACCCATGTCCAATATTTAAAAACGCAATATTTATTAAAGGCAAATGTTTATATGCGCACTAAACAGTCACAGCTTAGCTTCGGCAAGCTAAAGTCACAAATAATCGCGTCGCCAAAGAATCTAGAACTAAAATATAATGTAGTAAGCAAACAAATTGACAAAATTACGTCTTTTGGGGAATGTAACTGACTAGTGTTCTATCTCTCTCTGTTTCAATGCTGCATCCCTCTCCCATCTTATACTGTTTTTGCAATATTTAAAAACGTAATATTTATTAAAGGCAAATGTTTATATGCGCACTAAACAGTCACAGCTGAGCTTCGGGAAGCTAAAGTCACAAAATAACGCGTCGCCAAAGAATAGTTCCTAGAACGAACTAAAACATAATGTAGGAAGCAAACAAATTGACAAAATTACGTCTTTTGGGGAATGTAACTGACGCGCGTGGACACGCGACCGATTTACGCAGTGTCGCTAGTTCATTTGAATGGTGTGCTTGTATAGTCTTTGTTGACTGATTTGACATCAAACTAATATTTATAAAAGGAAAACTTTCTGATTACGTAACAACCTATGTGTTTAAGAATAATAAAAAATCGGCAAGCAATTTTTCACTAGATTCTCACTAGAAGATAAAGCGCGATATGTAAAAATTGATTTGGAGTGACACTGAAGTCGAGTTAGATTTTATAATTTCCTATTCTAACTTTTTTCTTCCTATTATTTCATTGTAAACCTACAAATTTAACTACAAAAAAATTATGAGACTGAGGGATTTTTGCAGAGAGTTAAGTCAATAAGCAATTTTCATGTTTTGGTTAAAAACCGAACTTCTCGGCTAAAAAAAAATTGCATTATTGTGCATGTATAATCTGTATCACCTACTCTCACCAATTCCAAATTTCAGCACCGGAGGAATTTTTCGAAAGTCTTCATAAAATAAATTTGCTCTCTGTTTGCTCCAGTTACATGCACCGTGTATAAGCACCCTTATTGACTGAACCGCGCGTAGCCCCGCGTGTGGCTCCGCACGTGGCCCCGCGCGTGGTCCCGCGCGTGGCACCGCGCGTGCCCCCGCGACGGACGTCCGCGCGGGTCTCCGCACGTGGCTCCGCGCGGGTCCCCGCACGGGTCCCCGCGACGGAGCACTTTTGTATAGAACCGCGCGTGCATCCGCGTAACGCAGCGTCGGGCCTTACACCACTTTAAAGTTGATATTAAAGAAAATTAAATTCTTCATTAGAAGTATTGCTGTAAAATGTAATAATACCACCAAAATGGGAGTTATTTATAACACCTTAGATTCGGTCAGTCGCATCTACCCAAGAGGCGTAATTATAATTTGTCTAAACTCATACTTCCATAGTAACTTGTCCTATCGGCTGATGTCTAGACTGGTATATTAAATCAAATTATAAAGGTTACTGTTTATTAGAGAGGGAAATATACGAATATACCTACTACTTGCCAGTGCAACCGAATCCGTAGAAAAGGATTTTGTTGACGGACCAATAGACAAAATGACAGAATGTATAAATATTTCTATCGTTCTAAGTTTAAAATGTTGAAAAGGAATTCTCGTACGTTGTGTTGTCGTTTCTATTCAGTTGTCTACTGGTTGCGCTAAACTCGGGCAAAAAAAATGTCGTTAAAAAAATTATGTCTATTCTATTAGTATAGAAATATAATTGGTTATTGGTAATAGGTCCGATCTAATTCCCAAATATAAAAAAATTGGGAATAAAATATAACAAGTCAAGGCTGTATTACCCTTTCTAATAAACACCGCCAAATATATTTCATGTAAAATCAAATTCTTGCTTTAATATTAAATCGTAATTGCTTAATATCATTGTAATGAATTCATTGATGTAATTTATTCTTATTATTCGTGTAAATGTATAGATTTTCATCGTCTTTCTTCTTGTATGAAATTGTAAAAAAAAAATACAATAATGAAATAAATAGCCGCGCACATTTCAATTTTCTCAAATGAATTTTATTTATAAGTAAATCTGTTAGATAGTATTTTATGTAAACCATTTAGTCATGCATTTTGTTCATAGTGATCATATTAGCATAATATATTTTTTCTTGCAATCCTAATTGTAATAAAATATAGTTTTTTTTTTCACCATCTTTTTATCAAAACGTGAGGTAATATTGCAACATTATTTTAAGGTGAAAAATGCGAAATATTCTCGGAGGTTTTGTAAAAACCTCGCGTTAGCATACTGTATTTAAATTTAAATAGTACAAGAGACTCCGTGTCTAGTTCAGACTAAGTTTCATTCCCGTTATAGTTGTAAACTGCCATTTTCTTTCTTCAGTATTAGGTACTTGCGGTTTTTCTATGAAATATTTATGAAAAACTTTTATATGTATATATTAGAGGAATTGGCATTTTTTTAAAACCTCGCTTCGTAAAATCATGATATTATTAAGTGTAGTTGTAATATTTATTTGACGGTATTCGTGTACTGTGTTTAGTTGTAAGTTTTAGTTAATTGACACTTAATGAATGTGCTTAATGTTTTTGTCGTTGGCAACACTATGTTTTTAGTACTTAACTTACAGTACCCGACAATATATAATACACATAGGTACGAGCCTTTAGAAAGAGATAATCTGCTTCAGTTGCTGGATGTGTAACAGAGATGAGGTCATACGACGCCGAAACTAGCTGCTCTATATTTTTTATTGCCGGGTACTGTAAAGTAATGGTTGTTCTGTCTCAGAAGAATCGGGTGTTACTCGATTATTATGTGTAGTTGTAATAAAAAACAAGTAGGTAATTACTTGGAAAAATTAATATACAACTCGAATTTAAACGCTTACAAGTGACAAATTGTCATTACACAAAATATTTAATAAAATAATGATGATATAATGCTTCCCAGTTTATGGCTGTTTGAACGACTAACAATTTAAACTGGACTTCCTATAAATAAAAACAATTAAAAAAATATATAACACTTAGCCATGCATTTAGAAAACTTTTTGACTATTAACTTATTACCGAAATGTTGTTAGCGTTCAAACAGTCAAAAAATGTATCTGAAATAAAAAAACAAATATTTACAAAATATACATAATTGCACAATCGTGTACAATATACATATTTGTATCTAGCTATTGTATAGATGTAAGTCGCTGTGAATATTATGTGAAAAATACAAAAATAAATTCAAGGAATAATCTGAAAATATGCGAAATGAAATAAAACAGATTGAAACCATTTATCCGTTGTTTTATTGGGATTTTCTTTGACACATTTCAGACATAATAATTATACATTCATCACTCTAATATTGCCATAAAAATGGCACAAATCTTGTAAATTCATTTAACATTATTTAATGTTGAATCAATGTTGTTAAAGTTGCATCATATATGGTCGCAGGCGTCCAAATGTCTCTGGAACACCACATCCAAGTGTTCGTACTTCGATGAGGGCACGTCACCATGAGGTTGGTTTTTCCTGCAAAATAAACATCGTTTACTATTTAGTACCCAATTATTTTGGAAAACTAACTAAGTTTGGCTCAAAACGGTGACGGAAAACATCACGAGGAAACCCAGAATGTCCTAGACCCAAAAATTCAAAGACATCTACCAACTCGCACTGAATCCGCGTTATGGATTATGGCCCACTCCCTCTCACAGAGAGGAGGCCTGTGTCCCAACAGTGGAACATGCTGATGAACTTAAAGCCCCTTTGTGCACAACGCGACGCAAGTTTCGGATACCTAACGACTATGTTATTGGCCTGTGTAGTGTACGATCCTGTGTGGATTTGTATTACAATAGTCGCCTTGGATACAAAAGTCGTAAGGCATCGTAATTGCGTCGCCGTGTATATAAAGGGGCTAACGATCACGCATAAGCTTTAGTCTTTTCAGTTTCAACTTTAATTACTTTTATAACGTTTTTTTTTTTTGTAAATACATATTCGTGATTGATTTAAGTAAAGACAAGCCTGTTGGTCTAGTGGTTAATGACCCTGACCGCTATGCCGGAGGTCGTAAGTTCGATTCCCACCCGGGACAAATGTTTGTGTGATGAGCACGATTATTTGATCTGTGTCTGGGTGTAATTTATCTTATTTACGAGTATTAAGTATTTAGTATATGAGTATGTTTATCAGTTGTTGAGTACCCATAACACAAGCTCTGCTTAGCTTGGGACTAGATGGCGTTGTGTGTGATAGTTGTGGAATATTATTAAAAGGAAATCTTATATCGGTGTCTGAAAAAATGTAGGAACCTTTGTTACTCTGAGTCATCAATTTTATGAAAAGGAATTTTCTTACTTATAGTGTTCTTCACATTCCTCCATCGAGATGTCGCTGCTGATGATCCGAGAACCGAACCCGCTGTAGTATGCTGAATAGCGTTGCTGTGAAACAAAAAGGGTATTCGAATTTATCTTTGTAAATGGCACAGACGCGTAGCTATAATGTTTTTCGTAATGTAGGGTAGTTTGCTGCATTGCATAAATACATTGACAATCTGTGTAGTCCATCAGATAGAGTATAATATTAGCTATTGAAAAAAACACGTAGGCAGTAAGCCCAAGACGGGCAGCCCGCTTAAAACGGGTATGCATGTTAAATTACGCGTCGTTCTTGCTAATGAGAATATGTGCGTGCAGGACGTGGCCTTCATGGCCACTGTGCTCTCGCTAGCACTTTGAATGATTTTTTTTTCACTTATTACGTTAGTTTTATTGCACAATAATAAATCTAACAAACCTGCCTTCTTTGTTTACATCAAATATCAAAGATTTTAAAAAGTTGTCAGCAAACAATAAGATTAGTTCCATTTCAAGTCGTTCTGGCCAAGCTGTACTAAATATTTTTTTATTTGAAGTGACGTTATAATATTGTTGTCTAACCTGTAGATGTTTGGACAGGATCTGTTCAGCGATGACCGAGCAGGCCAGCCGCAGCGCCTTCGCCAGCGCGTCGATGTACTTGACGTACGTCGTGCTGAGCTCGCGCAGGTCGCTGTCGCGCCGAGGAGACAGCTTCAAGTTTATACCGCCAGGTGGCGCTGTGCCCTGGGAAAGAGGGTAGGCAAGTTTTTTTATGCAAAATATCGGGTATGTGGGTAGTATTTTGTACAGACTTTTTCTTGACGATTGGACGAGAATCAAGTGGGTAGGTAAGTTTTTTAAGCATAATGTTAGGTTTGGTGAACTAAAATGTAGTCTTCGAAACGCTGTGACGAGATAATTCAGATATTGTTGGACCAAACCTTTGGTGAGTGTTTAATCGAATAATTTTGGGCCAATGATGTAGGGAGACAAGGTTTCTATGCAAAATGCTAGCTTGTACCGTAATATAATCTTTTTCGTGTCGCTGGAACGAGATACTTCCGATTTCGTTGGCCTGAAACTTTGTGAGTATTGAATCAAATATTTTAGGATTATTTAATAGATAGTGGATAGCGTAGATAGGGAACACGTTAGTAGACGAAATATGTCAAATTAGTCGCTAACCTAACTTATATTGTTGATGACCAGCGATCTCCTCCATAACTGATTCCTCTGTGCATTTTTCTCCGGTCAATCTCGCTTACGTGTTTGTCATTGTCGTCATTGTTAATTCATTTAAATCATCAACGATAGTGTTGCAAATTATTCGCAATTTCTAAAGATGGTAAAAATGGTTTATTACCTGGTCCACGATGCATTTCATCATCAGTGTAAGAGTTCTACTGTCGTAATGATCACAATCATTCGTCACCGTCACACCACCTAGCATGTTGTATCTGAAAATGTTTTTTTTTTTTTTAAATCTTTGCCTCTCGATTGTTATTTCTCCTTTATCGCGGACGCATTTAAATTCAAACTTTTGTATTCAAATTCTTCACTTATTCATTCATTTTTTCATTCTTCACTTCAATTCACAGTGAATGTGTTTTTTTTATTTTAGTGAATTTGTGTGAATCAGACGGAAATTGAACATATGCACCTAAGCAGTCAGCAGTCAATATATCAAAAATATTAGATTTTACATAAATCAAAACATCTCGGTGACTTACATTGAAAAATAACGAAGGTGATGAAAAAGAGTTTTAACCTAAGTTGCTAGTAGCACGAGTTTGTAGCGATTTACTACAGTATGGCCAAACCGTGCATGTTTAATTAAACAATGGGGGATGGGGAAGGCAAGTCAAAGCTAATTGTAGATGGCGCCACCATAGCTTAGTCCTAATCCGACCAATGACGTAGTACTATTCAGAAGTACCTTTAAGATTTGAACTGATTTGAACCCATGACGATGCTTGGAACAAGCTATACTAGCGCCATTAGTTCCCCAGTTGCCATCCCCATTAAGTGATAACTTACACGTTAGCCATATACATATGATGTCCAGGCGTCACAGAAACCTTATAATATCGGTCCAAATTATAATTCTTCAGCAAATACAGGCAACTGGTAACATCCCACATGTAAGTGTGAACCAAATCCCTTTCCCGCCACTGGTGGTGTTGCCAGCCTCCATAAAAACTCCTATTATGGTAGCAATTATTATAATATGGCATTATTAATAGCTGGCATCTGTAATTAAGTCTGTCTTTGTATTCTGCTGTTAGTTTTAGTAGTTTAGCGAATAGTTTTATTTCTCGTGCAACGTCCGTTTGGAAGGGAGTGTGGTAACCCTCTCGGTATGGCCATATTAAAAAACATTCTGCGTTCAAACGTTGTGATACTTCTAGACATCGTTTTATTTGAGTAGCGGCTTGGATGAATGTATTTGCGTCGTTGCTTGTGAATGCGCCAGATACGTATCTATAGAACAAAAAAAGTTTTATAGTGATCAATTCCATATAAAACTTCGTACCTTTTTCAAAAATATTGTAAGCCTACATTTATTGTAGGTTCAAACGTCGCTAGAATTCGTCATATTTGAATTCGGAAATAAAACTTAATACACATAAGTCCGATATAGTCCGATACATACAACCCGGGCGCAAAATCTCGATCCCGCTCCCACTACCCCTAAATGTCTGTAGTGGGAGCGGGATCGAATTCAAGCCAGTTGTCAAGTTATTGCGCCCGGGTTGTACTCGTAATGGGGGCCATATACGCGTGATGGTTGGGTGAGATGGATAACTGTGCATGCATAACCGACAGGCAAGCCCTAGAATGTACGTGTTAAAACTGTACAGTTATCGGTCTAAGTGCTCATTTATCAGTTAAGCGTGCACAGTTAAAACCAATGCAAACCCTAACGTGTGTCCATAAAGTTTATATTCCTCTCCTTCCTCCTTTTAACAGCACCAATCATTCCAAATTCAACTTTACCGTCATTAAAACAAAATTTATATAACCTAGCACAAAAAAAAAATCTGCAAATTGAAATTTACCTAGGATGTGAATGAAGATCAGGTGCTAACCACAGCAGCTTCACATGGTACCTCTGCGTCAGCTCCTGTATGTACTCCGTGACCTCATCCCAGTGTGACTTCGTCTCCTCCCAGCTGTCGGACTGAGGGATCAGGTCTGAGTCGAAAGCTGTCCAGTACTTGATGCCCAGTTTGGTACAGAGGTCGAAAAGGGCCTTGATGTGGCGCTTGTGGTTGTCTAGGGAGTCGGTACTGTCGTCCCAGGAGCGGGAGTGGGTCGGGCGCCCGTGAAAATCGGAACCTGGTGATGATGAAGGTGTATTGTAGATCATTGAAAGTCGTACCGTAGAAACTAAATTGTTTCGGCTAAGCGAACTTTTGTGGTTACCCTACTCTTGAAAGAGCCCCACTCTTGGTTTAGAATAAACTATGTTACGTGATATTCTGAATACCCAGCTTCTAGCTTTCATCAAATGAGTCCTCCCACCCAGGGCACGGCGGGAGGGACTGTCAGACTTGATGACGTGATGGAATAAGTCCCGCGACCCCGGCAGGCTTTGGACCTCTGAGAGGGGGTCATTGTCAGGCCCCGTCATTATGCTGACGCCCTTTGAGGCGCGCGTGGGACACAACGCTCCGTCGAACCGGGCATGGTCCTTGGTCGGGCAGCGAGTTGCCCTTTACTCGCTGCCCGCATGCCCGCGCCTACGGCGGCCGGAGATCGTCGACCTTCGATCGACTTTTTTCGCCGTGGCCACCCAGCTTCTAGCTAGCCATTAAATAAAAACTGACGTCCCGAGGTTTCATCCGTTATAGCATGATGTTAAACAGCCCAAGAATTGTGCCACCACATTAAAAAAAAAAACTTTAATATATTAACGGTTATTCTTGGGCTACGTTCAAACAAACGGACAAAAAGTCCTCTAAAAAGGGGGAGGTTTTTTTTTCTATATTCACTTACCATTACTCCTGTAGTCCAGCGCCACGCTATACTTGAGCCAGTCCTCCATAGCGCGCGAGTGTACGCGCTCCGAGCTGTTATAGTAGCGATAGCTCGAGCTCTCCGACGGCGACGCCATGTTGTTGTACTCTATCTTGTCTATACCTACAATATAGGATGTAGCAACATAAGGTACACACGGCTACACATCAAGCTATACAAACTAGTATAATCTAATCGTTCATTGAGCGAAAAGATTTAGTAAAGCAAGACCAAGATTAACTGGTTTTGTAAGCATGATGTTTAGCCGTGTGTACAGGTCGCCTACCATGATGTCTTAAATAATGCGTAGTTTAGCTGTGGGAACGAGATGGCGCTAGACGACTTGTAAAGCTTTGTCTCTTTCCCACAGTGGAACTACTGACGCTTTAAGACGTCTTGGTAGGCCATCTGGTTCAAGAATTCTCTTAGCTATGTGTTAAGTTACCGGTTCATCTTATGCGAATGCGAATCAGACGTTCGAGAATGAAAAAATCATCATCATCATCTTCCTGCCCTTATCCCATTTTACTTGTGGTCGGCGCAACACTTTTTTAACCGACTTCAAAAAAAAAGTAGGTTCTCAGTTCGACCTGTATGTATGTATGTAGGTATGTATGTATGTATGTTTGTCCGCGATTATCTCGCGTTTGGCTGAACGGATTTTGATGCAGTTTTCAGGAAAGTGTTCATTACTTACTGGAGAAGGTTTTAGTATATAACACTAATAGATATCCCGTGACGTTGCCCGCGTGGATCCGTTTTGCTTACTTGGATCGTAGATTTTCAGGGACTATTTTGCACGTTTGTCCGCAATTATCTCACGTTTCGCTGAACCGATTTTGATACAGCTTTCAGAAAAGTGTTTGTTACATTCTGGGGAAGGTTTTAGTATATAACACTAATAGATATCCCGTGACGTTGCCCGCGTGGATCCGTTTTGGTTACTTGGATCGTAGATTTTCAGGGACGATTGCATGTTTGTGCGCAATTATCTGGCGTTTGGCTTAACCGATTTTGATGCAGCTTTCAGAAAACTGTTTGTTACATTCTGGTGAAGGTTTAAGTATATAAAAATAATGGATATCTCGTCAAGTTGCTCACATAGATCCGTTTTGCTAAATAGGATTGCAGATTTTCAAAGACACCGATTTTATGGAGATTTTTGTTGATTATCTCAACTAAAAAGGGAAAAATAAAAAAAACTCTTTGAAAAAAAGGGAACCGACTTCAAAACCAAACACAAAAAAACTATAAAATAACTTTTCTTTCGGAAGTCGGTGGCCATATGTAATGAAATAAAAAAGCCAAGCCACCGACTTCCGAAAGAAAAGTTATTTTATAGTTTTTTTGTGTATGGTTTTGAAGTCGGTTCCCTTTTATTCAAAGAGTTTTTTATTTTTTTCTCTTCCATTCTCCCCTATCACACCTCATAGTATCATCTACTCCTTTTTCTTTTATATCATTCCTTATACAATCCATCCATCTCTTCTTTGGCCTCTTCCTCTTCCTCTCCATTCATCAACATTCATACTCATCACTCTCTTAGTCACATGAGTCATCCCTCCTCATCACATGTCCATGCCAAGATATACGACTCCCTTTCATTTTTTCTGTAACAGGCGCCACTTTCAAACTGCCCCATAAAAACTCATTCCTTACTTTATTCATTCTTGTTACTCCACACATCCATCTTAACATAATGAAAAAATATTGTACAATTTTCATTCTAATACAAACCTGATTATTTTACTGCTTCATAGATCTGGTGATTGCAAGCGCAGATACAGAGCAAGAGGTTCTGGGTTGAAATCCCAGATCGGTCAGTGTTATTGGGTTTTTTTATCAGTAATTGCCGCGGAATCTAAATTCGTAGCCAGGTGCTGGCAATATGCATCCCCTGTTACATAGGAACGGCAAAATGTGGGCGGACTATTCTTCTAAATAGGTTATCGGTGGGCGGTCGTGTTGGTCATATAGGTTCATTAATACAGGTGTGATGTTAAACTAAAAAGATGTGTGCTTTTAAGTAAAATTTGTGAATATTGCCGTAAGTTCGATTTACCTATAAGTAAATTTTCGTTCGTGAATAGGGTTAAAGTACATCTACTATAGCTAGGTGTTCATATCTTTGATTACGTTCCTAGGGTAAAGACGTGAGAAAATCAAATACCTTGAAAATAGTCGACATTGTCGGCTCTAGGCTCCCGTACTTTCTGCCTCTTGGCAGTGGGCTGGTTGTATGTCGCCATCTTGGATTTGCCTGTAACTTGAATTTTATTGTTCCAGAAAGATGTCGAGATTGCATAAATTAGATTTGGTCCGATTTAAAAATTTTAATAGAAAATGATAATAATCTGAATTATTTTTAAGACATTAATTTGAAAATATATGTTTCTACGTTTAAGTCTAGTCTAGGTCAAAGGTGAAAGAGACAAAACACTGGTTCAAAAAATCTTACTTTGAATACTGCATTACCTTCGGGATTTTTATTAAAAACTAAGGTGGCTCTGCCTATTTCTAATTTCAATTGAATTTTGGGTTTTCCTATTAATTATTATTTTTACATCCATGTTTCATTGTGATCATTTCGAACTGTAAATTGGATACTGAAACTAAATTTTAATATTGATCTTTACATATAATAAAATCGTAGAGATGTCATTCCTGTACATTGAATATTTTTTTCTTTTTGTATTTTTTTCGAGATAAGGGATCGATTCTGATGCCAGATCAACTTTTATTTTTTTTCGAAATTTTTTATGTTTTTTTTATTTGATCTATCTCCGAAACTACTGTAAAGTTGTCGATCAAATTTTCCTCAAATATTCCTAATAATATGTTTCTGTTAATATGCTATGTATGATTACACTATTTTTCCTGGGAGATAAGCAATTTTGAATTTTGTTGTTTTTAGATGTTTGTTTTTAGTTGGAAGCTAAACCACTGGATATTATTTAGTCAATTTTTCCTCAAATATTCCTTGAACTGCTGTTCTATTAATAGGATATGTATAATTACGCTATTCCCCTTGGGGGATTAGCAATTTTATAATATGTTGATTTTCAGTTGTTGTTGACATTTGTACAAGAACCGCTATTTGAAAATCACTGTCAGCGTACTAGCCAGTCCGGTCGGTAACCTGCTTGACTTTCGTGCAAGGGGTCTCTGGATCAAATCTCGCAGTTCTTTTATTCTCTTTTTGAGTTTTTTTTTTATTTGTCCTGAGAGTTTTAAATAATTTTAAAAAAATGTGCATACTTTTGTTTCAATATTATTCGCAATTTTAAATAATTACTATTATTTTTCAATACTTCTCTAGGATATAAATCTACACCGATTTAAATTGTAGGTAGTAAGTTGGATATTTTTTTTAATTGTAATTGTTTCGAGGTGTGGAATTTTAAAGATTAGAAAAAAATCAGGGTTTCTATAATTTGTGTTTATTTATGTTTTGAATTGGTGCTCAAACCAGTGCATAGATTCTGTTTTAAACGACGACAAGTTGTACTCATCGAGTCAGATAATTAGTTATTTTTTAGGTATCACGCGGTATGCTAAAGGGAGAAGAGCAATGCGTACGTTCAATTTGCAGCGATATTTTAAATCGACCCAAAAATGATAGTCTAATGTTTAAAATAAACACTGTTCTTTGAAATTAATGTCGCTCAAATAAGGACGTTTCCTATGCAAACTATGTAACTAGATATAACATTATTGATCTAAACTAATAATAAAAATGCAAGTATGTTTGAGCTGTTTCCGAGAAAACAATTACGTTCATATTCCAGATGGCGCCACACGATCCGTATTGTTTCTCAAATTCTAAAATAACGCAAGCAAAGCCGCGGGCAAACACTAGTTTGAAATAAAAATACAACTAGAAAATTGAGATATACATGTCATGTCTTGGACTGAATGATTAATCCTCAGATCAAAGAAATAGGCAAATAGAACGCTCAGAACACGCGAGTGTCTCCACCGAAGTTAATACAAAATCAAATAGAATTACATTCCATAATGTTTTCTTTGTTTTTGAGAACAACTTTTATGATGGTTAAAAACACGAGACGGCATATTTTGGCAAAAAACAACAACGACACGCACCTTGGTACTGTCGCGACTTTGTATTCGATTTTGATTTTTTTTGTATTAACTTTGGTGGACCCACTCGCGTGTTCTGAGCGCTCTATCTGCATATTTCTTTGATCTGAGGATTAATCCCACTAATTTTGCTACTTACCACTTATTTCACTTGATAGTAAAACGTCCTGTTCACAATACAGTCGCCCTCGTCTGTCGGCGTCGCTTATATAACATACTGTGAATGGAGGCAGCGGCGCGTGCGCCGGCCTTTGTCACCACAACTGGACGACCGGCTTTGTTTGATACTACTTACGTGTTAGTAGTAGTGTAATGTTTTAATTTTGTTGCGTGGATTTTTTGTTTTGTAATTTTATACGTGAAACCGAGCAGTCTACGTAATAAAAAATACTCGACTACAGTGGTTGGCCATAACCGACCCACCGTTTAATTTTGATATTTTAGAAGTAAGGGCCCGAACCCGGGTTAAAGCAACCGATCGGGTATTCAAACCATTGTGTCGGATTATTGGTTCTAACAATATTTACCTTTAAACGTAATTTAAAAATAAAATAACGTGCAGAAAATCAAATAGAGAGATTAACAACAGTGTTCAGTGGTTATAAGTAACAAAAAACTTAATCGTTTATTATTGAACTAAGAGCACTATTTAGTGTCAAGGGAGAATGCATTGAACAATAACAGAATAAAAAACTATTAAGAATCAAATTTTAAATTTAGGTTAGTAATATGACGGGCTGTAAAGGTAATCTTGGCCCTAGAACGCAAAAGGCAGCTAAACGAACAGGGTGGATTTAATCAGGAGGAGTTCAACAGTCCTCTCCGCTCTAAACAGGGCGAATGCATTTCATGATTTAATATCCAAAAAAAAAGTGATATAGATAAATAAAACCGCATTTAAAATTTCCTTAAACCTATATTTCTCTAAAAAACTATAATAAAAATATCCAGATCAATCTGAAGAAAACTGCAGCAAATAACATAATTATTGGGAGAGGTACTTTGGTACCATTTTTGACGATTTGAGTCTCCGAAACTCCAGAAACTTCTCCCTTTTTCAACGGCGCGGTTAGACCGGCCATCTTAGGTTTGTCTATGGGCTCTCCCATCATAGAGAATTTACTCGCACTAGTAATTTTCACAGTCAACATCTTTCCCATGTATTTTTCTTCTTTAGGCACTAAAACTTGTTCATAGTATTCGTTGTGGGCCACAAAGAAGTTTTTATCGTGCGATATGTCTGTAACGAGGACCTCTTGCGTCTCGCCCACTTTGTGGCCATACGGCTCGTATGAGCGGAACAGTTCTGACAGCTTTTTCGTGCGTTTCTTTACTTCTTGTGTTGGGACCTGTAGAAAAAGAGCGTTGAAATATGTATTCAGTCAATTATTTTGTGGATATAAAAATTTCATTATGGGTAGTATTCGAACCTACGACATTTCGATTCAGTTCAGCGGATGCGTTTGCGCTACGTTATTGCAGTCATTAACTAGTGTTTTCAAAATGAAAACTATATGCGACGAACTTGACATAGGGGTTCAATTGAGATCAATTGCAAACATACGAATAAAGTTGTTTGTTTGGCAATGGGATAATCTTTATCATCATCATCAGCCGGAGGACGTCCACTGCTGAACATAGGCCTCCCCTTAGATCGCCACGCCAAACAACAATTCGCCACTTGCATCCATCGGTTGCCATCTCATTCATCATCTCATCAATCTTTATACCAAAATGTTATTAGTCAGCATTTGATATCCTAAAACTGCGCTTTGAACACGACTTACGCCGAATTTAAGAAATCTATTCACATGAAATCTCGTAAATTCGGTTTCGGTAAAAACGGTACCCTTTTTCGAAAAATGCTGTAAACATCCGAATATTAAAGGAGGGATGCTGTTGACGTCATATAATACGGTGCGGATAAATGTACGACCATCAACCTGATCAACTTCTGGAGGGAGGTGGGCTGGTTGGAATAAGCCACCAAGGCCACTATGGCCCACGCACATTGGTCCACATGAAGGACTAAGTGCGGAAACCAAAACCTCTAACATAGAATGTACGACCACCACAATAACACCATACCTTGGTCATCTTAGCGGCGGGAGTGCCAGGCCTGGCGAAGAACTGGTTGATGAACAGCGAGGGGAAGCGGTACTTGTCACACAGCCGCATCGTGTGCTCGAAGTCTTCCTCCGTCTCACCCGGGAAGCCGCAGATTATGTCCGTGGCTATTGTGATGTCGGGAACCCTACGAAACATAGAGATTTTATTATTTCAGTTTTCGTTGATAGAAAGTAATAGCTTTTACACACATGTTTGCGTTGGCAAGCCAAGTCCTACCGAGCGTATACAGGTGAGTGAAAAAGCTATCTTAGTTCAAATTATGCTATGACGACTATTTGAGCCAGAAATGGTGCATATGTTTTTGGAGTTTATCCTCAAATACTGCTGAAACGAACGTTCGTCTTTCGAAAAACTGAAATGTTAATTCAATGACTAATGGCCTGTTGATCAGTATTAGTTAAATAGTTTTTCTGAAAAATTCAAACCGCGAGCAAGACGAACGTGCAACCTCCGGATTCAGCACATGCTGCCTCGCAGTAGGTTCACGCGTCGAAATCTTCAATGTATAGGTACTGATACACACGCTTTAAACTAGCATGCTAAAGCACGAAAGCATGCTAATTTAAATGTAAACTATAAGCATGCTCTTTTAGCATGCTAGTTTAATGCATGCGTATCAGTACCTTAAGGTAAACAACTAGTAGTAGATTTTTTTTCTGGCATTATGCTGTTTATTTTAATTTTTGTGCTATCTCTATTGTTCAAACCAATCTTCGACACAAATGTATTGTTTTTGGCGAATACCTAAATAAATAAATAATTAAGAAAGAACCAAGGGGATGCATTTTGTCCAGCTAGTTTAATTTAAAGTTAATGTTATCCGGGAGAACCGAAAATCTATATTAAGGCTTCCGTCTTCTTTTACACAAAATTGAATCGCGTTCGGCCAGTCGATCGTACGTCAAATTTCGGGCTCCCTTCCCGCAATGCCCCGCATACATCCTGCCCACTGAATTATTATAAAACAATTTTGATACGGTAAGAACATTGCTCTACTAAGGATTATTTAAAAGGAGTTATAGAAATTTTTGCTTAATAAGGAGTTTTAATATGACTTGGTTTCAGGGTTGGAAATAAAAACAGTTTTTTTCAAAATAAAACAAACAGTTCAAAATTTTTTAAATAAGTTTTTTTTTTAGTTTCTGGTTATTTTTTAAAATTAATTCCACCTTGTTTGTTGATGTCTAAACGTATAAATCAATTATGTTTCATTTCAAGACTATATCTTTTCAAATTTACCCTTTGAAATGATTTTTTTACGAAAAAATATCTATGGAATAACATGTGATCTAAAAATTTTAAGCATTATTTCATTTATTATAGTGTCAATAAAAGTTAAAAATATGATATAACAATGGCATTAAACTCGAAAGGTTTTATGTCAAACTATTTAGACTCCTGAATATTAATTTATTTTCATTTTAATATGCATTCATCTGCCTTAAAAAGTAGTTGAAACGGGTAATAAAAAACACTGTTTAATTTCAAACTGTTTTAAACAGGTGTTTTAAAACAACTTGTTTTAATCATGCCAACCCTGCTTGGTTTGTAATAATACGAGTATCACACAAGTGTTTTAATACTATTTAAATACTCTCATAGGTTAAATTCTGTTAGGTTTAATTTGTTAAACACAATCGTGTTTAACTAATTAAACCTAAAAAAAGGTCAGTGCAGCTGCAGTCATGTTGGCAAAGGAAGATGCGGGACGCGTGAGAGAGAGGACAGCGTAAACCTTACATCCCAGCCGCAGTGGTAAACCCAGAACGTAAAAGGCTATTAAAGAACGCCGTGAATTTAAGTCAGTACAAGTGTGACAGTATCTCCCGCTTGGCCTGGGGAGGACTCATTAATTGATGATTTTATCATGAAAAAAAAGTCATGGACCATGCCCGGGTCGACAGCGAGTTGTGTTCTACGAGCGCCTCAAATAGCGTCAGCATGATGACGTGGTCCCCCTCTAGAGGGCTAAAGCCTGCTGGCGTCGCGGTACTCATTACCGTGACCCCGGAACATAAAGGGCTATTTGAAGGACACCGTGGATTTTAGTCAGTACAAATCTGACAGTCCCATCCAAGGATTGCACTCCTTGTCATAGGCACAGTCCATTACCACCGGGAGACAGAGAAACCAACGGTTTTGTTACTTGCTGGATTTTAATGAAGGAGCAATGTTAGCGAACGTGAATGTGAGAAAAAACAAAGTAAATTTTAAATGTCAATAATATCGAAAATCGCTTGAAGCTGTTTTTTAACTTGCTATCGTTAAGCAATTTAAAAAACAGGTTCAAACGATTTTCGACCTTATTGACATTTATACAAAAACCGGAATTTAATGAAGGAGCAATGTTAGCGAGCGTGAAAGTGAGAAAAAACAAACTAAATTTTAAATGTCAATAAGGTCGAAAATCGTTTGAACATGTTTGTTACGTACCATTCTATGTATACGTAATAATAATATTATCTTCATAATTCAGGGAGATTTTTCTAATATAGTTTTCACCAATGGTTTTCACCCCACAACATGATTACCTACAAAACTTTTATGTGTAAAGGAACGGTGGTTTGATTTGAATTGGACCGCCGGTTTTCTCATCGCTCCATTCGCTGAGCAATCCGATTGGTCGACGGCACAGTCGCGCCACGGGCTCCGCGTGCGGTTTTTGAAAACACTACCGCTTCCCGCGTATTGTCACGCAAGTGCTCTCCACGTTCTTACAACGAAAAAGAAAATTAAATGGTCCTCCTTCAGTGATTTCGTGCTACAATCCCCACATAATACGAACAATAATAGTAACTAACGCCTGTGGATACATGTGCAAAAAAGGATAGCTGGATTTAGTCAGGACGACCGAGCACACCGCCGAACCCTAGGAGCGCGAGGCAGTGGACGGGAGTTTTCTGGTGAGTTCCATTTCAAATTCACACCCTTTTCTATCGCACAATGTTTTTTAAATTGCTTAACGATTGCAAGTTAAAAAAACAGCTTCAAGCGATTTTCGACCTTATTGACATTTATGCAAAAACCGGATTTTAATGAAGGAGCAATGTTAGCGAACCTGAAAGTGAGAAAAAACAAACTGAATTTTAAATGTCAATAAGGTCGAAAATAGTTTGAACATGTTTTTTAAATTGCTTAACGATAGCAAGTTAAAAAACAGCTTCAAGCGATTTTCGACCTTATTGACATTTATGCAAAAACCGGATTTTAATGAAGGAGCAATGTTAGCGAACCTGAAAGTGAGAAAAAACAAACTAAATTTTAAATGTCAATAAGGGCGAAAATGGCTTGAAGCTGTTTTTTTAACTTGCTATCGTTAAGCAATTAAAAAAACATGTTCAAACTATTTTCGACCTTACTGACATTTACGCAAACACCGGATTTTAATGAAGGAGCAATGTTAGCGATCGTGAAAGTGAGAAAAAACAAACTATTAAATGTCAATAAGGTCGGAATTCGCTCCAACTTGTTTAGTTACTTCTCCATATCTTTTCACAATAATCGGTTCACAACTGAAAATTCTGTAGGAAATTTGACAATTAATTCCTCTTTTTCTACCCCTATAGGCCGAGTTTAATTTTGATATTTAAATGGGACCAACTTTCAGATAAACTCTGTCCAACAAAAAAAAAGATTTTTTGATATTGGACCACCTTAGAGAAAATAAAGAAAGGTCATAAATAAAAAAAAAATAAAAAATTGATACATGTCGAATTAAGAACCTCCTCCTTTTTTTCCGTCGGTTAAAAAATATATTTTAACATAATAAAGTAGAGCAACCTGAGATGCGTAACTGCGCGTCATCACCGTTAGAGCGAGAGAAGGTGCGAGCGAGAGGGACCAACAAAAATTCGTCGTGGACCTCACGTCCGATCGCTCCGGCCGTCCACCGGCCACTAAGGAATTTCTCTTGCAATTCTCGTTTATAAACACTTTTTGAGAGGTTATTTGAGATATTTTTTATTGTTGAAAAAAAGCGCTATAAGTACAATTTTTTTTTTGAATTTGCTTTATTGATCTGTTGACATCAAGATAATGTAATATTACATACCTACGATGCATAGTTCCTATGAAAAAAAACCATTTATTAAGAGATGAAATCCGAGAATTTTGATGATGTTCTGCCATCTTAATTTAGAAAATGAAAGATAAATATAAAAAACTAATCAGCGCAGTTTGAAGACGAGGATATTGCGGTCATTATGCGCTGATCAGATTTTTAAATGAATTCTTCATTGTCTCAGATTGAGTGCACCAACGTAACTCGAAATGACGTTGGGCAGGAAAGAGCTGTTTTGAACGCTTGATTTACCTAATAGAATCTACTTAAATCAACTTTAAAAAAATAACTAGCTGTTACTTATATTATGGTTATTTATGTGCAATAATAATATTTCAAGCTATTGCACTATTTTGTTCAAAAATCACAAACAAAGTTACGCAAATAATTCGGCGCGCGTGAATTTTAGAAGACCTGCCCCTTAAGTAACATTGTCAATTTAACTCACTTTTCTCTAAGGAAGTCGACAACTCGTTCGAAATCAGCTCGCGTGTATTCTCTCTTCATGTCTGACAGGACTTGATCACTACCTGATTGTACTGGGACGTGGAGGAACCTGAAAGAACAATCAGCTTACAGCATAGGCAGAGAATGGTTTAAGTTTTTGCCCTGTGGGGAGGACTTATTTGATGATTTTACCTTGGTAATATAAAAAAATACCTTCAGGCTAGTTTCCAGCTTTTCAAATTCCAAATGTAATTTCCATAATTAATTCCAAAACTAGTTCTGTCACTTACAGTTTTGATGAATTTGGAAACATATTTTATTTTTGACAGGCCTGTTCGTCTAGTGGTTAGTGACCTTG
Source organism: Agrotis segetum (assembly GCA_036375495.1). NCBI lineage: Eukaryota > Metazoa > Arthropoda > Insecta > Lepidoptera > Noctuidae > Agrotis > Agrotis segetum. Next base: position 1,810,986 of record JAQSVV010000280.1, on the reverse strand, counting down.
ACTGCTATGCCGGAGGTCCTGGGTTCGATTCCCACCCAGGACAAATGTTTGTGTGATGAGCACGATCATTTGTTCTGCGTCTGGGTGTAATTTATCTATAATATTTATGTATTTACAAATATACAGGGTGAATTTTTCAAGTGGGCGTGGATGGCTATTTTCGCAACTACGAGGAATATCGAAAAACGTTGAAAGGAGTCTCGAGGCCGATTTTGACGAAAACTAAAACTGCATCATTGGATTTTAGAAAAATCAATCATCCTAGCCAGGAATCGAACCCGCTGATTTTGGAAAAAAAACGCACCCTGTATTATTACACCATTCGATAGTGTTGCTGATAAGGATCAAATTCTGGGAAGTAATCATATACGGGAAACTTAAGGAAATAGCAACTTTTATGAAATTGCTTTTTTTCCATGTTACTTTACTTCTACTGAGCCATAATTTATTCGAAATTAATAAAATTTAAATTTTTCAATGTTTCACTGGATTTGACGTCTCAGCAATCCTCCTGTAATTGGCAATACGAAATTATGGAGTTGAACTAAAAATAACATTATTATTGGTAATTTATGTTTCAAATACCCATATTGCCTTGATGGTTGATTAGTTTTTTTGTAACTAGCGACCCGCCCCGGCTTCGCATGGGTGCAATGCTGATATTAAATACACTACAGAAAAACTGTGAACGTTGTATATGAAAACATAGCGGCCCGCTCCGGCTTCGCACGGGTATAAATTATATAGCCTATGTGATTAAAATCGATCCAGTAGTTTTGATTTATTCATTAATGCCCGTGGCCCGCACGCGTTAAATTTGGAGTGAAACAATCCCCCTTTCCCTATACCATGAAGATTTCCTGCTATCTTTGGAATATCTAAATTCATACACTACATTTTTACTTATTTACTTTTTACATTTTTAACTATTTATTTTATTTTTACAACATATTACAGAATCACTACATAGTATAAAACAAAGTCGCTCTTGCCGCACCGGGCGGCCGGCCGGTACCGCCGCAAACGCTACGTCCCGCAATTTTTAAATCTGTAATATCTTCGAAAACATTCACTTAAATCATACGGTGTAAAGGGCCATATAGATCTATATTAAATGAACAATGTATTCAAGGTATTTAATTGGTTAAGGATTAACGCTGTATTGGTTAAAATCGCTTCGAAAATTAGCCATTATTTGTCGTAAAAACTAAACGACAAAAAAAAGTTATTGTGGGTTACCCATAAGAGATAGACATATAGCATCGCGGACTTTTCTGTAGACCTTTTCAATGTGTACAATACTTAGTACATTATTTTGATAAAACTCGTAGGGTTCAGCCTGCGTTTGCAATGTAAGCGGAAAAAATGTAATTATTTACGACATCACATTAGAAACCTCAAAAATAACAGTACTTCTCCACTATTTAATGGATGTTATTATACTTATAAACCTTCCTCTTGAATCACTCTATCTATTAAAAAAAACCGCATCAAAATCCGTTGCGTAGTTTCAAAGATTTAAGCGTACAAAGGGACATAGGGACATAGGGACAGAGAAAGCGACTTTGTTTTATACTATGTAGTGATTATACGTTTTCCTTAACTTTTCCGTACATGATTATTTCCCAGAATTTGTTCCTTATTAGCAACACTATCGAATGGTGTAATAATAAAGGCTGTGATTTTTTTTCCAAAATCAGCAGGTTCGATTCCTGGCCAGGATGATAGACTTTTGTAAAATCCAATGATGCAGTTTTAGTTTTCGACAAAATCGGCCTCGAGACTCCTTTCAACGTTTTTCGATATTCCTCATAGTTTCGAAAATAGCCATCCACGCCCACTTGAAAAATTCACCCTGTATAAGTATGTTTATCAGTTGTCTATAGTACCACAAGCTCTGCTTAGCTTGGGACTAGATGTCGTTGTGTGATAGTTGTGGAATATTATTATTATATTTTTAAAATTTTGTGGATAATCACAAAGATAACACGTTGTTTCTTCGTCAATTTTGATTTACTTAACAAACGTAAAAAAAAAATCTAACTGAGCAACTAATTCGTTTTTTTAGTACACAAGCAGTAGATTAGCTGCATCCATATCGACTTGACACTAAAAACCTATGGGAAAACTTGGCAGGCTGATTATGATGACTTACTTGTAAACCCTAGGATGGTGCATAATCTTGGCGACTTCAGCCAGATGTTCGAGGATGTAGGGCGGGTTGGTCATGCCGAGCCGGAGACGACATCCCTCCGGGATCACCTCCACAAGCTTCCACAGCAGCTCCGGGAGAGATGTGCCGATGTCGCGACCGTATGTACCTATAAATGATTTATTTTACTGAGCATTTTTTGTTTTGTATTCCCAAATACGATGGCACTAACTTTCCTAGATAAGACCTAGGACTTTATAAAAAAATATTCTTAAAGAAGGTAGGTTCTGGTTTCACATGAGTCGTTGGCGTGGATTAGTAAACGCAAATCAGTAGAAAACTCGCATCGAAAGGGTTTTTCCCAAGTTTTTTTTCTACAGCATCTATAGTGGCATCGTTATGTTCTGTAATACCCGAAGGATTAAGGGCAGAGTTTTACGTAATAGTGCATTCATATTTCCCCAGTTTCAATTAAGTCCCATAAAATTGGTGATGAGCCTATTGCCATTCGAAATGTTTTCGCGGAAAATCTTGGATTGGGCCTAAAGACTACACCTTTAACTTAATTTTTTGAAATAATAAATACGAAAATGCACAAAAATGATGAAATAGCAAATGAAATACTACTTTCCTAAACTCACCGGTATCCTCGCTAGTCAACCATATCTCACAGACGCCCTCAGTGAATGACTGCCTCGCTCTCTCCACGATCTCCTCCGGTGGGTAGCTGCCCAGCTCCCCGCGCGCGTGCTTGGTCTTGCAGTAGGTGCACTGGTTGAGGCAGCCCGTGTTGATGGAGATGATCTCTATCAGGGGGTTCTTGCGGACCTTAGGAAGGAGAAGGGACGCTCCTCCCGCCTTGCGACCGTCACTGGTTTTCTTTTGACCGAAGAGACGGACTGTGTGGCCTGTATAGATGTGAACAAAGTGTTATTTGGGAAGGTGACAGCGTTTTATAAGGGCACATTAATGTTCTGCTAAAGATACCATTTTGATTGTAAGCTTTAGGTTTAGATCATATCAATTCGAATAACTGTAGACTGGGTTGGTCTCAGGCTGCGTTTCCACTGAGGCGGCTTGACTGGAGAAGAGAAGTGGATTTCAAGCCATGTGATTGGTGAATCGCTCTCCGCTCCGCTTCAGTGGAAACGCAGCCTAAACGTTTTTGCTTTCTGGACCATCTCATGTCAGTTTGTTGTCGATAGGTTTAATTATGCAATTGATAATTTTGTCTCCAAATAATCATGATGCTAATTTGTACAGCTAAAAGTTACTCAAAAGTTATATCAAGTCATATCAAGCCCATAACCGTTTTTTTTAACACAAAAACAGCATGTATTTTTTTTTATATTAATGCATTTGTTCCTGACTAGTCTAGGTTAAAAGTGATAGAGACAAAGCATACGATGGAGTGAGTTTACCAAAACGAATTCTGCAAGTCGTCTTTTTCATCATCATCATCAGCCTATAATGTTCCCACTCCTGGGACACAGGCCTCCTCATTGTGAGAGGGAGTGGGCCATAATCCATCACGTGGGCCCAGTGCGGGTTGGCAGATGTCACATGTTTTCGAATTTTTTGTTTCTAGGACATGCCGGTTTCCTCACGATGTTTTCCTTCACCGTTTTGAGAGCAGTGGTGATGAAATAAATTACACAAAGTAATGCGCCTGGCGGGGTTCGAACCCACGACCTACAACTCGTAAGTCGGGACCGATACCACTGGGCCACCACTGCTTTTTTCATACTTTTCAACAATAATTGTAATTTCACAAACCTTTAAGTGTCTCCTCAACAATCTCTACGATCCTGTCGATCTGCTGCACGCCCACCACACTGAGCCCCGTCAGGTAGTTAGCGCGCGGGGCTCCTTGTGGGACACAACCTGCCACCACCACGTGGATGCCACGGCTTTGACCCAGCTCGATCTCATTTCTGGAGATGGAGAAAGCAAGGAATTAATTTAACAGCAAAGCTATGGAATATATCCTGGTGAATTTTTCAATTATTATGATGATAATATGCCAAGGAAGACAAGATTGTGGAAAATCAGTATGTTAGGTAATCACAATTTTCTCTAGTGTAAGATAAATTCATTCCTAAGATTCATAGCTTTTTTTAAAGTGGTAAAATCATCGAGATTTCTGCCCAGGGCGACAGCGACTGCAAGAATTATACTGACTAAAATCCACAGTGTCTTTCAATAGCCCTTTACATTCTGGAGCTCAGATTACTCGTTAGTCCCGCGACTCTGGCAGGCTTTGGCCATCTAAGGGGAGCCCTGTCATTTTGCTAACGGCTCTTTGCTCGGCGTGAGTGGAACATCAGCAACGACGCGCCATCGACTCGGGAAAAGATTCTTCCCATGAGGGTAGGCAGAAACTACAGAGCACTACATGCTATGATCCTTACAGACTCTTATTGCCTCATCCTTCATTATTGTATGACCAGAGCTATGTTTATTATTTCTATTTATTTTTAAGCACTTAAAAAGTAGTTGGAATGAAAATCACTAACTTAAAATGATCTTCAGAAGGGCTCTTGACAGTGCAAGAGTTGAGTAGCCACAGCTGTGCATCAAACTTGTCATCGGTCAACTTGTAGCCGTTGGCAGCTAGGAGACCGGCCATGTACTCCGAGTCGGAGTTGTTGTGCGCACACCCCCATGTCTTCACGTAGATAGTCTGGGTGCCTGGGGAATAAAGATAATTAGTTATTCATACATTTAATTATTATAATAGTTTTATAACAAAGATAAATAGATCTAGTTATATTCAGCATTAGGTTGGTATTTGTAGGTTTGTGCAAATCATTTGTCAACAATATCACTTTTCCAAAATAATTTCCTATCGCAAGGCATGGAAATTGTGTTTAAACACAAGCCATATGGAAATGTCCTACATATTTTTACAATTAAGTTAAAAGAATATCAGGTGAATTAGCTCATTAATTATTTAGTTGTTTGAACAGCTTTGTAAGCATACTGTTTCTTTTAAAGATATTCATGTGTCACAAACGCCTTCCTAAATTATCTGAATATTATTTCACAGAAAAGAAGACTGGTAAGTGATTAGTATGGCTAGTAGGTAAGTTTAAGTTTTTATAATGTCCTATAACCAATTCAAAAGGTATGGTTGATTGATTATGATAGTCACTTGCGAGATAAATCAATGTACGCTATTAACTAATGAAGGTGCACTAATTTCAATTATATTAATGGGAGCTTTTGAAGTACCTACACATTTGACCCACAATATTTATTACAGCGTTTCACAGTTGCATGTTAATTGAAAAAGAAACTAAAATAAACAACTTTGTAGGTTATACCTGGTACGACACTCTCCAAAATAACCTTTTCAGCGGGCTCAGAATTATTCTTAACATCACGTTTCCTTGACCGGACACTCACACTCTTTCTGCTGGAGTATCTTTCCTTTGGTGTAATGTCCTGAGAAGATATTAAATCTTCAATATCGTCTATAATTTCGTCACAAACACCTGGCATTTTGGAGTTTTGTTTTGACAGCTGTTTGACATTGACATTAAATGTCATTCGGCTTTTTTAGTATATACTGCGTTCCGTTTTAATCGAAAATCATTATAATTATAAATTCAAAAAGTTATTTTCATAAATGACTCGGATAATATCAGCCAAGTGCATTATTATTACCGCCACACAAACAGCGATTATATAATATGGTAGGGTAAGGGTAAGGGTACTAAACATTATATTTATTTAGTTCAGTGTTGTAGTGAAAGTTCTGGGTGCTTTTGAGTTTTTTTAGGTGGCAAATGAGTCCTCCCTCCCTGGGTGGAGCAGAAAGGACTGTCAGATTCGTACTACCGACTAAAATCCACCGTTTTTCTTAAATTGCCTTTCATACTCCAAAGTCCAAGGTTATGATTATACGTTTGGAGAGTTCCGCGACCGTTTGTTTTGTGTCTGTATTTTATTCATTCACTAAACCTATTCCATGCCTTGCTATTATGCGTCTTATGTTAGAACGAACGAAGTTTTCGGTAGATTTACTGATATTTCCTTTGAGACAGGCAATAAAATCAAAATGATGGGTTATGAATAAACATTTTTAAACTTGCCTTCTCGTGAAAATGATGCAGTAAAGCTACCACGTATTGCTTTAAAAGTACCACAGGCGCCTATTGTCCGTTTTTTATTGTTGACTTTTGAACTTAAAATGGTAGGTAGGTATCAATTTTTTTTTTTTTTTTTTTTTGACGCACACTTCGCAGATCTTACCTAATCGACAAAAGAAAAAAAGTTTGGCGTCCAACCACAACCAAGACCAACAAGATTTTCAAGCAGCAGCTGTGCAGTCTCTTTAAAAACTAGAACTTATTCAGCTGCATTATTTATAATAAGTACCCCATCATTGTAAGTGATAAGTAGGTACTACGAAAATGCTATCCAGACCTAATACATATTCTTCCTCAGCAAAAACAGAAAATGTAATTAAATAATTATATTGCTGTGGTCGTCATTGTGACTGCGATTACAAACTAGACAAAAACAATGCTCACGGACACGTACCTACACAATAAGACAAAGCATACGTATTAACCATAACTTTATTACCTCATTATGATCAAATTAATTACATTTGCCAAAACAAAACTGCAGTGTGGGAACACCAAAGTAGTAAAGACGTTATTTAAGCATTAATGAGTCCTTAATCATGGCTTTTAATTGATGTTTATGCATTATTAAACTTGAATAACTCACCAAAAATAGGTGTCGAGGTGCTTACTGCGATCTTATAGAAATCTCATTTCAATGAAACCCCAATAAAATCTACACTTCCGATTAATAATAGCACATTATTATGGCCATGTTAACATTAAATAGTGTTGATAATAGCGATAGTAGTCCTTATTACAATCGTATACGGGTTAAATTCTGCTGTAATAAATGCGAATAAAGCATTACAATAGTGACAATGGGTCGTAGACGCAGCAGCTGTCGTCGTAATGGCGGTCGGTGGTACCTGCGAGTTTTGGCGCCATTTGTCTGATAGTGTAGTTCATTTTATTCAAAATAAGTAGCTCAACTCCATTTGATAACTAATTAATTATGTACTAACAGAAAATGTAGTTCAAACACAGCAATAAAAGTTGTTTTTCACTACTTTGCATACTTTTACCTTACCTACCCCTAATTACTTTTTCATTACCTACTCCATAAACCAAGGGCAATTAATTTCATCTTGCGCGATCATTTTATTTTTGCATCTACAGTGACCACTAAATAAAGACGATCTCGTTAACTTTGCATTTTATCGCCATTTTAATTTGTTGATTAGATCATAATTATTACGGTTTATGAATTTGAATGTAACTCGAACAAAAAAAGAAACCGCTACTGGAGAGAATATTTATTTTAATAATATACAATCTCTGGTTGAATTTAGAGGTAGTTTTATAGAATATTGCATAAATTAAAGACCCCTTTCGAAGTTTAGTGCATCCATGCAATGAATAAGTTCACCTTTCTCCATTCGTTCGTTCAGGCCGCGCGAGTCTGGAACGGCAGAAGCGCGCGCGCGTCCGTCGCGGCAAGTAGTAAGTGACAGCTGTCTGTGCTTTGTGTGTTCGAAAATACTGTGTGAACTTTATCGTGTTAGGTTAGTGGACTTTTGTTGGACTACAAGTTTTTAGGGTTCCGTAGTCAACAAGGAACCCTTATAGTTTCGACATGTCCGTCCGTCCGTCCGTCCGTCCGTCCGTCTGTCCGCAGTTTAGCTCAGAGACGCACAGTACTAGAGAGCTGTAATTTGACGTAAATATACGGATTCGTTGTGCCGAAAAAGTGGTAAAATAAAATTAGCTATTTTTTTTTAGGGTACCTCCAGTACTTACACGTAAAGTGAGGATTTTTTTTTTCTCGCGTACCCCTTAGTGTGTGGTATCATTAAATAGGCCTTTAAAAAATAATGATAGTTTCCATTAACAATTTTTTGATAAAAAAATTCGTTTGTGAAATATTAAGCTTTAAAGTGCTAAATTTTGCTCGATTCGAGTGTCCCCCCCCTCTACCAGCTAAACGGTTATGTTTGGAGGTATGAAAAAATTCACAATAGTAGTACATATAACGAAGTTTAAAAGAAAATTATCATGACTAAGTAGGCTTTACAACTTTACGAGTAATAGTCGACCAACTTATAAAATGTACTTGATATCATATTTTCTTAAACAAAATGTATCGGAGACAACTGCAAATGTAAGTTTGTCAACTTTATTTTTACAGCTTTTATAGGTATGTTTTTTGGGGTTAGGTAGGTTTTTATCGTCAACTATTTTTAACTAAATTCAAAAAAAGGAGGAGGTTCTAAATTCGTTGTAATCTTTTTTCTTATGTATTTTCCCCGATTTCTCAAAGACTCCTGGACCGATTTTGAAAATTCTCCTTTTTCGGTTTAGTTAGTTCGCATAAGTATTGATGGGCAACTACGGAACCCTACACTGTGCGTGGCCCGACACGCACTTGGCCGGTTTTTTTTAATATAAAATCGGTGAGTTTTTATGTTTATTTCACTTTAAGTGCTTAAATTTTTGTGTAACTTTAGCTGTTTTCATGGGTTCTTTGTTAAGTTTTATTTATTTTTGTATTTTTATGAAGTCAAGTCAAATATTTGTAAAATATTAATGAGTATTTGAAGACTCGGTTTATTATGTGAGGTAGTAATATTTAATTAGACTTGTTTGCTTCCACAGTACAGAGCCTATTATTTTCTGTTAGCGAAATGCTTATAAAAGTCTCTAAATGAAAGTAGCAATTTAATTGTATTTGAATGTTAGTGTGTGAAAAAATTCAGAACTACCTGCATTTCGACATATTTATTTTATAGATTTTTCATTCAAGAGACCATTCAAAATATAATATAATACCTAAACTAATCATCGTAGTTTAGTTTACAAAATGTAAACAAAACTCCTAAATTATCGCGATAAGTGTGGGTAGTTTAAATTATCGAAGCTCGTTAAAAATGGCCAGCAATCAATATTTTTTACTATTATTTATGTGATAACAGTTGAATGAAGTGAATAATACTTATAATTTGCGAAAGCTGCTAAGGTTTTGTTTATGTAGACTAGTTATGCTATGCGACAATAAATTATTAGAAAAGTGCAGTATCAACTTGCAATACATTAAATTTCTCACGCTATAGAAGAAATCTATCCGTCTGGAATATAATTATAGTTTTAACAAACGTAGGTAAATAAGTTAAGTGACACTTAAAAAAAAGAAACTAAGTTATTTATTATGCAGATAAAAAACAAAGCCACGGCAGAGCGTAATGCCCATAAATGCGTAACACCACAGATTACTTAAAGTTATCAAGTAGGCCATAGGCACAGACGACGTAATAAGTACAACAGGCTTGTGGAGCCCTTTAGCCAGTGTGTCAGAAATTCCAAATCGCACTATTTATGGTGATTTCGTCGATGTAGCCCGCGACAATCTAATTTTCTTGTATTTTTTGCAATTTGCATATCAGCGTGCTAGGTTGTATATTGATTAAAATATTATTCGCGACTGTAAGACGTATGTAGTTACAGAATTGTAATCAACAAAACCATCAATACAACAATCTAAGTTCGTAAAGCTGTAGGAATTAATAATATTTTAATCAACATAAAACCTAGCACTGGCCCGCAAATTGCAAAACACGTAAGAAAATTTGAATTTCGCGGGCTGGTTGGAGCATTTGCCTTAAAAACAAAATTAAAAAAAAAAACTTTGCCGGAAGAAAATAATTGAAGTCAATGGTACCTAATAGAAATTTATTGCTCATATCGTTAGAATTTATGACGTTTTTTATGTAAATATGGGTAGGGCCACCACGCATTCCAATTTCGAGTATTTTCTTATTTGTTGTATTAATCATTGCATTCAACCACTTGAAGATTGTAGGTAGTGAGTAATTCTAAAGTGGGTTGGGAATTTGGGATTTACGCCGTGTTTTTGTTAAGGCCCAGCAAAAAGCAACGATACTGGGTTGCCTATGAAGTTTTTTTTAAAATTACATTATAGGTACCTTATTGTTTACAAAATGTTGGCAAACATAGACCAACATGTTTGTAAACAAGTCAATCAAATCTCATCAAAGGCTGGTACTGTTGTGACCAAAATATTTTATTTATAAAAATATCCAGAGCGTGTTTTTGTAACAAACTATGAGGCCAACATAATTTTTCCTGTTGTTGTCTAATTTTACTTGGAGTTAGTGAAACATAATATTCCTTCCACAGTTATAAAGTGCAGCCCCATTCCGAGCCAGCATAGCATCAAACGTGTTTCACGTATCCCAGAAGCCTTAACACGAGCTCGTTTAGGCCGTGGGAAAGAGACAGAGCTATACAAGTCGTCTAGCTCCATCTCTTTTCCACAGCCTAAGCTGGATCGCGTTAAAAGTTCATGGTCGGTCACTTGTTTTTATTTTCGAAGCAGAAGAGGGGTTCTTCGGCCTTTCAAGGTAGAATAATTTCTACCCTTGGAACTTATAATGACTGGGACCCCTTAGATTTCCAAAGCCTGACGGGGTCCCGGGACTAACGAGCTACCGTGACCCCGGAACGTAAAGGACTATTGAAGGACACTGAGGATTTTACCATGATTTTTTTAGAGTAAGTACAAGTTTTACAGTCCCTGCCATAATAGTTATGTGCCCTGGATTTAATTAGGTTAAAATTGGTAAAATCCCAGGAACTACAAGAATTCAACCAAAAACTTACGGATATTCTTAAAACCGGCCTACCTAACATTACACATGCCTGCACCCACTCAGTTAAACAAACTATTTATTCTATTTCCAACTA